>OZ005652.1:249091984-249691984 GCA_963930645.1 Salticus scenicus
GAAATAACGTCGTGTGTTACGTTTTTCCAGAGGCTATAAATATAAAACTTTAATATATGAATGAAAACAAAGTATGAAATACAATTTTTAAGAAATACAATTTTATAACCCTAATAATGTGACTCATACACATTTTCGTTTCTTTTATTATAAACAAGTAAAATATCACTCATTGTTGAAAAATTATTTTTCGGTACAAGATGTTTAAAGAATTACATGTTTCTATTTTAAAAATATAAAATGACAAAAATACGAATATTTCCATTATTCTTAAAATAGGTAAAAATGCATTTACCTTTCCAGTGATTTTTAAATCTTAAGTTTATATAACATGTATTTTTTTTTTTAATTATTATTCCATTGATTTACGCAATAATAAAATAATTCAGGAAATCATTTTGTTTGGGAGTAAAATGTAAAGATTTTTTTTTTTTTCACATTAACGAAAATAAAATTTATCATGTCTTGTTAATAGAAATGCTAAGGAAAACTATGATTTAAGAATCAGATAAAGTTTTTCGGGTTTTCAATTTAAGCTGTGAGTTTGTTATCCAAAAAAAAAAATGGAACATAAAAGCTTACAAATGATCTGCAAAATGCATATTTTCCTCAGAATGCATAAAATGTAATGTAGCAGAATCCTAAAAAGTATTACAATTTTCAATAACGCACGTATATAGTAATGATATTTTAAAAAAAAGTAATGATATTATTTCATTGTTTATATGTAGTTTTATAAATAAATATTATTGCATTTTTCTATAGAAAGCATTAAAATATTTATTTTATATACATTCATATGAGTGTGTGTGTGTGTGTACAAGTGTATATAAGCTATTTTTTATGCTTTCGATAGAAAAGAAATTTTTTTTTGCAAAAACGTTTTTTTATAAAACTTCTTAAGAACAATATATATATATATATATATATATATATATATATATATATATATATATATAAACTCTTTACTGAGTATAATTCACTAAAGCATTTCGCATGTCTGAAACTTTTATGTCAATATTCAATCATTAACTTGAAACTGCCCACTATACGAATTTTCTTTCATAGAATTTATAATTTTAAAATTATCTATACATTTAAATTAAAGCATTGTCTACTATAATGTATCTTATGAAATAATAGATGCTTTAGAAAAAAAGATCGGAAACAACTATAAATTTCAACAGAATAAATAGAAGTATATCAAGATATAACGAGAAGAGTTAACTATAATTTTGTTTCAAATTGAAAATAAATAAATAAATAAATAAAGTATGTTTCGGATTATAAATGAATAAAAATTTCTAATAATAAAGTTATATTCGTTCATTTTATGTCAGCACTAATTATTACTTTATAACGATCGCAATAAATATAAAATTTAAAATTGTTAGGCAAACAATATAAGCATACGTGTATGGTATATTTTTATATCTCCTTCAGAAATGTTTTCAAAATGTTTTCTACATCTATATATGCAATAAATTAAGAAATATATATATATTATGAGTTAATTTTTTGGTCCAACATTTAGTTCTAAAATAAAAATTGTCAGGTTTCTTGCTGTTGTTTCATTATTATTATTTGTTGTTTTAAAAGTAAAATTTATCCTTATTTGAATTTTTGTCAGATTGAAACATCATTATTTTTATAGGATAATACTATAGTATTTTAGGCGCACAAGTGTATATGTATATTAAATAAAATATTATGGAAAGTAATACAAAAAAAAATTATAAAATCTTAAAATAATTATCTGTTAAAATAATGCAGTTCTATTACACAAATAATTTAAATAATAAAATGTTCAGTATTTGGTTAACTATTCTAAAATTTTTCCAATAGATTTATATTTTTTCTGTTTTCTGTGTTCTTAAAGCTACAGTCGGCAGTAAAATTATTGGAATACCTATTTAAAAGATGAGCATCTAATACTGTTTCATTAAACACATATTTATCGAATCATTATCTTAGTCTTATTCTGATTATAAAAAAAGTAAGTTGTGGATATAAATTAGTGGTCAAACTACAAAAAATATATGTATATGAAAAATGTGGACGTGTGCTTTATACAGGAGTCAAACGAAGACAGTAACTTAAAATCTCATCTTTTTATTTGACGTATAAGAGGACGGATGCACAAAGACGGAGTATAGTTTTATACTCAATTTAACTAAATCACAATTATACAAATTATTAAGACTATATTTAAATATATATATATATATATATCTCCCACTGGGAGCTCCGTGGCGTCGAGAAGCTTTCCTTTAATCTCCAAATAACTATTACATAACACTACTGAAAACGAACAATCCAAAAAGCACATATTTCCTTAATTCGGAAGTGAATTTAAAGTAAATAGTTAATGAAACGATTCACTTCCTTTCTCGTAAAATACACATCTTAAAATTACCAATATTCAACTGACATCCAACTTTGTAATTTTCCATAAACTTGTTGTACATCTTGACAAATTACTTCCAAATAGCTCGAAACATTTTACACCATTTTTTTTAACCTCAATACAACACTTCAATACTCAACTGACACTTTCGCCGAAACCAGCTGGTGACCCTGACACTTCCAACACAGCACTTCTGTGCTCTTCTCGACAGTGTAACCAAAACCACCACTACTTATGCTGTATTCGACTGGTGTCCTTCACTCATCCAACTCACCGCATCTCGTACCTTACCGATGAATAATTTAAAGAATTTAAAATTTAAATCATATTCAGGTAGCATAAATCACGTGCCTTATTGTATAACTCAAGCTTGCTACGAATGTTAGGAAGGTTTTACTGGTCGATACTGTTGCTAAGTAAAAGTCTGTGAGTTATTAGGATAAATTAGCTATCTAAACAGAAAGCACAGTTAATAGAGTTATCAGAACGTCAGTTAAATGATTCCGAATTGAATTCTGGCTTGATTACAGCTTCATTTGGAAGTTTTTTTTTTCAAATTGACGTCATTCTAACATGTTATAAAATTTATTTATATTTTTATTATATGACACAATTTTAATTGTATTCACAGTAAAATTTTTATATCGCATGCATGAAAATTTGTAAAAAGTGTAATTTTAGAAAAAAATTTAATCATTTCACCTCTTTTTTATTTTTTTTTCAAAAAACATCCATTTAGGGAGAATATATATATTAGATGTAGCCTATGTAGGAAATTTCTTGTTGCATTTTTACTTCAGATGTCGTCCAAAAATTTGTAATTTTCGAGTGGGTTTTTCCTTACCTTCGATTGCACATCAATAATTGAACATTAGTACTAAACAATATTTGGGTGATGTTTGATTGAAATCGGTTTTGCGGTTTCAGAAGACATGTAAGACATAGCTGCCCAATATAAACATAGAATGACTTTTACACACATACAAGCAATTATTTTATTACTAATAAGATACAGAATAATAATAAAATAGTAGTGAAATAAAGATTTATATATATATATATATATATATATATATATATATATATATATATATATATATATATATATATGTATATGTGTGTGTGTATGTATAAGTGAACAGTAAAAATGCTGAAATGTTTGGTTTATTTATAAATTGTCAATTCATGTTTCTTCACTGAATTATGCAAATAGGAAGTTTTTAAGACATTAAATAATAAAATGACTTTTCTAATGCTTAATTTCTTGCTTCATTTGGTGATGGAAGCCATAAATTCAATTTGATGATCCAGAGCTAACTTTTATATTCCTGACTTGCACATTTACTCTCTTTACGTTCCTCATTTTTAAATGCTGCAGCTTGCACTTTAATATGTATCATCGTATTGTAAAACTTTATTATTATTTATAACATTTTTGTATATTCATTAGTGACTTAAAACTTTTACCTTGCAAGCAAGCAAATCAACAAAATATCCAAAATTTCGATTATATATTTTTAAATTTTTTTATATATCCCCCAATACATTTCTCCTGAGTATCGATAAAAAAATTCTACAGTTTTGAAGGAAATATTAAAAATTAAGGGGATATATATCAAAAGTTTGCATAAACCAGTATACTTGTAAATGCATCGAATCGCGCATAGTATTAGTATTAAGAATTAGTATATTAAGAATTTAAGTATTATTTTATAATTATTTATATTTTTATTCAATATATATTTTTAATATATTTGCACCATCTTATTGGTAAATCACTACCTTCATCACGAAATTTCTGACGTAAATTACACATTATAATTTTCGGAATAGAAAAAGGCATATAAAAATGTATCACTTCTGGAAATGATTTTGTTCTTCGTTAACTAAAAGTTAATTATGAGAATGTTTTACAATTTAAAATAAATGTTCTGCTTCACAATGATTCATATTTTAAAAGGTCAGAGCAATTTGAGGTTTGAAAAATGCAATAAAACTCTAAACAATTTAATAACATACGCTCTTATTTACATACAAAGTATACAAATGTACCATGAAATTTCACTGTGCAAATAAAATAAGAAAATCCAAATCAATTTATCTTTAGAATAAGGAGTAAATCTTCTATATAAATTTTCCTTTTAGGAAATTTTAAAAATAACCATGCAAATTAGTTTCAAATACATTGTTTGAACTGAAATAAAATGGTAAGCGTATTTTTAAACAGTATTAAATTTCTGTATACTTTTGTGAGACAAATTAAAAGATGTATTGCCTGCAGCTTACCATCGGAAAGATATATTGCTTTAAACTTTATTTAAAAGCATTTTAATCTCTTTTGATTAAGAGTTGAATAGTTTTAAAGTTTGACAAAACTCAATTCAGAAATAGGTTTTAGTTTTATTTTTGAATTATTTTAAAAGTACAAATTGAATATATATTGAATATTATATTATTAAACAGATTACCGATTATTTAATCCCACACACATATATATATATATATAACTAGTAGTATTAAAAACTTTTAGTATAGCTTAACAAATGATTGCTATGATTAATGATTGCTTAATGCTTAGAGCTTCACATTGAAAAGAAATATTACTTTTACTAAAATTAAATTTCAATAGTTCTCGACTAAAAATTGAAAAATTTCAAATTTAACAAAACCTTACAGTAATGAATCTTTCTTTTTTTTATGCTTAGTAATATATTTTTGCTTTAATATAACAGTAAAAAACAAAGATATATTTCTTAGACATATATACAGGGTTTGAAAAATTCTACATTTTTACGTTCGTTTTATTGAACTGCTACTAAAGTTTAAAAAAAAAAAAAAACCTGCAGATTTTAATGCTATAATTTCTTTTAAGATATAGTGGTGATGAAATACTAAAATGCATGTAAAAAGTAAAAAACGTTCAGAGTGCTGTATATATTAAACTATTATTTTTAAAAAATATATTTTTACATACAAGGAATCTCCTTCGAGATCGATTAACAGATTCTGAGATGACGAATCGACGATCGGTGTCGGAATGGTGCCTATATCGATCAAACTGAACGGCTTCTGAATGAAGGAATATGATCTTTAGCAAAGAAATCCAGATTTTACTTTATAGTAATGTCCACCATTTTCTTGTGGGACAAAGTTGAAGAGCCAGTCAAGTTTAACATTTATTCAGGGACGTCTATTGCGAATTACTATTACACCTGGTGTGACAGGGCTGTCCAAACGCGTCCTGCGGCTGTCCAAACGCGGAAAAATCTGCGTATATCTGGAACTTACGTTTTCTACCACTTCGAAGAATTGGCGATGGTTACACGCCTGGAGCTCCGTGGATTTAAGTAACCGGTATGAAGTGTTTAAACGTTTAAGGGTACGCAATTAAGGGTAGAAACTAATTAGAATATGTGAAGAAAAAAATCCGAATTTGCATACAATTAATATCAGTACATGTACAATTATTAAATATTACTTACAAACTTTGAAAAAACACCATAAAATGCAATAAACTCGCAACAATTGTTTCGGGTCGAAAAAACACACGACCCTTCATCAGGCGAATAAAGTAAGCACGAGTGCTACAGCACGAGTGCGAGCCGCTTTGACTGCAGCACTCGTGCTTACTTTATTCGCCTGATGAAGGGTCGTGTGTTTTTTCGACCCGAAACAATTGTTGCGAGTTTATTGCATTTTATGGTATTTTTTCAAAGTTTGTAAGTAATATTTTTTACAGCGCCAGTTTTGTTGTACTTTTTTATTAAATGTACAATTATTATTATTATTATTATCATTATTATTATCATTATTATTATTATTATTTGTTAAAATGTCTTTATTATAAAGAAAATAATAAAAAGATCATTTATTCATAGTGACTTTTGCGTGTTTCACTGCAGATTTTAAAAGTAAATATCTGAATATGATACATTTTTAGAAATATTTTTTATCGAAAATAAATGAAATTCGTAACAGGGCATTATATTTTTCTATAAAAGCCACTGACTAAACACGGAATAACCACGGGCTAGGACAAATCATTTTTAATATTTATTCCTAGTATGTGAAATAATTTATTTCTAAATAATATCTAATTTTTGTATTTTCGCTAGATAGTCTTCATATACAGCAATTAACTTTTATTCTAAATATTCATTCATTTTATTTACATTTTTTTTTTCTTTATTAACCTTACAGTCCATACATATATATATAGTTATGAAATGAAATATAATAATAATTATTTCATCGAAATTTCTTTGAAACTATTTAATAGAAAAAAAAAATAAGTATTAAGTTTTTTGAAAAAAAAAAAAAAAATAATATATATATATAATCCTTGATAACTGTTTTTTAAGTCTTTTTCCTTTGTCCCAAAATTTTTCCAATAGGATAAAACATTTCCCTATTGATTAATACAAAATGTTGAAAATGATATCGCCTAGCATGTTTCTATTCAAGTTTTGGAAAAATCACGAATAAATCACAGCGGCTAGACCAAAGAGGGGAATCTGTGTTTGAACCTGGAACTTCCCCTCTACCAGCATAAACAGCAGAACCTCCTGGCCACTAGTAATGTCAAATAAGAATGAAAAAATTAATTATATATAGATCAGGGATTATTTATTTATTTAATTATTATTATTATTATTTATTTATTTATTTATTTATTTATTTTTATTTTTATTTTTATTTTATTTTTTTTGAAATGTTCAATTTTAATTTTATTTAGTTAATTTATTTTTTGTATTTTAAATATTTTACAAGAAATCTTAATCAAATTATTTTCGTTAAATTTCATTGCATATGTATATTGTATACATATATCATTTTAAGACAGTAATTAAAAAAAGAATTTAAAAAAAGTTTTAATTCCTATAAAAGAAAATTATTTAGAGTGAGTACAAACGCTAATATTAATTAAAAACAAATAATTTCAGATACTAGGATGTTAAATATTGAACATGATGTCTTCTGTCTCGTATTTACGCAATTGCTGTATTCGGAAATTTCGTACTAGGAAATCCGAACGGCCAGACCGATAAGCGCGACCTGGGTTTGAAACCGATGCTTCTCAACTACCAGCTTAAAGGACAGAACTCCTTTCACTACTCCTAAAGACAAAAAAGATAGAAAAAATAAATAAATAGTTATCGAGTTTTTTTTTTTTTTTTTTTTTTTTTTTTTTTTTTTCAAATAGTTTAAAATACTGAATTTTATTTTCTATATGTTGAAGAAAATTTCAAAAAATTTTAATAGAATTATTATTATTACTATATTTCGTTGAATATGTAGAATGATAATATATATCTGCATATATAATTGTAAGCTAGTAATTAAGAAATGAAAAAAAAAAAAAAAAAAAAAAAAAAAAAAAAAAAAGCTATAATTTCTTTAAATGAATTTTTTTGTGCGAGTGCAAAGCTTAGATATTATTAAAAATCAAAATGTTTTAGATACTGGGGATAACATAAACATAAAATTTGTCTAGTCCGTATTCGTGCAAGTTTTATACGAGATCGTGAATAAATCAGAATGTCTGGATCGACGATCGCAACATGACTTTGAACCCGTCATCTGCCCTCCAGCTTTGAGATCAGAATCTTTCAGCCACAAGTGGAGCAAAAAGACAGAACAAACGATTAAGAATTAATTAACAGGGAGTATTAAAGCATTTCTTTCACCAAAAATTTTTAAATATATATATATATATATTATAAATAATTTTCAAAAATTTTTCATATAAAATTCTTAATAGGTTTCATTTAATGTGTTTAATAAAAATATCGACATATTTTAAATACTCATGTTCTACTAAGTGAGTATTTAAAAAAAAAAAGAAAAGAAAAGAAAAAAAAGCTTTAAAAAAAAATACATGAAGAAAAATGTTTATATATACATAGTGTGTGTACAAAACGAGATAGAATTACACACACACACACACACACACACACACACACACACACACACATATATATATATATATATATATTGGATATTAATATAATAAGTTCCTAAAATTACTACAAATGTGGAATATATATACTTTTTTTTCCCCAGGCATAATTATTAAATATTACTTATATACAATTACCTATTGGCATTATTATTATTATTATTATTTGGCTTATTTTAAGCATATTTTCCATGTCTATAATTAATGAAAAAAAAGGTTCTAGCTCTATTTATTTATTTATTTATTTATTTTCATTATTTGTTTATTTATTGTAAATTTGATAAACCATTTGTAGCAGAAATTTTTTAAATAGCTGAGCTTTCAGGAATAAATGTAGAAATAAATAGTTATTTTGAACAAATAATCTTCTTAAAATATTCCTCGTGTATAACAAACAGCTTTGTGCATTAAAAGATAGTTTTAATAAAAATAATTCGTTAAATTTTCAAAAAACTTCCGTTGCGCAAGTTAAATACGGGACTTAAATACGGGACGCATAAGTAGCGCACGAAACGGGTAAAAGAGTAACTATGCCTTGTACGGCGTTTCTATTGTTCAAGTTCGGGTCTGGACAGCCTCTACTATAGATCGCAAGAAGCCTTGGGCAGGGGGAGGTGGGGGGTGGACTCCAGGGATAGCTGATCACATTTAGTTGTGCTACGTTACATCCTCAGATATGTCGACAACAATTGATATTTTAATTTAAAAAAAAGTTAACAATAAAAATATTTGTAAACAATTTAACGGATATTATAATTCTAGAATTTGATATACATTCTGAGCGCTAATAGGAAAAGTTAAAAATAAGTAAATATACATATAAATAAATAAATAAATTAATTAATAAAGATGTAAACTACCAGATTAAAAATACAATTGTTATTATTCTTGTTCATTCATTACAGATATTTTTCGAGATAAATGAAATGTAATCTTAAAAATATTCACATACATTAAAATATACTGCATTTCTCGTGTACTAAAAGAACATTTTGCACAACTGATACACATAAGAGTTAGCGTCTAAAATAATTTGCAAGTATTGGTAATGGAACTACCTATTAAATATTTGATACAACATAAATTGGTAAATGTTTTTATTCAATAGTTCTTAGAAAAACTTCCTTTCATTTGTCAGTAATGACAGAGTAGCAATTTCCGAAGTCACTTTAACAAAACTGAACAAACATCAATGGAAATTAAGTGCAAACACAATATTTATTCAACAAGGGAAATGAAAATGTATCATGTATCTCTGTATTATATCCTTCTTTGCTTTCTTAAGGAAGATTAAAAGAGTTGAATATTTCTCCCTGAGGATGATAAAAGAATCCTTCTGATAAAAATCAATAAGAATGAGTTGAGTATTTATTGAAACATAACTCTTGTATACGTAACCGAAATCACAATAGCCATGTTATTTTATACAGCAATAGTCAGAAATAAAACAAAAAATATAATATTGCATTAAAATGTGAACCAATAGATAGAAAAAAAAAATGTTTACTTTAACTTTCTTTACATAAATTTATATAATTTTACACTTATTTAACGGTATTTATTATTATTAATATTATTTTATATAGTAATAGTCAGAAATAAAACAAAAAATATAATATTGCATTAAAATGTGTATCAATAGATTAAAAAAAAAAATGATTACTTTAATTTTCTTTACATAAATTTATATAATTGTACACTTATTTAACGGTATTTATTATTATTATTATTATTATTATTATTATTATTTTATGTACTGTCAATTATATAAAAGTGTTTACTGCATTTTTAAAATAATTTACTGAATTATTAAAATAAAACCTTTATATTGCTGACATAAAACGTTTGTTTCTCATATAGAAGAACATACAATCCGTCCTATTCAATAAAATATACAAGACTGTTCAAGAAATGCGCATTTAAAAATTCCTATTGTCTTGCCGTACGAGTAAGAAATAAAGAAAAGAAAAGAAAAAAAGAAATAGGCACATTTAAAATAAACACATACGTCTAGGGAACTCATGTATTTAAGGAAATCTAATAGTTTGAAGTAAACAAAAATGGATGTTCCCTACTAATAAAAAGATTAAATTAAAGATTTAAAAAAAATCTTGGAAGATAAAAATAATTTTTAAAATACTAATGATACAATCAATTTTCAAAAACTTCTTGAAATATTAATAATTTGCTATGTTACTTTTTATTTAATTTTATTTTTTAATTAGATAGTTTTTTTAATTAGATAGTTTTTTTTTAATTTATTTAATTTAGAATATATCGTACGGTTTAATATTTTTCTCAACTTCTATTATACTGCTTAGGCATCGTATATTATGCATTTTAGATGGAGTATACCATTTGAATTCTAGATTACAAACAGCATAGTTTAGTTTCGTTTGAGTGGGCGTACCGCTGCATTAGAGCTAACGATTGGCAACGGTCTGGGAACAAGCGTTTGTTGTCTGAAGAGTGTGACTTACAAGTGTGACTAAAATTTCTTTCCAAATGTTAGTATGTATTTTGTTGTAATCTTCACTTATTTTAACGAAGCATGTTTAAAATAAATGTGTTAATGAGATTTTTACGGATGAAAAAATTACGAATACAGTTCGAGCAATGTTACATTTAAGGTAAGGCGTAATGATATCGATTCTTACGATTCTTACCTATTCTATTAAATTATTAAAATTATTATTATTATTTTATATTTTACCACAGTTAAATTTTCCCTTTAATTTCAATAAAATACCTTTGAAATTAACTACCTTGCAAATTCATTTTAAAATTCTTAAAAGTTGATTTCTTATTCAAAATAATTTAATGCAATGAAAAAAAAATGCATTAAATTACTTTTATAAGGAAATAAAATCTTTCCTCCTACTAAATCACGTACGAAAATATAATTCATTTATTCTCTTAACTAATGCTCAGATTATTAATCTCCATTAGGCATTTAAAAAGAAAAATGTTTCTTTTGTTATTATTATTATTTTGTGCTTTTGCATTCTTTTAAATAAAAATATGAGAAAAAATACAAAATTCATTTTAAAGAATAATCTTTCAAAGAAAGTTCTTTTTTATTATTACTGAATTCGATCATTAAAAATAAATTTAAATAACACTTATATCTAAGAAAATCCTTCTGCATGCATTCTACTACAAAGAAATGAAAAATAAATCAATAGAAAAGAGAAAAAAAAATTAAAAGAGAAAACTTTGATGTAAAAAAAAAAAAAAAAAAAAAAAAAAAGAATCGTTTCAAATGAAACAAAGAATGAAGCTAATGGAAAAATTCCAAGAAAGAAGAAGAAATCTTGAAAGAATGCATTTATTTTGCCCTGAAAGATACTTTTGATGAAAAATATCAAAGGTCTCAAACGCCTACCTTAAATGATTGAAATAAATGTGTAAAAGTTGGGAAAGATTAAACAACCACAAAAGAAAATAATTGAGTCTTATTTAAGTATAGAAATACTTACACATTAAATGAATGAGATTTCACTCTTGTCAGCGAAAATAGGTCAAATATATTAATGAAGAAAAATCATCAATTTGGCAGGAAAATAAATTTTATTTAATTATGTGAAATAAATGATATTACATTCTACACTTTGTGACCCGTCCTTTCACTAAAAGGTCGTGTATGGGGTTAGTTATTTCTGAAACTAATCTATGTCATGACATTAATTTTAGAAAAAAATGATATTTAGTGATAATTCTTTTATTTATAATACATACATAACACTTCTGCAAAACTTAGACGAAAACTAGTTCACAAGGATTTGATTTTACAAGAGTTAAATGATCGCAACGAAAACCATAGAAATATCGTAGAAACATAAATCCCGAATTGTTAATAGGATGTTCATTTCTCTACCTGGATATTACTAGTTAATCAATTTTATACAATGATAAAACAAAGCAAATCTGTAAAAGTAATCTGGTGTCTCACTCACACGACATTCTCTTACCCTGCATTTTATAACTGTAAAGGTAAATTGAAGATTAATTCATAAAATCAATAAGTTAATATAATAAAGTTGAGCCTATAAAAATATTCTAAAAACGGTTTAAAAATAGTTTTATCTGGCATAAAATTCTGTGTGAGAGAAGCTACCACCGCCTCAACCCTCCGTTCAGTTTTAGCCCATATATTTACATTAATAAAAATGCAAGGTTGTTATTAATTTGCCTTGCAAATTACCAATCTTGATCAAATTTTTGAAGTGGAACCTGAAACGAACTAAGTAGCAAAATTTAATCTGCTGCAGTTGTTTTAACGTTATGCTTATAACATATATACATACCAATAAACGACAAAAAATTGGACTTTCATATTCAGATTACCTCAAAACAAGACATTATACAAAACATAAAGTTGAAAATATAACTTCAGAAAATACTTTTCTTATACCATAAGTATAAAAATTTAATTTTCTTTCCTGAACAGTGATCGTCCACAAAGTAAAATGCATCAAAGCTCTTCCGTCAGTTACATTCAATAGAAAAGAACGTTTAGTTTAATTTTTGTCAGCCCTGTATATTGTTTATAATCTCTGTGCATATGAGATTGTGTAGTTAAATTTAGTCCTATATATATATATATATATATAAACACTTAACACAAATTCAGGGGACTTCAAACGTGTAAATTCAAAAATTCAATTTCGAAAATTTGACCCCAAAACAATACTTTCTCTACCACGTATATGTCTAAGAGAAAGTAAAATCTATCATTTTTCATTTAATTTTGCGCCAACTTTAAAAAATATGAATAATTGTAGTATTTATGTTATCTGGGGAAGAAATTTATTTTAAACTTGTTGGCGAAATTTAAAGTTTTATTTTATTCCAATGCCAAATTTTGCTTTAATTTTCGTAGTTTCAATAATAATTATAGTTATTTCTCGGAGTCGTTTCTGTTTTTTTTTTTTTATTTTTTTTATTTTTTTTTAGCTTTTATTAAAATATATATATATATTGATTGATAAAAGAAATATTATGGAAATTCAAATGAAAAATGGAAAGCTATTATTGAAAATATATTATTAAATTTTATTTACTCTATTTCGATTTTATTATTATTAAAATATTGAAATTATATCAAAAAGAAAAAAAAAAAAAAAAAAAAAGAGAAGTAGCTATTTTGATAATTAATTAATAATTATTCTATTGCGATTTTATCAATTATAAAATATCCAAATGTAGTTTCTAAGCACTTTTTTTTTATAAAATGAATAACACAGTTTGTTAATAACACAGTATGTCACGATAAATATTTTTATAACTGTTCCTAATAAAAATTTAAATTTGTAGCAGTTAATAAAATCCGTCATTATTATGGCAATTTTGTATAGACTTTCATACATTTTTTTCTGTCTCTTTTTTTTTTTTTTACATGAAAATATTTAGCGTTTTCATGATATTTTAAATGTTTTAAGAAAAATTTTAACAGTTTGAAATTAATGCTTGAGAAGTTATTAAAAAGCATAAACAGTTGTATATAGGAAATTTATTTTTAATAATTATGTAGAAGCTGTAAACTAATTTATAATATTACAGAAATTTTACATCTAATAATCTCCAGTGATCAATTATCTATTATTGAACTTTTAATTAACAGGAAACACGTTGTTATTTAAAATATAATTATGTCTTATTTACACCGATCTTATTACTATTGACTATCCAAATAGAATTTCTGGGCACGAGAGTTTTGGAAAGTTTTAAGAAAGGAAAAAACAATGCAATGTGATGAGAAATTTTTTAAAAAGTGTTACTACTAAAAATTCAAATCAGGTACAATCGATAAAATCATTCATAGGGAAAATAACTGCGGTGAAAAGCAAAGAGTGGAATCGGGCAAATAAATCATTCAATGTTTTGAAAAAGATCTTTTTGCGGCGGTCGAAAATTGATAAGCTGTTCTCTCCAGAGGGTTCTAAAACAATTCTGACTAACGAGATATTTTTAACACTTGTGCTGGAGAACCAAATGGCAAAAAGCCAAATATATTGATTGAATTAGTGAACGAGTTTGAAAACATTCTTTTATTTCTCAGAGTGAAACGGGAAGTAGTTTTTGAAAAATATCGCCAGGGATTTTAAATGAGTACGACCACTTTGTGTTTTCCGGGCTGGCGAACACATGAAATATTATTTTTTTTCCTTCTAAGTAAAGATTTGAGATATATTCTTTTCTTGTACAGCAAATACGAAATGAGTAAAAGGTGTGCGTTCTGAAAATAATGCTTTTGCATTTCTTGTCTTTTACTTTCTCATTTTACAGATTATTAACTGTATGTAAAAAAAGAAAAATCGTAAAAAAATATGTAATTATTATGCAGAAAAAAATATACAGATTCTCAGAGTGAATAAATGATTATTATTTATTTATTTTTATTTTTTTGTTCTTGAATATAAATGGTCCTTTATCCATAAATTTTAGAGAAAAATAAATTTGTTTTTCTACTTTCAATTTTTACAAATATATCCGAAAAGTACTACTACTATTAATATTTGGTATTAACATCATGTTATTGAGTTTCTTGAAAAATAAGTTAGCTGAATATTTTTAACTAATTTAAAGTTTCCATTAACTGACATTTCTATTTAAATTATGTTACAAAATTCTATATTCAAAATTTTCTTCCATATAGTACAGTCGGAAAGAAAAGTGTCCGAACACTAGCAAAAATTCCTATGTAAAAAAAGTACACTTAATACAGTTATGTTTAATAAATCCTTGTCGAATCCTGTTTTTAGACTGACTAAGAATAGGATTCAACAAGGATTTATTTAACAAAATGTTGACTGTACTAGATGTGTATTATTATAGTATGAGAAGGTATAGCCTAAAATGGTGTTAGCAGACAAAACAATCCACATATGTTTTCTTCGAAACAGGTAGCACTATTTAACGGGTAACATATAAAACAGTTGTACCATATCAAGAAGAGGCTATAACGGAATTCAAGCGATTTCAGTGTTATGCGTCTCAATAGAATTCCTTGAAAAGTGGGGTTTTCTGAAATGTCCTATAAGTTAAGTACGAAATTTCCAATTTATTTTGCTATACAGTCTTTCCTGTACAGAAATATGACTTGGTTTAATTAATAAAATATATTTTTAGATGTACATTACACTTGATAATTTTTATTTGTTTCTCGGCGTCATCCAGAAATGTGACCTAAAATGGATGGTTATGTTATCGGGTGAAATGATCCATTATGTAAATAATTTTGGATCCATTGTGTAGATCGTTATAATCCATTATTTGAATCAGATATGGAGGAAATAGGTTGACTGGCATTTCTGAGGAAAATTTCTGACTTTATTGTGGGTCTAATATTATATCTATTACTTTTGGATCATAATTTTCAAATATTACATTTTCTTGTTTTGTTTCTTTTCCAAGAAAAGTTATTTGAGACCCTTTCTTTTCTTCTTTCAATTTCATAAAATAAATTATGTATTCTACTTGATTGTTAAACTTAGTTTATTTCATTATGTATTGCAATAATTGCTTTTATATCCTTTATCTTTTAGATAAAAATAAAATAACGATTATATTTTTAAATGAAGGATCATTTTGCCCTTTGGTGAGGGTAAACGGATGTTTTGGACACATTTTCAAAAATCTACTTTTTCTATTACTCAGTTTAAGTTTAAAATGTTATTAAAGTACGTTTATAATGCAAAATATAGTGTAAAGCACAGTAGCAAAGGGCTAAAGTTTTATTTAAACAGCAGTGGTGTTTATACAAGTTTTACCCATAATAGGATAATTTTTGGCCACTTTTCCCTATATAATATTTGAGTAATGTTTTATCCTTGGTGTTCTCTGTTAGTCACTATGTGACTTAAATCCTTTTTCATTAATTAGAACTTATAATAATAATAAAAAAAAATCCCTCATCTATGCATAATTCAGAATTTTCTCTTTAAAAATCGAATTTTTGATTTTCCTCTGTAAACATGCGAAATAAGATTTTCTCTTTTTTGTAGATTTTACTTATTTTGAATTTCTCAAACAGTTGGTCTTAAGAGAAAAGTGAAAATGAATGCTAAGCCCCAGTAGAAGCATAATAAGATTAAAATGCATTTGAAAACTGAAGCAAATAATAATATTTTATCATTAATACAATTTTTATTTAATTGGTTCGCGAAATCTACCGTTATGGAGAAAAATTTAGATCTCCCATAGAATGATTAATTGCATTTATATCAGCATATTATAATTTTGTAGATTAATTAATAATAAATATATATATATATATATATATATTTCAATATTTAAAGCATGTAATTCTGAAATATCTATCATTAACTAGATAAATATACGGGACTTAAAGGAAGAATTAGATCACATATTTTAACCACACGCGGATTCAGATAAGTGAATTTCATTTTGGGTTTGAGTTATATGACACATGTGAAAACTTTTGCTAAAACATTAAATATATATATATATATTTTTTTTTTTCGTTTTTATGATCTGTGATAATTTTTTCTCACCAATTTTTTATTCTTCTATTTCATTTTTGCAGAATATTTTCTATAACTTTAAGAAGTATTGTTAAAATTATATTAGGAAATTTTAGATTAACTCAAAGATTTTTTTTTCTTAAATTAAATTCACATTATATATTTTGGCACAAAAATTTAATTTTTAATTATTTGGGCGCAGATGCTGTATAATCCACCGTCGTCAAGTTCGTTTTTCACCGCCAAGCGAAGGCGATTTTTCGCCAAATGTAGCGCGTTTTTATTTGTGGCAACCCCTGTGTTTTGGCCAATAGGGTTACCGTTCCGTTGGGGTCCATTCATTTGCTGCTACGATCTTGTGTGTGTAGCACGTAGTGTATTGAACTGTTTTTAAGGAGCACGTGGTCGTCGATCAGGTTGTATAATTCTTTTTTTATTTTATTGTGTATGTTTTATTTATTGTGTATTATTATTTATTATGGCTTTATCAAAGTGTATTCAGATTTTTCAAGATAAATTTAATGCTTTGCCGGGCTTAAAATTTTCATCTGATAGGCCTACATTATGTGATTAATTTATAAATGTGATTAATTTATAGGAAATGGCGAAGAGAAAGCCATAGAAAATTGCGAAAAAACATGAGTTAAATCTCATAAAACAAATTTTGGATATGATGATAAAGTTATATGCATATATTGATTCATAAAGTGCATGTAACAAGCTATCTGATCCTTAATTTAAAATGATAATAATAATTTTTTTTATTTAAAATTTTGCTTAAAATTCATATTAATTTTCATAGATGCGATAATTTTTATTTAATATTCCTTATTTATTTTTTTTTTAATGTATTAAACTGACATGTTAAGATATTATTAAATTTTATAACAAGGGGGGGGGGTTCAACTAAAATAATTTTTATTAAATTGTAATGTTTAAAACAAGGGGGGGGGGGGGGGGGTTCAGGGGGTTCTGCCCCCCTGAAAAACTAAAATTAATTTGCATAATTTTGTTAGGTGTTTGATTGTAAATTTTTGATTTAATTCTTATTTAATCTTTATTGTATTGTGTAAAGCTTTTTTTTAAATTCAAAATCCTCTTTTTTTTTTTTTTTTTTTTTTTTTTTTTTTTTTTTTAATTGTAAATTTTTGATTTAATTCTCATTTAATCTTTATTGTATTGTGTAAAGTTTTTTTTTTTTTTTTTTTTTTATTGTTAATTTTTGATTTAATTCTTATTTAATCTTTATTGTACTGTGTAAAGTTTTTTTTTTTTTTTTAATTCAAAATCCTTTTTTTTTTTTTTTAATTAATATCGTTTTTCAAAATCGATGCAGTTTTTTATCATCCGTGATTTACAGAGTTTTTTTTTTTTAACCACTTCATAAATTTAAAGAAAAAATAAGGGTTAAAAAATGCAACTCTAATGCAAAATATGCGATTTTACTCTTTTTTTTTTTTAAGAATTTCATGATATCTATGCAAATATTAGTTTTAAATATATATATTTCATGGGAAAAAAAAACTGTAAGTTCGCGTATTTTGTATTAGAATTGCATTTTTAAACCATTTTTTTTCGTTGAAATTTATGTTGTGGTTAAAAAAATCGCAGTAATTCGGTATCACCTGCGCTTCGGTAATCGCAGGTGATAAAAAATGGCGTCGATTTTGGAAAACGGCATTTTGGCGTGATTCCGGCGCCATTTTGAAAAATGGCACCAAGCGGTGGATTATACAGCATCTGTTCCATTATTTGGTATTACTTTTATTTTGTCCACTAATTCCAAAATTTTCTATAGAATACAAATAAAAGACCAAATAACGGCATATGTTAGATAAAATAATGAAAAACTCTTGGTAACAATGAAAAAGGTTGTTTTAAAATATGAGTCAAACTTAAATTACATGATAAAACTCATAAAATACATGTCATTATTTAGTAATAATTTTATGTTAATTAATATATCATTTGCCCTTTAATTATAAGGTAAAATAAAAAATATATATAATAATATAGGTTAGAGATAATTAAAAATTTTTGATAACAATATAAAGGCGAGTCATAGAATGACTGTAAACCAGACTTTAATAGCAGTTTACATATTACATAATACACGTATTTAATTTGCAACCTCATTAATGATAAAACATTTCCGCACTTAGTGATACAGAGAATACCTTCGTTAATTTAAAAAGATGTCGCTCCGAAAAATCGATAATGTATCTATACCATTATCGTAGTAATCAAGTAAACGCAAGTTTATCATTAAGCGTTTAAAATATGTTGTTTTAAAAGTGTTCTGCTTAGACATATTTTTAAATTCGAAATATATTTCATATATATTTTTAAATTTAATTAAATGGATATAATTGAAATAATAGGTGAAATTTTAAAGATATTTATTTAGATTTTATTACATTTTTTATTTGAAATCAACAAATAATTTATATTTTAAAATTTAAATGCAAAAGATGCCTTTCTTTCAGAAACCATTGTAAAATTTAACAAAATTTTTATATAGCTTTATGATATATGACTAAGATTTACATTACTGTAAAACATTTTCATTAGATTATGGCACGCACCTTATATATACATTTCCAGGTTTTTGTATAATTGAAATTTTCATTTTGTTTATTTTCTGTTAAATATATTAAGCACAAATTACAGTAAACATTTTCCAAAAAGGATTTAATTTTTAAGCTCCATGAAGATTTTTTTTAAATAAATAATAATAATTATTATTATAATGAATTATTTAGGGATATCAAATTACTTTTTAGGAAACTTAAAAATGCTAGTCATATAGTCATAAAATTTTGTTAATATGTACCTTATATTTAATTTATTATACTTTAAATAAAAGCTAAATTTATGAAAATCGATGTGAAAAATTGACTTGTGATGTTAACATAAATTAAATTTTAGTTATTTATTTTTAATTGTTTTATTAAATATACTAGGGTAAGGGGAAAAATTCTCGGCCTGACAGTGAAAGACTGGGATTTTGAGCTTAAAAATGATTTTCTTTTTTTACATACTCTTCCTTGACTTCAACGCACTTGCCAGTGTTTCTCCAACATCGGTATTCCTTCCCGGAAGAGAGAATCTAAAAGGCTGTGAAAATATTCATCTACGGCACTTCTGACATGTTCTAACATTTCTCGCGTGTAATGGTGGACCCATGTCTCATTCATGGTCACAAATCGCTGCACCAAATCGGCCGAATCCTTATTCAGTCGTCCCAAACATTGCTGCGACTATTGTTTGCGCATTTGCATTTGATCGGCATTCAGCAATTGCGGCACCCCTCTTGCGCAGAGCTTTCACATCCCTAATTCTTTGTGCAAGGTGTTTCGCACACTTTCTTTCTATATCACTACAGCCTCAGCTATCTCACTCACCTTCACTCGTCTATCGTTCAACAGGATATCATGCACTTTTTTGATGATTTTCGGTGTGGTGGACGTTTTTGGCCGTCCTTTAAGTGGGTCATCTTCGAGCGACATGCGACCATGTTTCAAATCAACTGACCACTTTTTAATGGTTAACATGGAAGGATCAGATTCCCCTTAAATTTTTGTTAACTTCATATGACTTTACTTAGGGGTTAATTCACCCAAAACGAAGAATTTTATAACCGCACGATATTTAAGTTTATCCATTTTAACGATAGAAAATTCGTGTAAACAACTGATCACGACCAATGAAAACAATGAAATTTATAATAAAGTTCAAAGAAGAAAAATAATAGAACTTACTTCATTGGCGTTATTTTAGAAACTCAATCTAATGAGATAAGGAAAGTCAATTTTAATCAAGATCCAGGTCTTGAAAATAAGTACCTAAATTCTTCTAACTCAATAATATTTGTGCTTAAAGACACACACATAGAAAATAAAAAGAATCCTAGACTTAAAATATAAATAAATAAATTATTTTTCTTTACCTATATTTCTAAACTGTAATAAAAATTCCAAATTTATAATACAATTATTCTTATACTAACAGGCTATGCTCACTTCGCTAGTCACTATATTTAAGAGAATTTTCAAAAGAATTGAATCACTATTTATTTTTATACATCCTTATAAGTTAAAACCTTTTAAAAAAAATAATAAAAAAAACATTAAAATCACTCTAAACCTCGCTTCGTGTAACCGCTGCCTACGACAACTTCTTTTGCGCCAGCAAAATCCATCAGGTCCAAGTTCCCACTACTTGCAGAAAGGTCTTTCCCAGGCACTTCCGTTTGGGTACTTATCGAGAACAACTGGATCTGTTATTCTTTAAGAAATGCGATGTCAAAGATGGCTATGTATCAGCATGTAATATTTCAGTTTTTGAACCATGTATTTTATAGCTCTCGTTCTTTACATTATATTACCATTTGATTCCGACCAATATAATAAATAAAAGATAATGCAAGTTTTCTTTTAAAAGGAATTAAATAAATGAAAAACAAATAAATTTTAATTAAACTTAAATTTTAATAAATTTAATCCATTATAATATATACTACCATTTTTTCTGATAAACATTATATATTAACAAATAAATAAATAAAATAAAATAAAATGAAGAAGATTTCCTTTCCAAAAGAAATTATTAAAATAATAATAATAATAATAAATAATAAAAAGTTCCTATACTATAAAAGTTCCTATACTATAAATTTTATATGTATGTTTTTATTATATTTATACTCTTTATTTGCCTTCATCTATCAATTTCTTCTTTAATATTTTATATATCTTATTTATTGACAATCGTTTTCAATGCATTATAGTACCAAAATCCTAATTTTAAAATTGAAAAAAAAAAAAAAAAAAAAAGAGGAATAGCTGCAAAATTCTAAAATTTGCACAATATCTGGTCTCAGGCTGTATGAATTTCTTGGGGTGTACTGTAAAAAGAGAAATAAATTTTATGAAAATAATCTGGTCATAAATTAGGCATAAAATAATTATAAGATAAAAAAGTTTTTATGTACCATGTTTTTAAAATTTATGTTGAATCATAGCTTACTTCATTAGCACATTATCAATGTGTATAAATTTTTAAAGTGATAATGAAGTCAATGTTTGTGAGATGCATAATATAGCTTTTTTTAAATTTTTAACCTTCATGTTTAATTAAATGTATTTTTATTTCGAAATAAAACTCTTAGTTCTTTTTTGGCACCAACTAAATTATATCTAATATTTTAATGGCTATTTTTAAAGCTAATAGTAGGTTATTATTTTTAAATTTTAATTAATTAAAAGAAAACTAATCAAAAATTCGAAAATCGGGCTTCAAATAAGTGTTGTGTTGCCATCGGGTTCCGAGCTATTCTGAAAGTTTCAAATGTCTAGCTAATAGAGAATAAGTTAGTTAAAAATCGATTGCAAGGTTTGTACAGGACAAACAAGAATAGAAGTTAGTAAAAACATGGTAAAATGACGAGTGAGTGGGATATTTTCTCTTTTTCTTTCGATGCGGAAAAGGAAATTCTGATATTGGACAAAATTTCCGCCCCGTTTTGATTTTACGAAAGAAATATCTCTTATTTTGTCTGAAAAAAAAAATCGACCCAAAATCAAAAAATTCAATTCTTCCCGTGTTTGTGCACCTGGGCCCTGGGTTGTAAGTCGTATCGGCCGATGAAAAGGGTGAACTGGGCCATTTCGTCGAATTGAAATTTGCTTTCCACTTGTTTTTCCCATTCATTATAGGACAAATCCCTAAATAGCTCAAAAAGATAGTTTGAATTTGAAAAACAGGGGGGTAGAAAATTTCTTGTCGCGAAACGGGGGTTACACCCTGCATACGTGCACATCCACTGTAAATTCAACCTGCTTGGAAACGTCAGTTGCATTTATTGTTTGTCCGATATATCCGCTGTCCCGTGGCAGTAATCTCGTTTTCTCAGAAATGGATTTAAAGATTTTGATTAAAACTTAGCGTTAAATCTTTAAAAAATAAAACCTATAAAAACCTGTGAAAAACTCGTATGACTTATCCTCATCTTCTCGAGAATCATATTGCACTTTTAACCCTCATTCCCCCGTTAAAAATATGGTCGAAACATGGTTTTCTCAGAAGCTGCTCAAATGATTAAATAAAAATTTAGATTTAGGGTCGCATTTAGGTTTCAATTCAACCTGAAGTACCCTGCTATTCAACAGAATTTCCGTTCTCCGGTAACCAACTCTTCGCTTTGAAAAAGTGATAGACACTTTTTTTTTTTTTTTTTTTTTTTTTTTTTTTTTGTTTTTCGTAAGTTCGTGAACTATTTTGATAAAAATGTAGACTTAGAGCAGTTTATAGATTTTTTTTTTCTTTTTAATCTTAAATATACTTATCTGTATGATAATGTGCATTTATTGAAAACTCGCATTCCATAAAGGAAAAACATAGGAGAATATTAATCCGTGCTTTAATTGGAATACAAAATACAGCAGAAATCTAGTTTTATGGGAAAATATTTGAACGATTTTTGATATATATATATATATTTTTGCTTAGTGCTTGCGATAATAATTTGATTTCAATTTTCCTTATCTAGAGGAAAATTACCTTCTACTTGTAACCTGTGCTCCGCTGTTGTACTAACGCCTAACCTGTTGTACCAAATAAGAAATATACTTCCCAAAACAAATCACATTATGAATGGTTTATACAATGAGACCGAGTATACTCAGTCTTCCAGGTACTTAGTTGTAAAATAACACCTTATAAAAAAACATGCGAAAATTCGCACAGAAAAATAGCAATTTAAAGTTATTCTTAAACAATTTAAACTTGAAATATAATAAAATTAATATTTTAGTATATTTTAGAATGAAAAATTTTGTAAATTCTTTTTGTCAATACATTTTAGGTTAACTATTAACAAGTATTAAAAAACTGTATGTAAAGTATAAGAAGTTTAAATGAATGTATTTACAGTAAACCTTATTTAATATAAAGTCTGGTTTTATATTTACTTTCTTCTATATTCAATAGAAGAAAGTATTGGATTCGTAAAAATTTTCGACGTCGGGTTTTTGATGGATTTACACGTTTTGAGAGCTGTAAAACACGATTTGACCATTTTTAGAAAATGTCTCTGTGTGTGTGTGTCTGACCAAATATTGTGGCAACTGTATCTGAAGAACTACTGCACAGAATTTCATACAAATTGGTATGTATTTGCACCTTGACATAAATTAGTGCCTATCAACTTTTGGTAAAAATTGTCTTACAGGTTGCGTTGCCATCCCGCTTTTTCTAAATTTTTAACATGGTGATATAGGGCAAAATTTTGCATAAATATGCTTAAAAATATTTATTTTTTTATAATCATTATGAAATTTACAAGAATTATTTATAATAGAGATAGTCAACTGGGAAATTTTTTTGTATCTGTAGGAGCCTTGCCCCCCCCCCCCCCTGTGGGGAAGTCCCCCCTCGAGCGGAGTAAATTTTCAAGATGGGTATCTTTCAAAAGGTCTCGTCAATACCTTTAAAACGAATGGTTGAAATATAAATCTGTGATAATTTAAAACAAAGTTATTGTTTTGTTTTACTTTTAAAGAAAAAAAAAACTTAGATAAAAAAACGTAATTAAAAAAAAAAAAAAAAACAACGAAATTTAACCAAACTTGGTATTTAGTTGGCCCCTGACATAAACTGGTGCTGATTAGAATTGGGGATCAATCGCTCAACAGGTGGCGCTGTGATCATATTTTTTCTAAATTTTTAACATGGCAGTAATAGGTCAACATTTCGTATAAATGTACATAATGAGAGTTATTCTTAACCTGTGATTGTAAAGTTAATAAGAATTATTGATAATAGTAGTAGTTAATTAGGAAAAAAAGTTTGTGCGTGTGGGAGCATCGCTTCACTCCCGGGGGGGATGGGTAAATTTTTAAGATGGGTATCTTTCGAAAGGTCTCGTCAATACCTTTAAAACGAATGGTTGAACTGTAAATATGTGATAATTTAAAACAAAGTTATCGATTTTTTTTTTTTTTTTTTTTTTTTATAGTTACTGAGGGAATTTGTATAGGAAAATATAGAAGAAAGTCTTGTGGTGGCCACAACATACTAGTTTTAATTTAAGATTATTATTATTATTTTTTTTTTATTATGATATTACTTCATCTTATTATTTGTACTCAACGTTTATATCTTTACTAAACTAATATATACGAAATATTATTGCAGTAAATTTGATTGAAATTTATATTAACCATATTTAAAAAAAAAAAAAGAAAGAAAGAAAAAGAAAAAGTACTTGAATGTATTTCTATATTACTTACATTTTTTAGCGTTAGTTTAGTTTTCGAGAAAAAAAGTAAATGCAAGTTCTTAACATGGAAACAGAGAGAAAAAAAAGTGAAAAACTAAGTTACAAGCTGGAATAATCTTTAATGAAATTAACGTAAAATAAAAAAATATTAAACATTTAATGCTTTCTGAAAGGGGGAAAAACTTAGTGCTAATTAACTTTTACGTGCAGGTTAAATATGTTTTGTTTTTATTTTTATAAACATTTTTATGTTTCAGAATTCAACTTTTTAATTAGGTTTTTCTTACTTTTTTTTCCCCGTCGAAAGAAATTGTTATTATTTGGTTTTTCCTTAAGTTAGAATTTTTATGTGTTGATTTTTACGAATACAATTTAAGAGTTTTTAAAGTTATTTTTAATTATCATTATTTTACAGACAAAAAAATGCTTTAAAAATACTGACAATTACGTAATCGAATGCATTTAAAATTATAAAAATGAAATTTTAAATTATTACATAATTCAGTTATACAAAAACAATACTTTCAATGACTGACCCCATTCGAGAGGTTCTTTTCTCGAAGCTTGTAGACGAATTGTGATCCGAGATCGCATTCACCAGCCTAACCGTTAGGAATTATCCGTAGTCACCTCCGAAGATCGTATAAATACGGGCTAGTGAACCTTTGAAAACCCACGAATTAGGTTGCTCCAGTCAGACGTATTATCTTCGTTTTGTCGAACTGCCTTGACACCTACACATTCTATTAATGGCTGTGGTAGATTAAAAGGATTATTATTATTATTATTATTATTATATACAGGTTATTATAATAAACTTCCCCTATAAATAGCATCCTACAGCGCAAACGGGGGAACGGAATGAAACGGAATTTGGTATATAGACTATACACGATATGCGCTCACGGAATTTCGAATAAAAAAAGTTCCAAAATTTCCACCAGAGCGCGCCTTTTACAGAAAAACATTAAATTTAATGCAATAAACGACCAAAATTGAATACAGAAACAATATTAACATTTATTGACTAGTTTCTGATCACCTTGTTATCGCAAACGTTCGTCGTCTGCAAACGCTTTATACCTTAACCTGTTTTGCATAAAGCTTCCTCTTCTTCGCAAGCATGCAAGTCTCGACATTTTATTCATAGAGCTGACAGCTTTTCCCGGTTTTACATTTTATTACTCGCAATTCTTGTTCTGGATTGTTAATATTGTATCTGTATTCCGTTTTGGTCGTTTATTGTGTTACATTTATTGTTTTTCTGGAAAAGATAAATGGATATCTTGTATCTCTCTTTTTTTTTTTTTTTTTTTTTTTTTTTTGAAATTCGGTGAATGCATCTCGTGTATAGTCTGTATACTGAATTTCGTTGCGTTCCGTTCACCCGTTTGCGCTGTAGGATGCTGTTTATAGGGGACGTTTAATTTTAACTACCCTGTGTACACCCTGTATATATATTAATTATAATTTATAGCAAATTTTAAAAAACAGTATATGTGGAAAAGCAATTTTTTAATTTAATTTTAAATAAAGTTTCTGACCTTGCGTTTTTCAATATCGCAAGCATAAATTATGTTTATATATATATATAAATTATTATAGTAATAAAGTAAAATTAAATAAAAACGCTTTTTCGAGACATGGGGAAAAATTATAATAAAGAAAAACTGATTAAAAAAAAAAGGTTTGATATATAAAATATGAACATACAAACACATTTAAAAACTGTATTTGTTTAAAAGCATCAATTTTGCTACAGAAAAAAGTTAACAGCAAGACCTTAATGAAGAAATTGTAAATATGTGATTTATATTTTTACTTTAAACAATACGCTACGATAATTTAATTTAATATTCTTATATATATTTAAAAATTGTTTAATGTTTTGAATATAATACTTAGTACATACCTGGATTAAACATTTCATAGTTTACCACATAATATACAGTTTAATACATACGCATCAATTTTACAGTTTAATACATATTTTTTTTTCTAATACTTCCTTTACACAGTAATAAAATGATTTGTTAGTACGTATTTTTTGCATTCACTTAGTTTAGCAATATATATATATATATATACACAAATAAAATGTAAAATAATCATCACAAAAATCGCGAATAAATTCTATATAAATTCCGAAACGCTGAATAAATTCGATCCAACGTTAGACAATTGATTTATCTTATTTACCTTGACTGAGGTTGATGTGAAATTTGCTTCGTCATTTTGTTTCTATCTGAGGGTCACTTAAAAATTTCACATCGTAAGAAACTCATTTGGAATGTACTTAAATTTCGAAGCACGCGTGGCCCATACCAGGGTCTCTACCAAATTTATTAATAAGCTTGATTCACTATTTTGTTCAAAAATGATGGCCACTAGAAAGCAGGATGTCACTCGAAAAATTTTCTGCAAGATAATTTTCAAAAGACTGAATGAACTCGAACTAAAGTTGTAGAATAAACTGATCTTAGAAATATCATGGATAAATTTGTTGAATAATTTAATCTTCCATCTTGTTTATAACTGACGAACACATGAAAGTTTAAAATTCACATACAAATGTATTTATTATCTGGTTTGTCTAAAGTTTCGTATGCACATTGTCTATATGAAGGTCATAACCAATTTTATTAAACTGCTTGATCCTCCTTCTTGTTTCAAGTGGTGGCTACTTGAAAATTTGTCATTATGATAAGTTACGAAATACTGCATCAATCAGAACTAAAAAACAACAGAAAACGTTGGACGAGTGTAACTACGTTTTTTTCCAAGTGACAAGTAGAATGTTTCAAATTCACATCCTATAAAACGTACTTCAGAACAGATTTGCTTATAATTCAATGCATACTTAGCATATATCAGGTTCTAAGCCAAATTTATTAATCAACTTGATCCACCATCTTGTTTGAAAATAATCTCCTAGCAAAAACATAAAAAAAAGGCTAACTGAAAAATTGGCATTACAATAACTTTCGAAATATTTAATTAATTCGAAACAAATGTAGACAGTAGACTCTACGTGGAATTTTTTTTTTTTTTTTTTTTTTGATAGGTTCATTGTGGGGCTTTAACCAACTTATGTCATCGTGTTTTGGAGGCCACTTTAAAATTTCAGATTCACATGAAAACGCATCTTAGAATCAAATGGATTAAAACTCTATATGTACACAGTCCATATCAAGTTTTAACCATGCTTAATAATAAACTTGATTCAAATTGCGGCCGCATGGAAACTTGTCACCACAATATATTACGAAGTGCTGAGTTAGTTTAAACCCTATTTGCTCAATAGACATGTTTTAGAAGTACCTTGTATGAGTTCGTTGGCCAACTTGATCTGTCATATTTGTCTAAAAAAAATGGCGAAAACTTAAAAAAAAAAAAAAAAAAAAAAAAAAAAAAAAATCGAACTCTGAGAATACCATAATTATGAGTCTATATTTTTGAAACTCCGTATGTACTTTGTATGGTTCATTTACAGTCTCAACTAAATTTATATTCAACTCAATCCGCGATTTAGCTTTAAAAGAGGCAGAAACTTAGAAATTTCGAATTTACATAATAAAATTATTTTTAAATAGATTTGCTTAAAATTAAATATGTATATATATATATATATATATATATATAATGGTGTGAATTAGCTTTCTTAATTAAATCGATCTTCCACCTTGTTTCAGAATTGCAATCACTTAAACAATTCAACATTTTTTTTTAATGTTTTGCACGCATAAAAATCTGTATCAAAGCAAGATTGAGGAATGCTAAGTAACAGGATAAAGCACGATTCTGGGACTTGGGGGTAACATCGTCGCTTGCTGTGCTATGGTCAATGATTTGACTCTGGCTGGTAAAACAGAAAAATTTTATTTAATGTAATTTTTTTTTTTTTTTTTTTTTTTTTTTACGACAGGTAGTATTATTTCTTTCAGACAGCGATTTTTACGCCGTTACTAATTTTTATCCTTCACAGTGAATGAATTAAAAATATTTTCGTTATTATTTAAAATACATATATAAAGTTGAAAGTTTGTCATTGTATCTGTCGGATTATTAATCTTGATATTTAGTTTATTATTATTATTATTATTATTATTATTATTATTGCTACAAGGCAAGATCTAGCGAACGACGTTTTTTAAGTTCAATTGGATAATTAGCTTAAAATATATTAAATAATAACCCCATTTAACTTTGAAGTATTCGGAAAGAAAAAAAAATAAACAGGAAAGTAATTATATTCTTTCAATATCGAAAAAAAAAAGAAATAAATGTGCATTTTTTTCTTTAATAATTAAATCATAATTGAGAATAATCGACTAAAGAAATTCAGCAATTTCAGTATTGAACGATATATTATTCATATATATTGAAAAAAAAATAATAGTAAAGTGAACTTGCATCTATTTATAGTGATTTCACATGGATATGAGGTCATTAATTAAGTAAGAAATTTATTTAAAAATAGTTATAATTAACATTTTTAAAATTATGAAAATAAAGTTCCTAAAGTAACAATGGCAATTTTTAATAAATGAAAATAAATGAAAATAGCTTAATAAATAAATAAAAAAATAAAATAAAATAAAATAATAATAAAAACAAAATGGAAATTTCGGAAAATAAGCAAAATTTGACTATTGAAAATTTATTAAATCCATAAGATGTATATATTGAAACATCCTATCATTCCTATTATATTACTATAACACAATATTACTCTGTGAAAATTCAAAAACTTTATAGTAAAATTTTTTTAATTAATAAAAATTGAGAGAATTCGTGCTAAAGAAATTGAATATCTTCGGTATAGCTCTGAAGTAGCTCGAACGATTCTGACCAAGATCTTTACTTAAGCAACTGCAATAGCCAGTTTAATTCATCGACAAAATGACAACAAAAATTTAAAAGAAGCACTCCTACGCTAAAGCTATGCCAAAGAAATTTGAAAAAATGAATATAGCAACCGAAGCAAAGGAATAAAACACAGTTACTGCATACTGTTTTGCGTAAGAATAGATTAAATAAGTCCTGTAGTCCTAAATTAAAACGTTTTTGTGCCGAATGTTATATATTTTATTTACAAAACAAAAATAGGCTTAGTTTTTTTTTTTTTTTTTTTTTTTTCATTCTTCAGAAATCTTTTTAATCAAGACTGGAATACTTTTCCTTGTACTGTCTACAAATACAGTGAAATAATACAAACAGCCTTACATTCAAATTTAAGTCATTGAACATTATAAAAAAGAAAAAAAAAAAAGAAAATGCTGTTTATGAAATAAAGAACATATATACATATACATATTTAAATTCCGAAAAAAATATCTTAACATTTTACAGCCATAATTTTTACACAAAATCTCACGAAATGTACGTTTATAAAATGGAAAAAAAAAAAAAAAAAGAAATTTCTTAAAAGTTCAAACTGAGCCTGAAATAAGTGTATTATTTACTTGAATGTTTATTTATAATATTTGTTCTATTTAATTTTTAAGGGGGAAAAAAGTATTATTTATTTATTTATTTATTTTTTATTAATGAATCTCATGATATATAAATACTGTTCTACCTTATAACAACATTTACAGTTCTAAAAAGAAACCAAATAAAATGATATTTTACTTAGTGTAAAAGAGTATCATTTTTACATAGTGAAAAAAGATAGAAAGTTCTGAAAGATGTAGTTTAGATAAAATTTTAATTTTCTTGTTAATCTTTATTATCATTGCATTAAAACATACATGCATTCACGAAAAATATCCAGGTAAATATATATATATATATATATTTATTAATATGTTGGAGCTGAAAGGTATTTTTGAAAAATATTATCTATTACAAAAAAAATCATAATCTAAATAGTGCACAATCTCGTAGATTTATCATTAAGAAAATATATTGTTATAAAAATTCAGTTTATGTGAAAACAAAACAAAACATTTTAATTTTCTAGATTATTTCATAACAATACGTGTAAATTCATTGAGACAAACTAAACATGACATATATATATACATACATACATACATATATATATATATATATATATATATATATTTTCGTACAGATACACGCGTATTATAGGTTGCCTACACATTATATAACAATGCATTCTGAATTATTTATTAATCAGTGCTGATTATTTCCTTAGTTTTTTCGTAAAACGACTTGAAATGATGTATGCACACTCACACTCCTATATATATATACATATATGTATGCGTGTATGCATGCAATATTTTATGTTTCCATATTTCCGTAACTGAAAGATAATCTATTTTCTTGTTCTCATTTCTCTCAATAATTAAAACAAGTTCCATTTAGATCTTATCTAATAAAATAAATATTAAATTTGTGAATCAAAAAGAATATTTAAAACGGAATAATTAGAAACAATTTTAAACCAAACCTCCAAACAATTAATATTTGTTTGCTTACGTATTTCATGCGTCAAGCACCCAGTAATGCATCATTTACCCTCTTCTCAAATCTATTAACTTTTAACCATTGTCATATTCATCACATATTTCTCTATTCATATTTATCATCCAATATTTTTCTCCGTAACTTAAAAAACCATTAAGTTAGAAATTATATTATATAAAAAATTTTAAATATATTATTAAACGAAACCTTTATTAAAGAATATTTAGAAACAGTTTCATAATTTACCCAATACCAGTCTACTTAATATTATTGTTTTCTTATGCCATAATTATTGATATGTAATCTGTAAAACATTAGTTAACATGTATTGATATGTAATATGTAAAACATTAATTCATGTTTTAATAAAAATTATTAACTTTGCATCACAATAATATTCATCTCATATTTTTATTGGTAAATATTATATCATACATTTTGTTTTATTGAAAAACATGTCATATTAGAATTACATAATATAATAAATGTAACCTTATTTGATCATATGAAATCTTAATTTCACATTAACTAGGAACAAATTTATGATATCCTCAGTAGAAGTCTAATTAATAAATTGCTTACTGATGTCATGCTTTAAGCTCAAAATTAATCCATTATTCACTGTCTTATCAAAAATGTTAACTTTGCAAAATCATTACGAATCTTTAAAAGGTTCCTTTTACCACTCAAGCATGAGTAACCTGCCGGTTAGAGTAATTTCTAATCGACTAACTCAAATACAACTTTACATTTTTCTACGAAAAGATTCTAAAAATTACAGTGCTGAGATATCTCAAGGATATATATTGATTTTGGAACATTTTATGTACTAAGATTCTTTCAAATATATTACGTAGTTGAGATTTCTTTTTACAAATTTATGTGAGTTAAATCATTAAATATCTGATTCATTAAAGACACTAAGTTAATAAATTTACTAAATTGATCACGTATTTTAGATTTTTTTTCGGAATTAAGTTACAGATTCATTAAAATTTTGTAGAAAGTTAAAAGGAAAATAAATGTCTTCAAAATATCAAGATTACACATACAATTATATAAAATTATTTTAGTAATACGTTTAATGATAGATTAAATGACGTGATTTTAAAACATTCTCCATATATTTTCAAGAAAATCTTTTTAAACGTTGAGAGTTTTAATTTATTAAATTAAAATTTACCCATATATTAACATTTTATCCTAATAATATTATTTGTACATGAATTCATTTTAGGGTATTTTTATACTGCTTCTATTTCACGAATATATAAATGCTCAAAGTTTTAGCACGTCCTACATTTTAAATTCAAATTATAAATAGTTCATCCATAAGTATAATATTTCTTCAATAGTTCATCAATTGGTAAGTGTTCTTCAATATTGACTATGTAAAGAATAAGATTTTACCCATACAGCACAGAATGTTTCAGTTATGTTGCAAAAAGCTTACAATCTTTCATAAACGTAACACGTTTTAGTATGTTGTCTGATACCTTTCTGAAACATACGCCCTTTTTGATTTTCTATCTGTTAAGTGATTGTAACGTTTCTGTTACGTATCTGATTTTTTGTTACGATCGCGGACATTTCTACGTTTTTGAAACTAATCGGAAAGCAATCTGAACGTTTTTAATCATTTCGGAAATGTTTATAATGCTTCAGTGTGATATGACTGTTACGTTTCTGGAACATTTTGTGCTGTTAGGGTAGTGATCACTTGGAGGTCGAACAAAAAAAAAAATACTGAAGTTCAAAATTTTGTATTCAATTTATAAATAGTTCATCAATAAGAATAATAGTTCTTCAATAGTTCATCAATTGGTAAATGCTCGTCAATATTAACTATGTTAGGAATGAGATATTACTCATACATTTTAGTGATCACTTGGATGTGGAACAAAAAAATACTCAAGTTCAAAATTAGGAAATATCTATTGTACTGAATACTTTAATTTTTCAAACTCATCATTAATTGCTTTTACATATCAAACACGAGCAAACTGTTGGTTGGAGCAATTTTCAATCAGATACTTCGAATGTAGCGTAAAAATATTCTCTGTTAATCTTCTAAAATTACGGCGCAGAAATGTCTCAAGAATATATTAATTTTGGAAAATTCGAAAAAAAAAAATTCTTTCAAATTTATTAGATAACTGAAACATTTCTTAACAAACTAAGACTGTTTAATCGTTAAATATCCTTTTACTTCAATTTGCTAGTAAATTGCAAGTTATTATCTAAAAGAAAGGAAATTGCGTTATACATATATACATATCTTTAAAATAAATTGTTTTTCGTAATGTAGAGTAATGCATGCAAATAATAAAAAGAAAGAAAAGAACGAAATAAATAAATAAGTAAGTAAAATCTAAATACATGAAAGAAAATATTAAATAAAATAATTTGTTATAAATTATATGATCCGATTTTCAAACCAGTCTCGAACATTCTTATTTTAATCTTTCCACAAAATATTAAATTTTTTTTTCTTTTTCAACATATAAAATCAGTGTATATTCAGACATTCATATATATTTTTTTATTGTTATTATTTTTTTTTCAAAAAAAATTAATTTATAAGTATATTTTTTTATTATTATCATAATTGTTTTTACATGACATTAATAATGTACCATCAATTTATAATATTTCTTCAATCTTTCAGTGACAAGTAATTGATAAAAAATGGAATTCTTCGCAAGCCTATTCAGGGATTTTTTTTTTCTTTCTTTTGTGTACTTATTTAATGTCATTTTGAATTATTTATTGAAAGTTGGAAAATGAAATAAATACATGTGAAACGCAATTCATTTAATTTTATATAAATATATTACATTCTAAAATTTGAAATATGTATTCTAAAAAAGCAAAACAAAAAATTAATATCATGCAACTATTACGAAAAGCGAATAAAAAAAGAAAAAGAAAGAAAAAATATTTTTTTTCTTTGGTGCAAAAGTACATTGGTCTTAAATTACTTAAGTATATGAATTACATTTCATACTGAATTATTAAATAAAGGAAAGAGAATTATTAGATAAGCAAATTCTGCATTATTAGATTAAAAAAATCTTTTATCAAGAGTTTTATTAAATATAAAATTCTGGAAATATAATAAAAACAACCAAACTTTTATGAGAAAAAGTTTTGCAAGAACAAAATAATTAGGAAAAGATTAATTTAAGAAATGCTATCCAAATCACAATTAAATTCAAAGATTAAATAATTTATAGTATGTTCAAAATAGTGTTGCACTTATTTTTATTATTATTAATAATAATAGTAGTAAAAAGGACAAAAATCACTTATTGTGTAAACAACAGACACGACTTAAAAAATTCTGTAGGAAATATAACATTTTCTTACCATGAACGAAGCATTTTTTGCTGTAAATTTGTCATGCTAAATCTGTAAAAGAAACTGAATTCTGGTACTTTAGTTTGTGTTGTAAGTCGGTGGCGAAAATTTCTAAGATTTCTTTTTATACGTTTTACGCGATTTTTTTTTTTTTTTTTTTTTTTTTTTTAATCAATCATATCGTGATCTAATTTGTTCATGCAGCAATTTATTATCGCATGTAAGAAATGATCGTTAGCATTCTATTGAACCAATTTGAAGAATGCTTAATCTGGAAGAGAAACTTCCGTTTTTGAACCCTGTTTAAGGCAAGAATGTTTATTTAAGTCCTCATGTGTATTAAATATTTGAGCTTTTTTATGGAGATATGTTCAATGTAGTTTATTCGAGCCACAGACATTGTAACTGTAAATCTGCAAGCTAAGTGGCATATAAATGAACGGAGGAACATCGTTATCATTTGCTCAGTTTTTATTTATTTTATATATATATATATATATATATATATATATATATATATATATAATTATTTTAGGACATATTCGTATTCATTTAAATAAAGCTGTAAAAATTATAGGGCACATAAGTAAAAAAATGCAGAAAATTTAATTTACAGTACATAATAATATTAGAGTGAAGGGAATTATCTTTACATTTAACAGAAAACGGTGCTGTAAAGCTTTCACATATTTTTTTTACAGTGTAGGTGTTCATAAAAAACATATAATTTGCTCTTTAACAGTTTATAAACTTAATGCACATAATATTATTTTTTTATATTTAAATTATTACATTACACTACACTAAAAGAAAATCTTGTTATACTGTAGAAACATTTTTTGCAGCATTACTATCAGAAAATATGCTGTGGAAGAAATATTTTCACTTAAATATTTCGTAACAGAACAATAAATGTACATTTGTAGATAACGAATTTATTACGTAATTTCTGTAACAAAAAAAAGAAAAAAAAAGGGGAAAAAAAAAAAAAAAAAAAAAAAAAAAAGAAAGATAAAATAATAATAAAAATAAAAATAAATAAATAAACTCGCATAGATTTTTTTTTTTTACTTCTACCATCCAGGAATTAACCAGGTACCACCGTACGGTAAGTACCATTAGCACCTAATTCTGCTTTCATGCCAATTTTTTCCTCTGCAAAACAAAAAACAAAATATGCATGCACACATGAAATCTGTATCAATGGCAACATATTTTATCTGTTTACACAAAAAATTTTACTTTAAAGAGACTGAGATACAATTTTACAGTAAATTCCTCTAATTCTATGTAGGAACGTAAGAATAGGTAGTAAGACAGTTCATTTATAAGAAAGTAGGATATTTTCTGTAGGAAAATATAACCCTGCAAAGCTAGTAGCTATGATTTTCAGTGATATATATATAATTTAAATAACGTGAAGTTGTAATTATTAGACAGTAACTATTCTTTCTACAACCAGTTACAATAAAACTTATAACTTAATAAAATAAATATATATATATAAAATGAAATTAACGACTTATTATTTAGTAACAACAATTTAAAGACTTTTTAAAAATTATTTCTTTTAAAGAAACAAGTTAGTATTATCCTTTTTATGCCCTATTTTATTCTAAAACAATATTATATTTTGAATATAATGTGAAGTTATAAATATATTAGGAAACATGCTCATTGAATCTGTATATTCAATAAAAATCTTTGTAAATACACGAAGTTATTTCTTGGTAAAAAATAAATGAGTCAACATTAATTTAATTTGCTGGACAAATACGCTTGTTTACAAAGCTATAGTAAATATGTATTCTTATGATATAAACAGCTTTTGATACTTTTTCTAGTAAAATATATTGGAATCTACAGCTTCTATTCCTTTTGAAAGTTTCTATATTCAATAGCCGTAAAATCATCGGCACAAAAAGAGTTCCTGTATTTGGACTTTCATAAATTAATGTTTTTCTACGTTTTCCCTGAAGCTCTAGTTCATGAATAATTTATCATGAAATCCAATTTCAACGTATTTTGTGTATAGCAAAGAACGTAAGAATACTGAATATTGATTAGTTTTAAAGTTAACCTATACTTCCCTGATACGAAGTTATACAGTTTATCAAAGTCATTTTCTTAAATTAATTTTTTTTTAAAGGGTAATATTTTTTTATAAAAATAATTTATGTAATTTTAGTGCAGAATTCTAATCAGTAAAGTTAAACGGCTAATTTTAATAGATACACACACACACACACACACACACACATATATATATATATATTTATTTACAGTAGAGCCTCGCTTATCCGAGGCATGTGGACCGAGGATGCCTCGGGTAATCAAAAACTCCGATAAAACTCTATTGTAAATCGAGAGGAAATATACGGAAAAGTTTAAAATGTATGAAAACCTAACCAATGAAGTAAAAGATTACATCTATTACATTTTTAGATGTAATCAGTTACAAATGCAATACAATACATGCAAACATAAATTATAAAAAAACAGTACTGTATAATGAAATTTATCAAAGATTTTCACGTCATTATTCAAAGGCCACGCCTCCACTGGGACGTGGAGGATATACTACCTCAGATAACTCGAAACTCAGTTAATCGAATTTCTACTATAACCGATGCTTTACTGTTTATATGTATATATATATACATACAGGTGTTTGACAAAATATAATTTGTACACTTTTGCTTTTTTACGTTTTGTCAAATATCTTGATAAGTTCTTTAGGAACATTCTTGAAACTTTGGTAGTGCAAAGAACATGTTATAACTTATACTTCTTAGTGAAAGTTGTGTTATGACAATGTAATATCTTTGGGCATTGGTTGAGTCAAAATAAAATGTGGGTAAAACCCCTTATAGTTCAGCTTTTAGTTTTAGAGCCTCCTTCCTAGAATTTTCCTTTTTCATAAATTTTGTTATTCACTTTAAGTTTTTTTTTTTTTTTTTTCTATGTTTTAAGTTTGTTGTTGAGTTACTTTTTCGTTTCGTTTATGTTTTCGTTTCGAACTTTAGATTCTATGGTTATGAGTATTTCAATATATAATATATATATGTGTGTGTGTGTGTGAAAATTAACATGAAATATACAGAATATGTATTTTTATGATCAGTCCAGCTTGGTGTATCCATTTGAATAGTATTTATTCTATTAAAATAGCGGGTTAAGCTATTTGGGGAAATACTGCTTTATCAGTACCAACCTGACGTAATTTTTCGTTAGTGATCAACTCTCAAGTGGTAGACAAAGACCGAATCCTTGGAAGACTGAGTCTTGTAGGGAAAATCTTTCTCCTTTAAAATATGTTAACCATAAAGGAATTTCACATTCCGTTACATTTTTATTTACTTATTTATTTATTATTTTTATGAGTTAAGGGTGCCTTTTTAAAACTTATATATGATTGTTTATTTATTTATTTTTTATTTGATAAAATAATATGTTTTACTGGCAGTGTATCTTTTACGATAAACATTTAAGATGAACACTTAAAATTAAGCATTTGAGATCACACTAAGTAAAATATTTTGAATATAAATGAACAACATAAAAAAAAAAAAAAAAAAAAAAAAAAAAACCTATATTTCTTTTTATTCTTCTTTTTCTTTTTTTTTGCAGTAAATATTAGCGAATTAGTGAATTCTTTGAAGTAATCCCACAGTATAGAGAAAATATTTTTTATGTGTAAAACTAAAATGTTTAGCTATTATGCAAAATCAAATTGAATTTTGACAAATTTCTATATTTCAGTTGTATCTATATTATACTTTTGAAACTTTAAGAGTAGTAATAGATTGCAATCATACCATCCATCTCAAAATATGTAACAGATTTCATATAAATTTCCCTGCAGAAATAAAATTTCTTGACTGTTACGTTTTCACTTGACTGTTACTTCACACTTGTTAATTATTAGTAACTTAAACTGACAAAAGATAAACCCTACTCAGTCCCTTGCGTGCGCACCTCCAACGAATATGAGAAACTACTAAACGGTAGTTCGCGTGCTTAATTCCACACTGATTCTTCAGATGCAGACCTGGAAGTCATTCAATTATTTCCTGAAACTTAGCAAACATTTGCATAATTACTTCTAGCAATCTTGTACATAAAGGCATCATACGCGTATCGTTTCATCATTTTTGCTCATTGAAAATAAGCTCATTGAAAATACAGGACATGAATGTCTTTAATGTTTATATATGTAACCAGAGTTTTAAAGGTCGGTTCATAACAACTTGTAGAAGTAAGCATTTGATTAAAAGTAAGTCAGTGGTTTAAATAGAAAAAAAAATCTTCAAGAACTTAGACGTTATTTATTTTATTTTATTTTATTTTATTATTATTATTTGTGTGTGTTTGTGTGTGTACTAAGAGAAATTTTCTCTCCAGAATATCCTTTGATCATTACCTTTCAGAAATTCCAAGAATTCATGGTGAAGGTTTCCCTGATAGAGAGGTGATGAAGAAAACAGTATCTCCATATATTTTGAAACACATGGTTGATATAACAATTATTATTCTTTGTTCAGTCTACATATTTTAATAGATTTATGCCCACATTCTCCTATCAAAATATTCATATCGTTAAATAAATAAATATATATATATATATATATGCACACACAAAGATATATATCTATATATATATTTCATATAAACTATGGGAAAGAAAGGCAAACAAAGAAAGGAAAAAAAAAAAAAAAAAAAAAAAACGAAAAGCAGGAGTATATTTATTTAATTTAGTAGTTAAAACAGTATAATGTAATTTCTAAAATCGATTTAAAAAATGACCCAAAATTATTTGAAATACAATATACAATAAATAAAAGAAAAAAAAAGTAACACATTCAATGAAAGATAATAAAAAATATTTGAAATTGTTTACAAAAATTACAGATTACTATGATTTAAGTTCTTACTTATGATTATTAATATATAGGCATATATATTTATTTAAAATTATACCTCTGGGGGTACCGGATCATGGGTCTAACTCGCTCTGATCCGGATCAAAATTCGAGTTCGGCTGGTGCTGCCATCTTTCACCAGCTTATGGAACTAGAAGTCGTACTTCCTCCCTATGAGGCGTTCCTAATAACGGAAGACGCAACCCTCTTGCCTTAAAATCCGGTAGTTCCACTACCGGGGCTCCACTCGGAATCTCCGAGTGGCACACGACAACAACAACAACAACAACATATATTTATTTTTTAATTAAAAAAAATCTGTCACAATATTTTTCTAAATCTTTCAGTTTTTACATTCATTTAGATAGTATTGCTTTAGGTCGATAATTCAAAAATCATAATTTATTATGTTAGACGACTGAATGACCCCTAAGTCAAAAAATCAGGGTTTAAGCAGTTGGTTTGCATGTGTGTTTGTCTGCGTAATATCACCATAACTCAAAAAAATAAATAATAGAACGAAGCTAAAAATTCAGTATTTTAATTATGCATAATAATAAAATTCTATTTAAAACATCTGCTAAAACAAAGCAAATGTTTCGTGTACAGGGACATCCAAGAAAATTCAAATAAATTGCATCTTCAGGCAAAAAATCTGCTAGGCAGAGTTTAGCTACTTTAGACTACGCTAAACAAAATGAAATAAACATATATATATATATATATTATGAATATAAAAGCATTATATAGAATACAGTACATAAGTGCTTTCATTATTTATTTGCACGGTCGCACAAAAGATATATTAAATCAGTACCCGGAAGTGTTTTTTAAGCTGTGTTATGCATACTAAATTTAATTACACTATGAAATGTGTATTGGTTTATAGATAACATAAATGGTTACACACAATTAAGCAAAAACACTCTTTTTTATTAGATGCGGTTGAGAGACATTTTTTACGAAAATTAATCAATCCCAAAAAATGTATTTAGGAATGATTATTATTTCCTCCTACTCATGTGGTAGACCATATATGGTAGTATTGCATGAAGGCCATTTTCAACGCGGATTTTTTACCATAACTTCCAAATTTGAAGTCCTAAATACAAAAGTCAAGTTTTTATAGAATTATATGCATTTGCCTTTTATTAGAATAACCAAGGAGAAAAATAATTGTATAGAAAATTCAAATATGGCATTTTGAAGAGTTTGACTAAAATTGATAAGTTTCAATGAGTAATGAGTGTGAACTTTGTCTGAGAATTTTGGGTGTGTACGTATTGCGAATAAAGCAAAGTTTCTGCGCTAGAAACCTAGTCCTACATTTTATACGGGTTTTGTGAATATATTGGAATGGAACTTTGAATTTGACAATATCTTTCTTTCTTTCTTTCTTTTTTTTTTTTTTTTTTTTTTTGAATGGAAGTACTACATACAAGAGGATTGAGGATAGTGGTGCAAAACCACTCATACGGAAATACATTTTAAATGAAATTATTTCTGAAAAGGATTAGTTTAAAGTGTATATGATAGCACTTAGTATCCTATCTCAAAACTTCTAATTTATTTTTATAGTTTTCAAATACAGGTAAGAGAAATTTCTCAGAATGATACATTAGATTATTTGGTTCAAATTTAAGAAAATGTGTAAGGGATACAAAGAACATTTTTGTAGTAATAGGTAATTTATCCTAAAACTGATTCTTCTATCTGAAAATAAAAAAATACACATTTTGTGTTAAACCTGCATAAAACCTGATAAAACTAATGCAGTATATATAGAAATGTTTTTTGTTTACCGTAGATTTACATTCTTTTTAAGGAGAAATCATTAAGAGAAAGTATAGTTAAGCAAAAAGTTAATTATTTTTCCTTATTAAGAATAAAAATTACTAAAAGTTTAAATAAACCAAAATATCGGCATCGGTTTTCTGTCATTAATATATTTTCCTCTTTTTTCGGAGACAGTTATTGATGTTCCTAAAATTTCTACCAGAAATAAAAAAAAAAATGCTTAACCTGATAATGGAAACAAGTTTACTTTCAAGTTAGTTATTTTTTCATAGCTAAAAAAGTGATGAATGATATAAATTAGTTAAAAATAGTACTAAATAATTGATTTTCCTCTTAACGACTGAATAAATGACTTAATAAAAACTTTTTAGATGAGAAATAAGTATTTTTGCATGCTTTTAACAGTATATATATTTACTTGAATAATGTCGAAATTTTTTTTTCTGCATCTGCTATAATCACTTTTTTGTCCTTGAATTAATAAGCACATTTACGGATAATATAAGAAATTATTGCATTAATACAGTATTTAGACTTCATTTACTTGTTCATATTTCAGTAAAAAAATATGTATAAGTACATACTCACTTTTCATAAATTATCATTCTAAATATTATTACACATATATGCATATTTATATATATGCGTCTCGTGACTGACGATTTGAGCTATGTGTATAGGGATGGCCGGGGATAGTGGGCCAGCATTTTCTTCTACATCTTTTTCTTTACAACTCATTATTTTAAATATATTTATCGTTAACAATATTAGTTTACAATTAAGAAGGAGTCACCACTTGAAAATAATGAGTGAAACTAAGTGAAGGAATATAATGAAATAAAAATAATGAATAAGTGAATGGTAAGTAAACAATAATGATTGAAGGAAAAGAATGAGTAAAAATAAGTGAAAGAGTCACCACTTGAAAATAATCCTATGAATGTTACTTAAAAAATTCAAACTGACACTAAATACCTTAGGCCAACCTGCCCCGATATCAGTGTAAGTTAGCTCACGTCACCTACTTCAGAATTTTCACTGAATTACTACTATTTGCAGCCACACATATATAAAATAAAAACAAAATGATTAAATAATAATAAAATTATAAAATACAACCCATTTGTTAGAATCATACTTCAACGGCAAGCGTTAAAACGTTTAAATGGCGATCAGCTTATCAAAAATAAGCAGAAAGCCTGTTGCCATTCAGGTTGCAAAAGAAATCCAGAAAGACATTGTTATCCCTCAAAACAGCGCCTGAAAAACACGCCGCCAACAAATGTAGGACCAATATTTCAGTTGTACCACACTGATTTTAATTTGCATGATAAATGATATTTAGTACGTAGAAAAAACGTAAAAATATAAGATGTGTGTCATATTTTCTAATATATATTTACATAAAATATTTTTTTTTTTCATATAAGAGTTCATTTACGTATGCATGTGATGCTCATTAGTCTGATTTTGAAAACGAAGTTATTTTGCCAAACTTATAGTTTGTTTTATGATCGAAAAATACTCAAGACTTCAAAGCCTGCATTAGATCCACAGTGTTTTTATCAAAATAGAAAAGAGAAGAGAACATGAATATATACGCCCTATCGCCAGCGGTTGCGTAGCCTCAAGAATTACGTGTAGCGGTTACCGCATCTCGCTGTCTTTTATTTACAATTCACATCGGAAAACGAACAGTACTGAATTACACGCAGAGACGGTGAGATATTTTATTCCTGATTAAATTCCTTATCTAAGTTAAACTTACATTAAAAGTCTGTTATAATCTGTAATGATAATTTTTTAATCTAGATTCATACTATATATTAGTCAGTTACTTTCCAGAAATTCTACCGTTAGTACATATAATCGATATTTATCTTTGATAGTTTGTAATAAACAATATAACCCTCAACAAACATTATTTATACGAATATATATTGAGATACAAATTAATTCATAAATATTTATTCTTTTAAATTGATGAAGATAAATTTATATAAAGTCGAACAAAGATGAAGTCGATAAGACAAAGTGGAACAAAAAAAAAAATATATAAATAAAATAAAACAAAAATATATAAGTTTGCAAAACTTAAATGTTGCTGAATTCGATGGGTGTAAATACATCAACTGTAAAAAATAAAAATAAAAATAAAATAAAAATAAATTAAAAAAAACCTTAATAAATGGACTTTCATAATTTATTGTTATTCTTCTCTTTCCCTAAAGCTCTTGCTCATGAATAATTTATTATCGAATCCAATTTCAACGTATTTTGTGTATAGGGACTAATATAAGGAAGTTGAATATTGATTATTTGTTATATAGACCAATAAATGTATGATACGAATTTATGTTTTTATTTCGTATTTTTTAAACGATTTCCTTTATTTCATTCAATATCAAAAGATATATTTCTTTAAATAAAAATCCTTAATCATTCAGCCTGTTAAATCAAATTACTGAAAAGTATTTTTCTATTTTATTTGAAATACATATATATATATATATATATATATATTTTATATATGTATACACATGTATATATATGTATAGAGAGAGAGAGATAGATAGATAGACAGATCAAGAGACTCGGCAGAGTCTCAAGTGACGCAAGCGCAAAAGCAAACGAACGCCACGACACGCAGCGGAAACGGAAAAACGAACGAAACTGCGACACTTATATATACACCAATTTAAAGATCAAAGAAACCGCTGAAAGTCGACACTTAATATCTCAGGAAATATGGGAGGTTATGTTCTGATAATTTCAAAATAGTCTTTCACCTTCTGTCTGATCCTACCCTGAAATCGCTACATTTCTGCGTGCAATATATTTCGAGATATGAATTGGCTCATTTAAGCTATAAATGGGCGGCCTAATGTGTAAGAATTTTCTCTCGAATATGGCTCGAGCGAATTTAGTTTAATTTATATATGATATTAATCGCTTTTATCTGATGTGCCTGACATCTCCCTTTTCCCTAGGAAACCTCTTGTTTTTTTTATAACTCAGTTTAAAAATCGAACTATTTTTACTACGCGATGCAAAGATTTCTATTAATAATTCTCAGAATTCTGAACAGGTGTTATTCGGTTTGGTCTTGTAGTTGGTTGGTTGGTTCAATCTGAATGCAGTCAATAAAAAATTAAGATTTTGTTTTTTAATGCAAGAAAGAAACTTTATTGTTTCTTTTAAATATTTATTGTATATATACGAAATAAAATTTCACTTAAATATATATTTTTTTTGTTATAAAGGAAATATTTAAGATTTCAAAATTTCGCATTTCGTGAAAAAATTATTTCGATAATATTTTAAATAAGGCAGTATTTTGTAATTTTAGATATTTCATTTTATCATAATAATGATGAATTTACAATTTTTTAAAGCAAAAAATTTTTAATCATTCATAAACATAGATTTTATAGTAGCTCAATGATTTGCGATTCCTATTCATGTATCATTCCGCGCAGAGATGGGAAAAAACAGTAAATGGTGTTTTGGCGCCATCTTTTGTCTTTAATTTAAATTAAAACATACACTTTTGCAAACATATATATATATATATATATATATTTCTTTTTAAAAATTAAAAATCTCTTTTAAAAATACAGTTAGTTTATTCATATATTTACTTTTCTGACTTTAAAATGATACATATTTTAAATATTAGCATAATAAAACTAATATTTTTATTATTATTTAAAGCTATAATGACTAGGAAATGAAAGAAGGGATATTCATGACACTGTATATATAAAAAAAAAAATGAAAATAGAATTAAAATTCATGAAAAATGTGTCAAATAGCAATTATTGAAAAACACGTCAAAATAAATAACATCTTTACTTTGAAACCCATAATTTATTTAAAAAATATAATTCTCTCTTTTTTTTTTTTTTTATTAATTAATTTCTGCATGAAAAATTCCATTTCATAACTATATTTAAAACTACAATAAACACCCTCCTTTAATTTTAAATATCCATTTCTACATGTTTCTAAGCAAGTAAAAGTGTTTTTTTTTTTTTTTTAAGAAAAATAGCTTAAATATCGGAAAGTATATGGTTTTATCATAAAGGTAATAATTTGGCCATCTAGTGGCGCCATCTCGTAGCTTGTGTTGAAACCATATACATTTCTATATTAAATTTATTTTTCTTTAAAAAAAAGACACTTTTAATTGCTTAGAAAAATGTAGAAATAATTATTTACAATTAAAGGAGGGTTTTTTTTTTGCTTATTGTAGTTGTAAATATATTTATGAAATGGAATTTTTCATGCATAAATTAATTAATTTAAAAAAAAAAGAAAGAGAGAATTATACTTTTTAAATAAATTATGATGGGTTTCAAAGTAAAGATGTTATTTATTTATTTTGACGTGCTTTTCAATAATTGCTATTTGACACATTTTTCATGAATTTTAATTCTATTTTCATATATATATAGCGTGTTTATCCCCTCTTTCATTCCCTAGCCATTGTTGCTTTAAATACTAATAAAAAAATTAGTTTATGTTAATATTTAAAATATGTATCATTTTAAAGGCTGAAAAGTAAATATATGAATAAACTCTAACTGTATTTTAAAAAGAGATTTTTAATTTTTAAAAAGAAATATATATATAACTTGTATTTTCCATAAAACTTATGCTTAACTTGTATTTTAATTAACTTGTATTAACTTTAGCTTAACTTGTATTTTCCATAATTTTTTTCTTCAAATGATTTTATCTTATTTTTAAAATTATAGAAATGTTGAGCTTAATTTATATTTTGTCTATTTTTTTTCCACCAAATATTTTTATGAAATAATTTTTACCTGCATTTTTTAAGAAAATTAAAATTGTGAATATTGGAGCTTAGCCTCAAAAGGGAAAAGAAAATAAATAATTTTCCATTTTTAACATTAACTTGATTTTTTTAAATTGTTTAATTTGCATTTGTAATTCTCTAAAAAGAAACTTGCAAAATGTAAATTACGTAATTCTAAAACTTAAATTTGAAATTTCCCACTTATTGTTATTATTATTATTATTTTAAAGAGTTTGAGAATCCCACTCAATATTTTTTTCTAGTGTGAAGCTTCTCCATTTTGTTTCCAAGTGGCAGGCTACTTGAAAATTTGTCAGCATGATAACGTTTGAAATATTGAATTAATTCAAACTAAATTTGTAGTTTGGATTTATCTCAGAAATGTATTTGTTATGTCCATTTGCCAACTTAATCTACCCTCTTGTTTCCCTGTGCCAGCCCACTGAAAATTTCAAATTTACATTAGAAAGGCTCTATGTTAAAACTCCATATATACAAGACTTCATTAATAAATCCACCAAGTCCATTAATAAATTGTAGAATTGAAAAATTGTAGAATTGTAGAATTTTGAAAAAAAAAAAAAAATGGTGGCAACTTCATAATAAAAGATAAATCAGCTTACCCTTTCTAGGAGCCAGAAGGACTTGTTTTAATTTTTTGATCAATAACCCCTAAAAAGTAATGATATCAGTGCAAAAAACCCTTAACGGGTTAAAAGTTTGTGACGCCGCTACTTTATGGCTATAAGAATTTGAAATATGAGTCTTAAAAATAATGATATCAAATTTTAAGTGACGCTTTGCAATTAGTTAAAATATACATAGATTTTCTTATTTTATCATTTACTTTCTACTTTTATTTATATTTATAATGCAAACGTAATATTTTTAGCTTCAAGATCAGACAGATATATAAAATACACTCACTGATGCTTTTTCATTCACATTTCAAATTCAAAATAACAGTTTTAAAAGGAATGATATAAAAATTCCAGTGGCGCCTCGGTGTTATTTTAAAAGATTTGTTTTTAGATTCCTTTAAAATTACTTTTGTTTTGTCTAATAAAGTATATTTACATATTGAAACAGAGCTTTTAATTTTCAAATATACTGTGAAATAATTATACTTTCACTGAGTTTGCATTATAAATTAAAATTATTTATTTCAATAAATTGATTTATTTTGCGTCACGCTATCCAAAACTGCAAGTAAAATCTGTGTAAATATTTTCTTTACGTTACACTACCTCTTTGTGAAAATTTTCACTCAGCTGGATACTATGATAATGATACTATGTTTTGGATAGCGTGATGCAAAAGATAAATCAATTTATTGAAATAAATAATTTTAATTTATAATGCAAACTCAGTGAAAGTATAATTATTTGACAGTATATGTGAAAATTAAAAGCACTGCTTCAATATGTAAATATACTTTATTAGACAAAACAAACGTAATTTTAATGGAATCTAAAAACAAATCTTTTAAAATAACACCGAGGCGCCACTGGAATTTTTATATCATTCCTTTTAAAACTGTTATTTTGAATTTGAAATGTGAATGAAAAAGCATCAGTGAGTGTATTTTATATATCTGTCTGATCTTGAAGCTAAAAATATTACGTTTGCATTATAAATAAAAATAAAAGTACAAAGTAAATGATCAAATAAGAAAATCTATGTATATTTTAACTAATTGCAAAGCGTCAGTTAAAATTTGATATCATTATTTTTAAGACTCATATTTCAAATTCTTATAGCCATAAAGTAGCGGCGTCACAAACTTTTAACCCATTAAGGGTTTTTTGTACTGATATACATACACACACACACACACACACACACACACACATATATATATATATATATATATATGTATATATGTATGTATATTCATACATTTTTTCGAAATTTACATGATGACAAATATCGATTTTTATTTTTATTTTTATTTATTTATTTATTTATTTATTTATTTATTTGTTAATATTTATTAAAAAATTAAAAAGAGAACAAGATAATGGAAATAAATTCATTTAAGAAATTCATTCATTTATGGCAAAAATGCTATTTAAAAAAAAAAAAAAAAAAAAGAAGCATTTTAAAAGTTATTTTTCTGATAATCTTTATTGTATGATTTAAGGCTTATTCAAATGTTATACGCGAAATGTTTCACTATTTTTTTTATTTATATTTAATCCCATTTTATTAACATTAGAAAGAACATCGCGTATTTTTCCGATATGGGTATATTATTTTATACAAAAACTTTTTGAAACAACCCTTCTTACAACGACATGGTATTGCTTATCAATTTAAAGTAAGTTATGTATAAATTATTATTTAATATATATATTACTAATATTTTGCCCTTTGACAATTTTGCTAAGCATTTTAAAAAATACACTAAAGGACAAAAATAAATAAATAAATAAATAAAAAATACGCACTGCAGAAAAAGTGGCATATATCTTTTGTGTTTGTAATAACTTAAAAACTAATTATTGAAAATAATAAAACTGTTATATTTATATAATATGGAAACCATAATATAACACCTATGTACATTTTTGATTTAATAATTCGCTTTATTACACTTTACGAAGTATTTAATAAAATTCTACATAAAATGTTCTTTTTAAATATAATTTAGTAAACATGTACTTTGTATTCTATTATGATTTATTATGTGAAAAAAACACTTTATATTTTAATGTGTGAAAAAAAAAAAATATTTATTTGTTAGATCTAAAAAATCACTTAATAAAAATATGTATTCTGCATTGGATATTTCCACCTTTATATATAATCACTGCTTTAATGCGCAGTAACATAGTATTTTACAGTTTTTTAACATTAAAGTCAGAAATTTCACTGTGCCAAAAATCATAAATATTTTTTTTTAGTTCTTGAATTGTTGTAGGCTACAAATTTCGAATCTCCACCATCTTTTATAGAGTAAACATTTTCCAGCGGATTAAGATTAGGACTATTTTCACATCTAGTAAAGAAGAAATTCTACGATATTCTTTGTGAGAATTAACTGTAAGTAAAAATTTATGATGACTGACAAAATTATAGATGATCAAGGGAATGGATGGGTAATTTTAACAACTTTAATCAAACATACGCACTACAGGTGCCATATAAGAAGGTATATTATCATCTTGAAATTCTGATTGCTGATAAGTTTGAAATACCTCCAAAATAGTCGGTCAGGCATAGATTTTTTAATGACCTTGTTTTATTTCGGGTTAATTGATCCCTTTAACATGAAAAGTTGCCCGAGTCATAGAAAAGTCATGGAAATTTGCCTGAGTCCTGAAAATGTGTCTGAATCATTGAAAAATTATGCACTGTTGTATTATAATGTACAGAGAACATACCACTGTTTGAAAAGTGCGATTTGCATGAAATCGGCCTCATTCTCGTTATCAGACCTGCTTGTTTCCGACAGCTTGAAATAAGTTAAACTTTACTCATCAGAGAGAACCACTTAATCCCAATAATTAACTGATCATTTTTTTTAACCTCTTAAGACTTAATTTTCAAATTCTTTTCGTTAAGAATGGATTTTTTCAGATTTTCTGACACTTAAACTTGTTTTGTTTAATCGTCGCTGCACTGTATTTAAAGAAATTATGTTACTAGATACTTTTTCTGAATCTCTTCTACGTTCGAAATGTAATATAAACTGATTTTTTAAGCGCTGGTTTTTTAACTTGCGGTGTTCTCTATTGGATGAGCAAGGTGTCCGCCTAGAGAGAAAATCCCAGTTTAAACAGCCAAAATTTTATATCTCGCTAAAAACCAGCTTCCAATGTTTCGTTAACATTGAATCATTTTGAAATCCCACGTATTGAAAGGTTTTTTGATTTTTCCCTCTGAAATTAATATTTATTGTGGTACCGTTAATTGCCTTATCCTTGCTATTTTTGAAATGTTTTCTAAAATTACAATTTTTTGAACAATTGCATCTTGTTTTTAATACTTGGCTCAATCCTAAATTGTACGTGGAACACAACCTAATAAAATCTGTTCGAAATTTTTTTTATAAAATAATAAAATTGGCGTTTGTACAAAGAGAAATGTAAAATATACAAGTGCGGCTTTTTTCTTTTATTTCCCCTTAATATATATTCAAATGTTGAACATAGATCTTAAATAAGTAAATAAATAAATAACAAGAAGAATGCTTTATGGTACATATGGCTCTGACTGAAACCTTATTAAAAATATCCTACTTTTTAATATGAATATAATAAAGATGAAAAGCAGTCAAAATGGAAAAATTAATAAATTACACAAATTCAAAAAACATTTTTTTACATTTTTACAACAAAGCAGTATTTTGGGATTAAAAAATATATTTACTTAATTGTAATTAACGTACTACTTTGTCTGATACATCTTTTTTTTTTTTTTTTTTTTTTTTTTCTTTCTTTTTCGCCTTCTAAAAGCGCATTTAACCAAAAATGATTATTTTTGTTATTTGAAAATTTTCAATTTCAAACAAAAGCAATGAAATTAAAAAGAAATTTACCTGACGCGAGGCGGTAATTTACTATTAAGAAATTATATAAATCGTCAAATTAACGACTATCATAATTTATTATTCACTGTAAACTTCTACATATTAATTTAAAGAAATTTAAATATACTTTAGAATCCATTTTTTTTTTTTTTTTTTTTTTTTTTTTTTAACATAGTTTAGTATATTTTTACCTTACGAACAAGATTAATTATTATTATATTTTTTGTATTCACTATCATATAGTTTTGATATTCACGAAATCACACAGACACATTAACAACTATCTAATTGTAATAAAAGATATATATATATATATATATATATATATATATATAGAGAGAGAGAGAGAGAGAGAGAGAGAGAGAGAGGTGGATGGATCGATAGATAGATACAAATTAAGCCATTTTTTCTAAATTAGGATTTACAATTAAATAAAACACACACAATATATATATATATATATATATATATGTGTGTGTGTGTGTGCGTGTGTGTGTATCCCTTTGGCATATTTTTGGTTTTTGTTTATTTATTTAACAATCTTATATTGAGTAACTTTTTATTTATAACATATATATATATATATATATATATATATATATATATATATATATATATATATATATAAGTCAATTTTAAAGATTGACCTCTAAATGTTTTATCGAAATGGTCAGAGTAGTTAGATTTCTACAATGTTTTACCTCGAGTGAAGAGCAATTTAATATTAAAAACAAGATTTTCAATAATAATAATAATAATAATAATAATAATAATAATAATAATGTGTTATCACCCTGTAAAGTAAAATTTAATAAAATACTTTTTAATAAATATTTTGTACTACATTAATTTGCAAAAATACGGACAAACGTTTTCTAATGACCTTCACATAATAGTTTCCTTCACATAACAGCTTTCTTTTAATTTTGTAGGTTTTCAAAACGTACCTTAATAAATAGGGAAGTTTACAGAATCTCTGTAATTAAAATTTATATTGTTAACTAAAAAATTGACAAAGTAAATATTATTAAACGAATACAATTTTAAAGCTTTATAAAATTCTACTCGAATACAGTGCTAATTTTCCGTAATCGAGCAGATATTTTCCCCTTAAGACAGCATTATTTATTATAGTATTGCGAATATTTTCATTAAGTACGATTTTATGCCCTTTTGATTTAAATGGTAGAAAAATTGAAATGCTGTAAGATGTAGCATATCTCTCACTGACACTGAAGTCACCACACATTATTTTCATTAATTTTTAATGAATATAAATTTACATATAACGAAATTTTTCCTTTAATCAACTTAAAGTGTCTAAAATTAAGTGCATAATCTTTCAAAGAAATGGATTTCCTTGTTTTTAAGATCTCGTAAATTGATATGCTCTTTTTCTCCTAAAAGCACACAATTCTTAATTAAAAGAAAAAAAAAAGTGATACCTATATTATAAATTTTACCTGATGGAATGTAAACGTATTTATTATTCTGCAGTAATCGACCTTTGATTAGAGTCGATATGTTAGAAATATTGTACATATAGTATCGGATTAAAGTATTCTTCTTTAAATAGTATTTAACGGAATTATTTCAGTATACAACGCTTGTTAAACAATGAGTACTTATTGAAATAAAAAATAAAAAGTTTACGCCTAAATCTGTACAAACGTGCTGGAAGTACTCGATATGAAATTTAATTTTAAACACACAAAATAGACAAATAAATAAATAAATAAATATCTGTAAATTCTTTTTTTGCAAACTTAGTCCTACTTTTTGCAAAGTATCAAATGAATTTCAAAATCTTTACATCAGATTAAAAAAAAAAGAGAAAAACAGTGGCTCATTACAACTCCATCTATATTGTTTTCAAGAAAAGAGGAAGAGCAGGATTTTACGATTAATACTCTCAGATACCACCTGTGCTGAAACGTAGAGGCACCATGTTTTTGATATATGATGATATGCGAACATAAAATAAAGGAATATACCGACTTTCTCTTACCTATATATATATATATATATATAGTAGAGAAAGTATTGTTTTGGAATCAAATTTTTGAAACTAAGTTTTTTTATATTTACACGTTTTGAGGTTCCATTGTCCAAAAAAGAGATTTTTAGCAGTTAATCTGTGTGTGTGTCTATGTGTATGTTATCAGCATATCTCAAGAACAAATAACAGCATGAAGTCCAAACTCGGTATTCTAAATCTGTATTATATAGAGATGCTACACTAAACTTTTTCTTGAGATTAAGCAAATGGTTCCTGTACAGAGACATCGAAGAGAATACAAGTACATTATGTCTATTTGGAAAATTACAAATATGTAAAGTTTAACATCTATAGGCTGTACGGAAACAAATGAAATGGATATAAATATATATATGTGTGTATATGTATTTTATGGACATAAAGAATATATAATGTTTCATATTGCATATGGTATAAAAATCATTCACCGTTAGTGTACGGGGCTACGCAAAACAACTGGAATATAGTGGGATAATACTTAGCAATTCATGGAAGAGCATTTCAGGCGATGCTATAAGTTAAAAAAATAGTATTATATTTAGGTGCACAATGTGGTCGGTACTTAATTTTAAGACGTTCAGGGATACCAATAAATAAGCCCAAACATTCTTTTTTATTGAATGTGGATGTAATTTATTATAATATTTTACCATGTTGAGGAAAACTGCCCAGAAATTAAAATTAATTCCTCATATATAACTTATTTTAAAACTAAATACTTAGCATTTGTTTTGTATACTGACCCATTTTGAGGTTCCCTGAATATTGAAGTCGTGTTTTCAATGTTTAATCTTTGTTTATGTCTTTTATCACAGTAAATTAAAAAAGAAATAATTTCAAGCAATTCAAATGTTTTTGAAATTAAATGTATTTTGAAGTTAATATAAAGTCGATACTTGAAAAATTTTATCAAAATTCATACGTTTCAAGTAATGGTGCGAGTGAAAGTTGTCTGAATAATTTGAAATGAATACTTAAATTTAATAACAGCTTTTTTAATTTTTTTTAAATGCAAGTACAATATTGAAACTGGTATTAAGGGGGGGGGGCAGTTGTCCTCCTCTAACATAATTATTCGTTTAATAAAGCTATTATGAAGCCTATTTTAAATAGGTTTTATCGAAGGTTTATATAACAGTATTCGTTATTTTTTCCGTTAATGTCCAATCTGCCTTTAAGAAACAAAAAAAAAATGGATCAATGTAACATTCAGAGTGTTCCTGAAGCAAAATGTTTCTCTGTGTAAGAATAAAATAAAGGTTTTATGATTTTTAAAATTAATAACATTTTAATTTTCTGGAGTTATTTTATTTGTTTATTTAAACTAACTGAAAAGATTTAAATATTGATATATTTTTTTTTTTTTAATCTATTTAATAATAGTTTAAATTTAAATGGAAATATTTAAGTTCCAATTTATTATACATTATTGTATTATTTTTCTAATGCAAAAATGAATGTAATAAGAATGTTCCAGACATTTTTTTCGTAAAATACAAATTCGGAACTGAAAGTATTAAAACTTTTTTTTGTATAAAAACAGAAAATACTGCAGAAATGCATTTTACCTGTACGTAGAAGTTTATGCTTAAACATTTAATGAAACATATCTAGGTAATTAATAATCAATGTCAAAATCAATAGAAATGTGCGGGAAAAGCTTTACAAAAATTTATTCTTAGACACGAACTTTCATACAATAATAATAATAATAATTATAAAGCTAATAAAAATAATGATGATATTATAAATTCATAAATTGTATATGCTCAATTATGTCAATTATATTTTGTAATATTTATTTTTAAAAGATTTTTAAAATCATTTGTAATTTCTTGTTATTCAACAAATAAGTTTCTTATCGTATACATTTTTCCCGATATGTTTAAAATATCCAATAAAGTTAAATTATTTCATTTTTTAACTATATAAAAAAGATTTTCAAATTAAGAGAAAATTTGTTTAAGGATCCAAACAAATTTTATCAGTAAATGAAATTTGTTTAATATTAATTTTTTATTCAGGTATACCTCATGAAACATTTTAAGAAAATTAAATAAATAAATAAATAAATAAATATATATATATATATATATAAGGATTTTTGTGATTATATATACAATATTATTTACTGTGTGATGTAATTTACTATATCGTTATGTAAAATATAATTAAAAACATATTAAGAAGAAAGAAAATCTCAACTTTTGGAGATTTGAGTTGTAGTTATGTGAATTACTGCACCATGTATAAAAATAATTTCTCATATACAGTGCTATAGAAATAATTTCAACAGCATTAATGGCTAATAATAATTATTTCAAGAACAAAATCAGGAATAACTCTTAAACATAGGAAAATATATATGTATATTTTTTTAATTAGTCAATAAAATATTTTGGATTAGAATTGTTATAAATGATATTCTATATGAATTTTCAAGACATTTTTATGTAATTAAATAGTTAAATAAGTTATGAGAAACACTTTGTTGGATGAATCGTTGGATCTCATTGTTGGACTCGTTGAATCTCCTGCAATATTGTAACAACACTCGTAGTCATGATATTGCATACTATTATTAAAAAAAAGAAACGAACATAGAAAAAGTTAAATAAAATACATCTATGTTTACATTACTCTAAGAAAATGTATTTAAAATTATAACCGTAAATTCAGAAAATACTTCGTAAATACATTTTTCTTCTATGTCAAAATTCTAGCATAATTTTTTCTGAAAACATAACAATGTAATTAATTACAGATCAAATAAAGAACTTAGGGAAAAAAAAAGAGTAGAAAAAAAAGAAAGAAAGAAAACTGAAAAAAGCATAAATCAATAGAAACGTGCTGGCAGTGTTTAACTGAAATTTAATCTTTAACACGCACTTGGGAAAAAAACAAGATTTAATGATAAGTACTATAAATTCTTAAAATATATTCTTATTATATTTTGTAATATTTATTTATAAATCATTACGAGACATTTTGTAAATTCTTGACATTTAACAAAACTTATTGTATATATTTTTTGCAACATATTAAATACAATCTAATTAAAACGTACGTAAATTTAAAAGTATTTATTATTAAAATAAATGAAGACTTTTCCTGAATTTAGAGCTAATTTATCTAAGAGTATGCAAATGATACCGCTAAGTAACATTCGTTTAATTTTGTTTTTAGTTAAATGGCCTCAGATATTTGAAAATAAACACTGTAAATGGATTTTCGTGATTATATATGCAATATTTAATTTACAGTGTCATATATAGAAATAATTATTTATATACAGGGCTCTACAAATATTATAAAAAATATTCTAATGATTATTACGTAAAGAAGGAAATGATTAGCTACGCATAATTATATGGGAAAATATATTTAAAACAAATAGTCAATGACCTATTGCTTTGTATTGCAATTTTTATAAATGATTTTTCACATTAATTTCGTATGAGTTTTTATTTAATTGAAAACTTAAACAAATCGTTACAAGCGCATATATTTTACCATATATTATGTAGATTTCGAGCTACTTAAAAAAAAAATAATAACAGGAAAGAGGAAAGAAATGAGAAAAGAAAACAAAGAATAAATACAAACGTGAAAAAGATAAATAAAATATATCTCTATATATTTCATTCTAAATAAATTTAAGAATCAGACATGTTAATACAAGAATTACATCGAAAATATATTTTATTTCTACGTCGAATTTCTTTTTTTCTTTTTTTTTTTTTTTTTTTCAGAAAACGTATCCATGAAATTAATTACAGATCAAATAAAAATTTTACAGAGAAATATTTCCACCAAAGCTTAAATCAAATGAAACGTGCTCTATGTGCTCGACTAAAATTTAATCTTAGACATGCACTTGAAAAATAAAATCAAAATTTCTTCATAAGTATTGTTAATTCTTAAAATTTATTCACTCATTAAACATTATTTTAATTTGTAAAGTTTATTTATAACTTATTTTGAGATATTTATATTTATATTTGTAATTTAATTTTATTTGTCAAAAAATAACTTTTTAATCTTATATTGTTTTGTAATGAATTAAATCCAATGCAATTACAAGACAGTTAATTTAAAATGATATTTTTTCTTAACTATATGGAGCTGATTTAGAAATAAATAGAAAATTTACTTAAAAATCGTAACAAATTGTATCACATAGTGAATTTTCTGTTATACTGATATATTTCAGTTTTATTATTTTATTTCAGCTACACTTTATTAAGTATTTAATGATAAACAAAATAAAGGGATATTTATCCATCATTTGCTCTACGATGTTTGATTCAAAATGAATTGTTCATATAAAGTGCTGCACAAATGACTTTTCAACAATATCGTATAATGATAATTACTGCTGAAAGTAAATTATGAATTACTCTTAAACAAAACAAATGTTTATTTATTTATTTAAATTAGTATCCACAATAATATTTTAGATTAAATTTTTATTAACGATTTTGAAAATAGTTTTTAAATACACATATACATATCTGATTATTTAAAATTATCATAAGTACATATACATTTTAATCATTTTTTAGGCTGCTTTGACAGTAAAATCTTAAATATAAAAGAAAACTAAAATTATATGCAGCTAAATTTACTTTATTCTTATTAAGAAATGTCTTTGTTAATAGAGAAAATTCTATGAGAATTTATACATGTACGACACATTTCGAGTTTAAATTTTTCAGAAAGCATATAAAAATTATTAATTACAGATTAAATACAACTTTTGAAGAAAAATAATCAGAAATATCTAAACCAGTGCAAACAGATTAGAGATGCTTGACCTATTTTTAATCCTGGACATGCAATTTCAACCTTAGGCCCATTTTAGCTCCAAAAAAGATCAAAATTTAATGATAAGTGTTATGAATTCTTAAAATATATCTATGCACTTAAATTTAATACATTCCGTAATATTTATATTTAAATAATTTTGAGATAATTTGCAATTTTGTGTTATTAAACTAGCTTAAATTTCAAATCGTACATATATGTATATATACATATATTATTTGGTAGTATGTTAAATAAAAACGAATAAAATGATGGTCAAAACAAATAAATTTATTTTTTGACTATCTGGATTTTTTTTTTTTTTTTTTGTGTGTGTGTGAATTACGAGAAAATTTACTTAATATTCTAAACAAATTATATCGGTAAATGCAATTTGTTTTATATTGATATTTTCTAGTTAAATGTCATGAGATGTAATTAATGCCAAATGATTTCAAAAATATTAAAGTAAAAAAAGTGGTAACAAATTAAATAGATAAAGTAAAGTTAACAAAGTAAAAAATCTGGTGTGACTCCACTCGACTGTCCGAACATTGAGTAATTACCAGTTTTGTAGATAAAGTAAAGAAAGAGGAGTTGTTAAACAAACAAAAGAGAGAAAATCATAATAGAGTGTTTGAGTATTTTTCTGAATATACTATACGATGTTTTACTGAACTTTGAGCCCATAGATCATAATGATAAAGAATTTTTCGTTGTGTCCCTGTAAAAACCTATAAATGCTAGATTCACCAAAATGCTTATAGTTAGTGAAAAGTGATTTATAATATTCATATAAATTTTCAGCTCAATTGAATAAGGCGTTTAGACGCTATCACACTTTTAAAAATTTGGTCCCATAGGCCATAATGATAAAGAATTTTTCTGTGTATCCCTGTAAAAAACCTGCAAGTGCTAGATTCACCAAAATCCATACATTTTGTGGAACTGTAACCTATAATATGTGTAAAAAATTTTTGCTCAGATTAATAAGGCGTTTAAACGCTATCACACTTTTAAAAATTTGGCACCATAGGCCATAATGATAAAGAATTTTTCTTTGTGTCCCTGTAAAAAAACTATAAGTGCTAGATTCTCCAAAATCTATACCGATTGCGTATTTGTGGCCTATAATACGAGTATAATTTTTTTACTCAATTGAATAAGGCGTTTAGATTCTATCGCACTTTTAAGATTTTGGTGCCATAGGCCATAATGATGAAGAATTTTTCTTTGTGCTAGATTCACCAAAATCAATAGGGTTCGTACTATGGTGACTTACAATATATGTACAAACTATCAGCTTATTTGAACAAAGCGTTTAGACGCTAGGTGTTCACTCACAGACATACACACACACTTACACACACACATAGAGGCATACACACACACACACACACACACACACACACACACACACACACACACACACACACACACACACATACATACATCATCGCAAATATAGTGAGAACGGACTCAGGGCATCTCGAAACGAATAGAAACATCAAAATCTCAAATTCGGAATTTTGACATGGTTACAATACTTTCCTCACTATAGTGTTCGGAAAGTAAAAAGATAAAATGAAAGATAAAATGAAAAATAAACAAATTGAAACAACAATAATATTGTTCTTGTGTCTGAAATCAAGGATTTGTTCTCAACCACTGTCTTTAGAAAACCATTCTCTGTCTCTCTTCCACTGCATGCTCTCTCTAACCACTCCCCTCAACAGAAATTGTCTGCTTTTTATACTTATGTTTTTCTTGCCTTACATATTTGTTCTGATCCGTCTAGTCTTTAGATAAAATTAATTATTAAATATCTCTTGCTCTCTCTCATGGCTATAACCTCTCTATTATCGATAAAGCTCTAAACAAATACAAGAATCCTAAAAGTTCTGCTCGCAATTTGAATGATCACAATCTCATGCCCGTTGTTTTACTTTTTTATTCATAATTTTCTTTTAAAAGTTCTAAAATGCTTTCACCATTTGGTTTTAAAATTATTTACAAACCCGTCGACAAAATTGGATTATCTTCTCTTAAAGATCCCATTCCTACTGAAAACCGTTCTGTCATTTATTTAATCCCGTGTTCGTCGCGCAATTTAGGTTACATTGGTCAAACATAACATTGGTCAAACAGCGTTGTAAATATAAAATAAATGAGCACCATCGTAATGTTTGTAATGAAGATATCTTGAAACCTTCTATTGTTTCCCACTGCTGGGCTCATCGTCAAAGTTTTCATTTTTCTAATGCTAACATAATTTCATCTCCTGTGTCCTCTTCCCATTTCGATATCCAAGAAGCTTTTTTACACATTTAAAAATTCGAAAACTCTTGTTAATAACAGTTCTTCCACTCCGTTCTTGTCTGATGCTTGGAAATTACACACATAAGTTCGATTTTCGTTTAAATTTAATATATATATATATATATATATATATATATATATATTTTTTTTTTTTTTTTTTCAGTTTTTTAGATTTTGTTACATATATTAATCTTATTTATTTATTTATTTTCTTCTTTCATTTCATAATTTTGCTCACACAAGTATTTACATTTACTTTCGTCTTTATATATTTATGCTCTTCTTTTAAAACGGTTTTGTGCATTACCGCTTTGACGGCAGCACTCGTGCCTACTTTGTTTACCTGACGAAACGTCGTGTGTTCTTTCGATCCGAAACAATTGTTGCGAGTTTATTGAATTTTATACTGTTTGTCCAATGACTGAAATTATTACTTTCTTATTGAAATCTATTATGAAGTAACTTTTATGTAAATTATAGATAAATATAAAAGTGTTGCGCCATCGCGCTCATATAAAAAAAGTTAAAATTGAAAGAAAAGCATAACATTGATTACAATAAAAACATTTTGTACACCACTATTTATCCCTGGTTTAAAGCGGATGCTATTGATGAAATAGAATCCATCTAATCAAATTCTACTTAAATATCTTTTTTATTACGATAAATATTCTTTAAAAATATTTAAGTTTTTTTTTTTTTTTTTTTTTTTTTTTTGCGCAGTTTATATTTTGAACTGTATTAACACTTCCAGTGCGGAAAATCGAATCTACGTTGGTTGGTTGTTAGGTCAAGACAGATTGACTACGTTAAGTTCCTAGTCCTTTCGGTTAAATGACCTCCGTGGGAGTCTTTCTATTGGCTCCTAACCCATATTTACGCGAGTTTTGTAGAAAACCACGGAAAAGTGCGAACGGCTAGGTCTATGGACGAGAACAGGGATTGAACCCGGTACTTTTCGCCGAATCTGCAACTTTCGGTAACCTGTAACTCCGCTTACGTCGTTTCGTTTGCAATCTGTATGCTACAATATTTCTTAAGGATATACCCATCATTTGTCTTTCCACAATTAATGTACGATTAATACAAATATTTCATTAGAAATAGTGTACTTATAAACTATATTCATTTATAATGTAAACATAAACATAAAAGTATGTTCTAATATTATGTCATTTTAACAACAATGCCTAGAGGTGGAACATATATTTAACATTACGCCAATAATGACTGTGAGAGGCCAACGCATTGACACACTTGTGTTATATTTCATAATAGTTATATTAAAAATTTGGAGTTAATTCGTAAGATTTTTTTTATTTTTAGTGGTCTAACCATTCACATAGTGAAGCAGAAACTTGAAATTTCTCAGGGCCAAAAAACCTTCTTATAGACCCTTAACCTTTATATAAAAACATTCCGCGTGAATTCAGAAATTATTGCGAATGTATAATTTATCTGTATGTCTAAAAAAGACCTTTTTAGAAAAATGACCATTTAATTGATATCAGATCAAACAAAAGCTTTGAAGACAAAATTCAGAAAAGTCCAGATCAATGGATACGTGCCTGAAGTGCTCTAATAAAATTTAATATTACGCACGTGCTCAAAAAACAAAAAAAAGACCAAAATTTAATCGTAAAAGTTATGTATTCTTAAAATAGATTTATCCAAGTTCAGTTTATTCATAGTGTAATATTTATTTCTAAATCTTTGAAAAATATTGTAACTTTGTGATATTTTTCGTTTAAATAACAATTATTTATTAGTACAAAATTATTTTAATTTGTAAGCTATTTTAAAATCCAATTAAAATACCAATTACGAACCAATGAAACTCAATGAAAATATGATTTAAGTTTTTAAAAAAATTGTAAATTAGATTCTGCGATTTACTATATGGTTTCCCAGAATAATTTGATTAAAATTGCTCCAAATTGCATATGTAAAAAAAAATATTGAAAAAAGCTAGATATTTGTTTGTGTTAAACTGTAGATGGCGTTGCAGTTTTCGTTAATTCAAATTATTATGCAGAAGAAAGTTTTATAATTGTCTCTATACACTTTATGAAGTTATTCCAAAAAATATCATGCACATTTAAACATTTTAAAAAATCCTCAATTAATTAAATAATTATAAACAATTACAGATACAATTCCTGTCACATGTGTTATATATATATATATATTACTGAATGCTTTTATATAAACATGCCTAAATTCGTTATTAATACAATAAACAAGAATGTTCATCGCAATAAAGTCTTTGAACTCCTTTTGCCATATACACTTTAAAACTTTTATGATTATAACAAGACCTCTCGTAAATAATTGATAAAAAGATAAAAATACTTGTTAAAGCCAAATCAGAGTAATATCTCTATTGCGTGTTGATCTGGCTCGCTGTTCATCAGAAATCTAGAGCTTTTGATTTATTAAGGTACGTGAAGTTGATTAGAGCGAGCTTAGAGTTTTATCGCTTTTGTTAAGGAATAAATTGTTCTGCCAAACAATAAATTGAGATCTAGCGAAGACTTAATAGAGAATAACTCATTTTTTGCTTGACACTCTATTATTTTCTAAATGTTGTTATTTAAGTTTCAAAATATTCTTAAGTTCAAATGCGGTTGAGCATGTCGAATGATCTAATCATATTGAGTAATGATAATATTTTATGGTGATAAGTTATAATTTTTATTTTTATTTTATCGAGATGAAACATTTAGAATACTACATGAAAAAATTGTGTTAAAAAAAAAAAAAAAAAAAAAAAAAAAAAATAGTTTAATTCGTATTTTTGTCTCGCAAAACAAAATGTAATAGTCTCTTTTCCAAAAAGGTAATTTTCTGAGAGGTTTGAGTTAATCAGTATACGAGATTACAGACTTTATTTACTTCCGACATTACATTTCTTCTAAAAATTATTAATATATAAACATATTTGTCTTCATTTTTTCTTTTTGATTTTAAGGAAATGGAGTAGTACATGTAATATTTTGCGTAATGGAATAGGAAATATTTGCAATATTTACAGCTGTATACATATCTATGTATAAAAATACGTTTTAACTTGAATTTAAAAATTCATATCTTCATTTTTTTTAAACTCCCTTTGTAGGAACAATTGATTATTTTTTTTTTCTCTTGAAGTAATTAAGATAAATTTATTTATTTTTATTTTTACATTGAATATTGAAATGTTTAACTTCGTTGGTATTTTTTTTTTTTTTTTTTTTTTTTTTTTTTTTTAAGTATGCAATGTATGTTCTACTTTTATTTTCTAATTATTCGAACAAAGTTGTCTGTTTTTACTTCAAAAGAAAACAAATCACCAACAATAATTCATTCGAAGGCAGGGGTTAAATCAATCGATATGAAATAAGACAGTTCTTCTCTTAAATTATAAAAATCTCAGATCAAGAAGAAAACCAATTTAAAAGGACTTTGCTGTTTATCAACATCTATTATATCTCATTAGATGCTATATCTGCCATATGTAACCATGGTATATCGTCTAACAAAATATTTCATTATTATTATTATTATTTAAACTACATATGATTGGAGATGCACATTGAAACCCAAAACATATGAAAAATCAAAATTTCTCAATGAGATTCATACAGCGGCGTTAATTAGGTTAAATATTTAAAATTGGATAAAAAATATAAATATTAACTCTCAGTATCAAAATTGATACTTTCAAGGCTGTAAAGGCGAAAACAAAAGAGGAATTTTTGTATCACTCGTACAGATGTATTGAAACATATTGCTTTCATATATCTCAAAATTTCTCTTTTTTCTTTTTTTTTTTTTTCGTGCACTGATTTTTACAACCCCTACGGTAATTCAAGTTATATTTTACCTTAATTTAAAAAACATATATGATGTGTAATTATTAAACGTAGTCTTCAAGATAACTTGTTATACACTACAAAAAATTTTAAGAATTTATGATAACAAGAACATTTGTCTTTTGTATTATGAATCTCTATTAAAATTATTTATAAATCATGTCTATTTAGTAAATTTTACAAACCCAATTCCCTTTCTTTCACGTACTAAAAATTGTGCTCAAATCTTTTGGAAAATGTTTACTGTTTTTTTTTTTTTTTTTTTTTTTTTTTTTTTCTATAAATCGGCTTTTCTATAAAATTTCTATAAATTTCTAAAAAGAATTTGTGTACAATAAATAATTAATCTTATGAATTTCTTCACACACCATAAAATCACTGTAAATACTACCAGTTTCGGAAGGACAGGGGTTTTCTTCTTCAGGTGCAAAAAACACGTTCTACTATATTCAGAGCTGCCAACGTAATCCGGAGAATTGTCAGTACCACCCCTTTTTGCACACCATTTAATTTTTAGAGTAATTCTCTTCAAATATACTTACGAGGGATTGAAATGAAAAATACTCTAAATAAAGACTGTTGTACAAAAGTGGCAGTGCTAAGAATCATTTGGATTAAGTTCGCAGCTCTATACATTGGAGACAAAAGCAACACTGAAAGCAGGGCGAAGCCCAAAGGGGAGGAGGGATTTTAACAAACAGCCAATAGAATAGCAGCATGCAAAATGTAATCGAAGGGAATACAACTAAAAAACAGAAGACAAGAGAAACAAAAGAAGGGAAGGGATTTTTTAACGCATTTTTTAATATATATTTATTATTTTTCTTACAAAAAGAAGAGAATTATTTAACCAAATTAAATAAACTTTTCCAAATGTTAACAATAAAATAGTATCAAATGTTTCATTAATGAAAAATACATTTTTTAATTTATTTAACTAATAGGGAAGACATACTGTTCAATGATTTTTTTAATGTCTTTTTTTAAGTAAAAGTGTTATTCGTTTTATTGAAAAAGAAAATTTTATTCAAATTAAGTAATTATGCGTTATCTATATTATTAATAATGCTTATTAGCAACAGTAGATGAAAAACATTTTAAATAACGTGTATCTCTCTATATATTTCCTTTTAATTTATGAATTGATTTTATTATGATAATTTATTTGCTTGCATCATTTATCTTTCAAAATAAGATACACAATGTAATTTCGGTTTAATTAAAATGAAATTTAAACGGCACAACCAATATGGATATATTTGCAGATAGCCAATACAATCATAAAGGGATTAAAATATAAATATTTCAACTATTCAAAAATATATTTATAATTTAAATAATATATTAAAATAAACATTACCACTTTACTTTTCTTTCTGTGTTTCTACTATGATAGAGAATAAACCTTCACAATTATAAAGATATTTATTTATTTATTTATTTATTTATTTTTAATTGTACAGATATTCCTGTATATACAAGTGTGTGTCTATCTATCTATCTATATATATATATATATATATATATATATATATGCGTGTGTGTGTGTGTGTTTAATTGCTTTAAATGATTAGCTAAAATAAAAACGACTTACTTCATTTGTGTAGACATATCAATAAGATTTTATTTATAAATTCGCAGTAACGTTTTTGTATAAAATCATTATTTTTATTACCTAAAATAAAAATTAGGTCACCCAAAATATTCGTTAGTAAAAATTAGCAATATTTAAAATAAAATAAAATTAAAAACACATATTTATTGTTGCAAAATGCTTAAGGCAATAAATCTTTAGGATTTTTTTTTTATTACGTTTAGTATTTTATTTCATTTTTTAATATATAATATTTTACATATATTATATATTTAAAAAAGATCTAGTGAACGCTGATAAAGTTTTTTGAATTTCTTGTGTATTTATTTATTATTATTAATATTATCATTATTATTATTATCATTATTATTATTATTATTATTATTATTATTTTATTTATTTATTTATTTATATTACTTATTCTGAAATATAGGAAGTTAAATAAAACAAGTCATGTCCTATATTTAAAACAAATAATTGTTTTCGAATAATGATTCTCCTAATACATTTGAGTTTAATTTGTTTCCTGTTCCCAGTGAATATCTTTAATAATTTATATTTACCATTAAACAAAACCCTTTTATACATAGTGAATTTTTTAAACAGCTATTTTAACATGTACACATTCGGATATAAACTTAAAAGAGAATGTTTTATTTAATATTTAGAAAATTTTTGTGATTTAAACATCCAAGCATTAATGTTAAGTACTTTAATCAATTTCGCCCTCGCGTTTGAAGCACATAGTTTTAGACACTTAAGGCAATTATCTTAAAAGGAATTTTTGTGCTAATTTATCTCTCATTAATTAAGTTAAAAACATACTGAAAGTTATAATTATTTATAACTTGTTTAGTCTTCAGAAAACAACAGTGTAATGAAATTAGACAACTCGCTTTCGTTGCATGAATATTTAACATTTTTATTAAATATATTTTTATATTATTTTACCAAAAAAATAGAGCAATATAAAAGTATTCTCTTTCAGTAGTTTCTCGAATTTGCATTGCGGTATAATAAAGATATATATATATATATATATATATATATATATATATAAACCCTTTAATACCTAAAAATATTTCATACATGCGATAGTGTTTTAAATAAACTAACTTATTTTAAGCAACAAACAAAAGTGCATGGTAAAATTTCTTAAGTTCTTGGACAATACGAAAAATTTACATTGTATTTTCCACTTAATTATATTTATACAATGGCTTGGTGTTTCATTTGAATCTTTATGAACTGAGTACAAGTAAGGTAGAGCTAGGACAGTCTGCTCACAGTTAAAAAAAAATGATATATAAATTCCAAATATTAATGTTTTGCTAAACTATTGATAAATAATTCTGAATTAATTCGTATTCTATGCATTTCTACTATTATTATTATTATTATTTTTTTTTTTATGTCATGCTATATATAAAAACAACAACTGTAATAAAATCAAGAAAGCTATTTTGCGCAATCTCCATTTCAGGGTACGAGAGATTCTGATTAATTATATCTACAATTAAATTGTTAACAATAATAATTGCACTTAAATTATATTGTTGTAAGTATTTTGTAAATAAATATTTATGAATCAGTTGTAGCTATATAAATTTATTAATTAAACAAAAATAAAAAATAAAATGAAATAAAATAAAATGAATAAAACAAATTTAAAAAGAAATATTTTTTTTTATTTAAAGAAAATAATTTTAATAAATAGAAAAGGAAAACAAAATCAGAAAATAAAATAATAACATTTAGATGATACCTAACACGTTTAACTTAAAATTCGTACAGTTCATTTTTAGTTCTAAAGTTTATTTTCTGAGTTAATTTAATCTCTCGTATTCCACAATTGTTGCACTTATAGTTGTACATTGTGCAGCTGTAGTACAACCATCGACCACAAGTACAATATATAAACTAGTCCACGAGGATTCGTTTAATTTTTAAATAATTTGTAATACTTTTATTCTATAGAAATTTCTCGCAAAATTTAGGAAATTTCAAGCAATCATTTTTGAAAATCAGACAAAATATCCACATGTTTTCTTAGACGATTGAAGCAATCAACATGCACATTCAAGTCGGAACTCCACTATTAAGGTCTCGGATCGCCTATTCTACTCCTTTCAACTGGTTCGCTTTGTACGCAATATCTCCTAACTTTAAATCAACATTTACTCCTGAATTAGGCATGCATGCTTGTTATATATTTCTGTTTTTTTTTTTTTTTTTTTTTTTTTTTTTTGTATTCTTACTTTTCTGTTTTCATGAGACTTATTTCGCACTGATGTAATATTTTAAGTTATTCCCTATGCCAATTTAGTTAATATCATCAGATTTTACGTATATATCAATCTATCTATCTATCTATCTATCTATCTGTATATATATATATATATATATATATATATATATGAATTTTTAATATTGGTGTTTGAACATGCACAAAAAGGTAAACATTTTTTAGATGGTATGGATCTTTTTAATTTTTGAAAATAAAGTTATTATTTTATATCAAAATTTGTTGAAATTTTCAATTAATTTTTAGAATATTGATAAACATCGAATTGACTTCATTTTTTTTTCTTTTTTTTTTTGGTCTATTATTTAAGATTTTTATTTTCTTCTCATTTAATCATTAAACAATAATTAAATGACATCATTTAAATTATTATTTTAGATAACTGTATAATTTTTAAAAACCTATCAGCACTAAAAAGTGTTTTTAATTCATTTAGAAGTTTTCGCAAAATTCCCGCATATATATATATATATATATATATATAAGTATAATGAACTGCATCGTGCGAAACCAATCATACCAATGAACCTCCAATGATCGTTTGATGCGTCAGATTCATAACGAAATTCGAGATACATGGCCATTACAATCATTAGGCATGATTTCTTTAAACTTTTATTTTTTATTTTATTTTATTTATATAAATATAAAAATATTGCAGTGGCACTGATGAAAGTAATTAGAAACGGGAAAAAAACTTCAAGTGGCATATATAAAGAGAAAAAAAATCTATAAATTTAATTTAGTGTGCAAAAAATTAAAAAGAAACAAGATGATTGCAAATTTATGTTATGAATATATTGAATATATCAAATAAAATGCATTATATACACATTTATTTACTAATTGGTTTATGAAATTTTTTGAATTTAAACTTAAATTAGAATACACATTTCATAAAAAAGATTTTTATTAAAATGAATTTTATGAAACTATATAGACTTTTCTTTTATAACAAAATTAAAAATAAATAAATAAACTTTCAAAAATAATAAAATGATTATGTGTCATTAAAAAAAGATTAGTAAAAAAAATTATATTTAAACATGAAAACACACAGATTACACATTAATTTTGTCCTTTATTACTGGAGCAAAGACCTTATCATAATTATGTTTTCTGCTATTCAAATAGATTACTTATTGAGTTATATCTATTTTATCTCTCCCTCTCTCTCTCTCCCCATGTATATATATATATATATATATATATTCATGTGTGTGTGTGTTCGTGCGCTTGCGCTTAAGCATTTTTTTTTTTTTGAATGATTTTCGTACTTTTATTTTATTTTTATTTTATTTTTTTTTTTTTTTTAATTTTTTTTTTTTATGGTTTACGTAATTTTTTTTTTTTATTGAATAAATATCAATAATTATATATAACGACAAATTTTAAAATTCAGACTAATTTTTTTAAATAATTAAATGACTGTGTTACATCAAATAAACACACACACACACACACACACACACACACACACACACATATATATATATATATATATATACAAATTTGTTTACAGGGAGGTTGACATTTATTTTTTAAAATAATATAAATTTTCGCATATAATAAATTTACAATTCCATTATTGTAAAAAATGTGTAAATAATATTTTTTAGAGCATATTAAAGTTATTGCATAAATATAGCTATAAACAATTAAAATTTTAATAGATCCTTACATTGTTTTGTGAAAATAATGATTCTATATTTAGCATGGGTTTATCGACTGATATGAAATACTTTATATTATCCCGTTTAAATTAATATTATATCAGATTAACATTGCCTTTCATTGTAAACGAAATAAAATACTTATAATTATACATTATTTTAGATAAATTTAAATTAATTAGGTAAATTTTATAAGTTTTTAAAGAGTTGAAATTGAACATCCATTTACATCTACGCAAAGACCGATCAGAAAATTTTACTGAACTTTTAAAGAAAATTCATTTATAATACTTACTTTTTTTACGTTTCAATCCAAACTATTGTGTGACTAAAAAAGTTTGAAAACACACATATTAGCGAACTTGATACTTATCACCAAAACTCTTTTAAAGTTTTCTATCGGACTGCAAGTGCAGCAATTGATATAACAATATTTCTTAACGATTTTTTGATAGCGTATCCTTTGTTTAATTTTATTTTTATGTGTCTCTGAAGAAATTTTATAATTATGTTTCACAACATCAAATCATAACAATTCTGACGTATGGAATTTTCCTAAGTCTAGAGTCAAAAAAGTTTTGAAACAGTACACACAAACAACGAATGCAAGACTACCGCATCCTTTGAACTGAGATCTTCGCACAGTTCTCTGTCGACTAACACCGAATTGGAAAGAGGTTTAGGATCGGGCGAAGCTGCAAGCGCCCTCTAGTCATAAACGTAGTAAAAACTGCGATAATATTAATACATGTCAAATGTTTTCGGACGGTAACAGAATATTTTCATATAAGAAGCCAGAAAAAAGAAATTAATATAGCAGGTTCTCCCTAAAGACGCATTATTTGCTGTTAGTTTAAATCTAAGGAATAAAGAAATGTAAATTTCAAAGCTTGCAAAAATTATGTATTTCATTAGTTCAACTCATTCTATGTCGATGTATAAAATAATTTTGTGAGGCAGGAAAAGATTTATGGTTCAATTAAATGTGCTTTCTAAGTCCTAACTTGGACTTTTATAACCATTAAATAGCATGTTTGAGCTTTCGCTATAAAAATAAATAGCAGTAAGAATGCCTTTTCTATTTCATAAACTGTTTTTATTGTCCTCCAAAATAAATATTATTTTTAATTTATTTAGGAAGTTTTTTTCCCCCTATATTTAAAAAAACTAAAAGAGTGGCGATCTAATATTTATATTATAATACATATCCTATCCAAAACTTGCAAATATTATGTATTTAATATGTTAAATTCACTTTATTTCGAGTAAAATATATATTTTAGGTTAGATTCTTATTTACGATTCAATTAACCGTAATAAGTCTTCTAAATTCTTGTTTGAACTTTTATGACAAGAAAATATCATGCCTCAGCTTAGGTGATAAAAATTATTTTTAATGTAGGTTCGTTTTTATTATTTTTTTTTTCACAGAGTCTTCATTATTTAAAATTATTTTTCAAATTTCGCTTTGTAAATTAAAAAACTACAGGGCCAATTTTATAATATATATTATTATTACTGTTATTTTGGAAGAAAGTTACTTTTAAAAACTTTCACACGTGTTTTTTATAATAAGTTCAACGTAGTTCGATGTATATTATGTTGTTTTTAGATTTAAAAAAAAAAAAAAAAAAAAAAAAAAACGTCGAGTCATTTTTTTTTAATTTCCTTTTTGAAACGTACACAGCTGTTTTATTGTCTCAAAAATATATATTACTTTTTTCTTCTACATAAAAAAGAAGAACGTATCGGATTAGCAAAGAATTATAAATTTCCGACTCTTGAAAGTTTTATGTGTTTTAAAAGCAAAAAATAATGCACAGAGTTTCATATATATTATTATTATTATTATTATTAAAATGGAATGGTCTCAGTCTTTCCCGTTGTTTATAAGCTTTCTCCAGAAAAATCTATCTTACTTACAGACATGCCATTTCGCACACAGACATTCTGTAACGTTTTAGTATGCACCTCGAATCCAGATTTTCAAATTTTTAATTAAGAAGAAAGTTATAAATTAAAATATATTAATGTATTTAACACTATTAAATTTCTGGACATTTTTTGTGTTGTAATTCCAGCCTGTTACCAATGAAATAAAAACGCTTACAACTTTTTATATAATTTATTTTTTCTAACGTAAAAAGAAACATTTCTCTACACGTGAAAAATATTTTTTTTTTTTTAATTGGAAAACTAAATCTGTATTATCAAACTTTTCTGATAAATTTGACGTCATAACAGTGTAAAAAAATTTTGTTAATTTATATTTAAAATATAATTGTATTTAATAAAATTGTCTTATAACTTTATTCAATTATTTATATCTTTATTTATTTATTTTTAATCGTTCACAAACTAACGTTGGTACAGCATCAGTATAAATTCCCCATGTTTTATTTTATTTATTTATTTATTTATTCATTTATTTATTATTTATTTTATTTATTTATTTATTTATTTATTTTTTGTCATTTTTGCGATGAACAAAAATAGCTGTCGCAGTTGCATAAGTAAAGACCTTGGCAAAAGTTCTTCCGCCTGTTGTTCAAATTTCAAAGATCGCCAAGGGGGCCTATAGTATAGTTGTTCTCAAATGTGAATGTATACTTCATTTATTATAACAGCTTAGTAATAAAATTGAAATAGCGTCTGTTTTTATCTCTGTCAGCTGTCTCCAAGAAAATCTACCGCATTCACAGATGTGAAGTTTTGCACAAACATAGTCTGGAACGTCACTCTTTGCATCTCGAAGCTAAATTTTAAACTATTTAAATTGAAAGCAAAATATTAATTAAAATGAGATTAACTATGGAGGTTTTTTTTTTTTTTTTTTTTTTAATTTTCACCAAGAAACATTTTCTTTCGCACTCAAAAGAGAAAACCGAAGATTATTCTGTTCCTTCATCCAATGAGCGATAACGCACTACAAAATATCCTTTTCCAAGTTTCAATCGTGTGATTTTTATTTTCATTTTGACACCAAATTAAATAATTAAATTTAATAACATACTTTAGTAATATATTAAGAATTTATCAACAGATAACAAAAAAAAAAAAAAAAAAAAAAAAAAAAAAAAAAGGTAAAAATTGGTAGAAATCAATTTAAAAAATGGGGGGTGGGGGGGAGAGATCGTAATTGTGATTTAAATATGAAAAATATACTTTTTTTTTTTTACTATATATATATATATATATATATATATATATATATATATATATCTTTATATATATATTTCTTTTGTGCGTGTGTATGTCACTGAACTCCTCCTAAACCGCTGGACCGAGTTTAATGAAATTTTTTGTGTGTCTTCAGGTGGATTCGAGAATGGTTTAGATTTACAATTCAGTCCAAATTTTCGAATAGTTTTCTTATTATTAATTAAAATATGAAAATAATAACCTCCTAATACCTTATAAATAGCCATTAAAATATTAGCTATAATTTGATTGTTGCCAAAAAAATTTACGAGTTCATTTTCTTTCGACATAAAAATAAATAAACGTGATTAAATAAATAATTTAATTAAACGTGAGCTTTAAAAAATTGTAAAAAACTAAATTATGTATCTCACAAAAATTGACGTCACTATCGGTTTAAAGATTTCATACGCATTGATAAAGTGCTAATGTAGTTAGTTCTATGATTCAACAGAAAATTTAAAAACATGGTTTATAAAAAGTTTTTTTTTTTTTCTTATAATTATTTATATTATTAACTTCTCGTGACGTAGTTGAATTTTACATATTGAATTTATTATCGTTATATATATATTTCTTTTGTGCGTGTGTATGTCACTGAACTCCTCCTAAACGGCTGGACCGAGTTTAATGAAATTTTTTGTGTGTCTTCAGGGGGATCAGAGAATGGTTTAGATTTACAATTAAGTCCAATTTAAATTGTTTATTTAATTAATTTATCACTTATAAATTGTTGTTGATTTTGGAATGTTTCACATTGGATCCGGCAGACTGCACTACGATCGTAGTATCGAATATTCAATAATACGCAAGCGAAGTGATGACGTCACTGGCCGTCCGTGGATGCAAGAAAAATATTTCCTATGTTAATCGCCCATTGGATTTTTTGTAAAAAATTACTAAATATCGAGGAAAATTATTTCCCTATTTTAATCCCTATATTTGGGTATAGATATGTATTAGTTATCAAGTGTATGCGTTAGATTGAGTTGTTTTACTGTAAAATTGATAAAATTTGAATTTTTATTTTCAAAACTCTGTCATCCTTGGCGGATAAAAAAATATCGCCATGTCATTTGGCGAACATATTTAATTTCTTTCAAAAATAATGGTTATTTCAACAACTTATATTAAGAGAGTAATGAATAATATGAAACAATTTCGTACAATACATATTACGAAAATATACATCTGGCATGTATATTTTCGTATTACGTTTTTTAACGCCAAATACAAAAAATGCCAAGGAAGACAGAGTTTTGAAAGTTAAAATTAAAATTTTGTCAATTTGAGAGCAAAATAACTCAATCTAACACATGCATACGATAACTAATACATAGCAATACCCAAATAAGGGGATTAAAATCGAGAAATAATTTTCCTCGATTTTTAATAATTTATTATAAAAAATCCAATGGGAGATTAACATAGGAAATCTTTTTCTTGCATCCACTGATGGTCAGTGACGTCACACTTCGCTTGCGTATATTCTATTGTAATTCCAGTTTGTCCCGACAGTTGGTGCTGCGATAAAATTCAAGAAAATATTTTGTAACTTCGTGTTATTATTGTTATACAAAAAATTGTGTCATAATTGAAATATTACATCAAGATGTAATTAGTGTTTGAAGAGTTTTGAAGTGTGCATAAAAAACTATACATTTTGCAAATTTAGTGCGGAATTGGAGTGAGTATTTTATATAATTTTCTATCAAATTTGCACGCGCGTTTATTAACAACCACCCTAACCTACAAATTTATTTGTGCAGCTAATTTATTATATTTTATTTATTTATTTTTTGAATGCAACACCTTTAGTATCGGATTCCTTTGGAAAAATTTGAAATTTGGCACCGAAGTAGCTCAAACGCTTCTCGCCAAGATCTTTAGTTCCACAATTGAGATAGCCATTTCAATTCATCGCAAAAATGGCTTAAAATATTTAAAGTCACCAAAGGGGTCCCATTCTTTTGTGCGTATGTATGTCACTGATATTTTATTTATTTATTTTTTGTATGGAAAGTTTGGCACCGAGGTAGCTCGGACTCTTCTCGCCAAGATCTTTAGTTCCACAATTGAGATAGCCATTTCAATTCATCGCAAAAATGGCTTAAAATATTTAAAGTCACCAATGGGGTCCCATACTTTTGTGCGTGTGTATTTCACTGATATTTTATTTATTTATTTATTGTATGGAACACCTTTCGTATCGTATCCCTTTGGCAAAATTTGAAATTTGACACCGAAGTAGCTCGAACGCTTCTCGCCAAGATCTTCAGTTCCACAATTGAGATAGCCATTTCAATTCGTCGCAAAAATGGTTTAAATATTTAAAGTCACCAAAGGGGTCCCATAATTTCGTGCGTGTGCTTGTCACTGAACTCCTCCTAAACGGCTGGACCGATTTTAATGAAATTTTTTGTGTGTCTTCAGGTGGATTCGAGAATGGTTTAGATTTACAATTCAGTCCAATTTAAATTGTTTATTTAATTGTTTATTTAATTGTTAATTATGTCTTTTACGTTATAATCGGAATTCACAGTCACCGTTCACAGCGCTCCATACCTGTTTCACTTATGTACCACATCCTTACACACTTACAATAAGTTAGTTATTTTTTTTCTAGCAAAATATTCTCTAGAAATAATTTATATGACAAAAAAACTTTTGTCGGGTCAGCTAGTATATATATATATATATATATATATATATAGTCTGTTTCGAAAGAGTAATCCAACAAACAATCAAATTGAAGTGTAAGACGTTGGTTGTTTCAGGCAATAGTGACAAGGGCTTGAAATATCGCGGATGAGAAGGAGCTACCGAATCCATAGGGTACCCAGAGCTATTTCAATGTACTTATTTATTAATTTTTATATTTTATTTATAATGTGAAAATAGAGTTTTCTTTTTGTTATTGTTCATTTAAATGTCGTGACCAGCGAAGCGTGCAAAGCCTTCTACTATATATATATATATATATATATATATATATATATATATATATATATATATATATATATATATATATATATATATATACATGAATGTACCTTCACATATCTTGGTACGTATCAACTTTTGGTGCACATCAACAAATATATTGCACATTTTTTAAGCAATTTCATCGATTTATAATAAGACTATATCAATGTATGAAATAAATGAATAAATGTTTTTGTCAAAAAATGCAGATTTAACTTTTTTGCATATCAGCCGAAAAGTTCCGCTTATATTCTCTCATTCTTCAACATTCCATATAGTTCAGCATTTATTAGTTAAAATGGTTATCAATACCTATTTATTATACTCAGCATCTTAATTAAAATTGAAAAAATTGCATACGGAAAATATTTATTATTTAAGCTATGTTTTGTGAATTGCTTTGTATATTAACCAATGTGTGGCATTGTTATTCAGAGCAAGTTTTGATTTTTACGGATGAAAGTACTATGATGGTCAAAATATACTGTTTCTAGTTTGAATTATTTTAATTTTTTTGAATCAAAAAACTGCTATTTCAGTTAACTAAAATGGACAAATATATATATATGTATATACATTACAATACATATATTATTAAAATCTGGAAAATACCTAGCTCATTAACACAACTCAGCCCAAGCAGCACCGAAACGTTCTCTGAACGTTCAAAAATTGTTCTACAAACACGTTCTAAGAACGTTCACTTTGAACGTGTTATAGACGTCTATTTGTCCATCTTGAAGCCGTACAATAGTACGGTTCAGAGAACGTTCAATGAACGTGTAACTATCACCATCGGTGTTATAGAAACGTTCTGAGAACGTTCTACGTATACGGTCTCAGAACGTTCTAAACGTCTTTAGAACGTTTTCAAAACGTTATACACATTTTCAGAACGTTCTAGAAAACGTACTGTAAACGTTCTAAAATAGTGTAGAAAAAAAAAAAAAAACTGTGACGTCATTATAAAAAAAAAACACCACAGTACGGGCGTTTAAAAGTAAAAAGTACATATTATTACTTACAAACTTTGAATAAACACCATAAAATGCAATAAACTCGCAACAATTGTTTCGGGTCGAAAATACACACGACCCTTCATCAGGCGAATAAAGTAAGCACGAGTGCTGCAGTCAAAGCGGCTTTGACTGCAGCACTCGTGCTTACTTTATTCCCCTGATGAAGGGTCGTTTGTTTTTTCGACCCGAAACAATTGTTGCGAGTTTATTTCATTTTATGGTGTTTATTCAAAGTCTGTAAGTAATAATTTTTACAACGCCAGTTTTGTGGTGCTTTTTTATTAAAAATTACATAGCTGATGATGCAACACATGAACAGGATTATAAACTACTTTTTTTTTTTATTATTCATATAATGTTTGAGAAATTTTAACATACTTACTATTCCTTTCATTTCAACGTAATATGCATCAAAAATTCGATATTTTATGAGAGTTTTCCGAAAATAGTGCCATTACGTCTCTTTATCCCTTAAAAAATTTCTTAAATTTTTTCATTTTTTTTTTTTTTTTTTTTTTTTTAAATTTCTTTTTTTCCCCTGATTTGAAGATAATGAAGTTATAGTATTAATTACAAAACTTTGAATAAACACCATAAAATGCAAGAACTCGAAACAATTGTTTCGGGTTAAAAGAAGACACAACCCTTCATCAGGCGAACAATGTAAGCGCGAGAGCTGCAAACAAGCACGTTGAGTGTGTTGAATGCGTTGCCGGTTTTTTTTTTTTTCTTTTGTAGCAGCTGCGAGTTCTTGCCTTTTATGGTGTTTATTAAAGTTTCGTTATTAATACTATAACGCCATTATCTTCAGATTAGGGGAAAAAAAGAATTTTTTTTTTTTTTAATGCAAAAATTTAAGGAAATTTTTAAGGGATATAGTGTTGACTTTCACGTTATGACAATTTTTGGGAATTACTGTCGTAGAATATGGAATTTCTCATGCATATACGTCTAAATTAAGTATGTTCAAATTTCTCCAACATTATTTGAATTTAAAAAAAAGTAATTCATATCCCTGTTGCTGTGTTGTATCATTCTTCATCTGCTATGTACAACTAAACTCTTGAATTATTTTGCTTGTTTTAATCCTTGGGATTCCGGATGCATCATCCTGTGAGTAATGTTTGTTTTTTATAGTTGTTTTCTGTTTGATTCTCTGTGTTCTTGAATTAATAGTTTATTCCAGGGGTGCAGAAAATGTTCAAACCTCGGAAATTTCCCCCAAACACAGTATAAATTTCCCTCAATAATGCAAAAATCTACTTTGCTATTCAAAGTCATTTGTTCTATGTAATAAATCTTTAAGAGAATAAACATACAGTGTAACATAAAAATGTCGCTGTTAGTGTATAAGCACTTCAAAGTAGCAAATTGTTATTTTTGATTTACATTTTTATTTTCTCTTAAAAAAATATTCAAAATTTCACCCGAACCTCGTTCGGACGTTCGGACATGTTCTGCACCCCTGGTTTATTCCACTTTATTCTTCATTTTTAACTTCAATTAATTTCTTGTACGATTGGGTGTCCGCTGGTATAGCTGCTAACGAACGAAATCGTACATTGGTGCTCAACGGTGAAAAAGGTCACCCCTGACGAGTTTTTTTTTTTTTCTTTTTTCTTCTTTTTCACCGTTCTGAGCTTTTCCTTTAAAAAAAAAAATGCTGTTTTTTTTTTTTTTTTTCCTTCTCGTTGCTTGTTTGTATCTTTTGATTTGAGTTTCATGTCGTTTTTACGCACCGGCAAAATTATTAAAATTGCAACGAATAATCTAGGAATAAATGTATGATTAGATTGAAGTTAAATAAAATAAAAATAAATAAACAAAAATAAATGTTTCAATAAATCACAATCAGTCTCCACATGTTATTTAAATTTGTTGTAATTTCCTTCTCATTGTTCTATGTGGTTTCAGTGATCTTATATCGGTTGCCTGGTTTTAACTACGATTAAAAATTCATTTATACATACATATATATATATATATATATTAATTTTTTTTAATACAGGGTACAAAGATAATCACGAGAATGTCTTTATCTCCGCAACTATTGGTCGCAAACATATAGTTTCAGTTACAAAATTTTTTTTATAAAAATATGAGCGGTATGACAAGTTTAAATTTAAAATATCTATTTTTTCAAAATTACAAAAACTAAATTTTTATACAGTTCCAGATCCCTATAGTGATATTTAAAAAAATTGACACTCATCCTAACAAAAAGTTTCATTTATATTCTCCCAAAATGGAACAAGATATTTAAAGTTTAGATTTTCTAACATATTTAGGCCTTCAATAAGGGATCGGTTTAAATATCCTATTTGGAATTTGTTTGCTTTTTCCCGGGCTTTATTAAAGAATTTTTCATTGTCTTTTTAATAAATCCCGAGAAAATGCGAAATAATCCTAAATTTTGAAACTAACTATCTCAGACAATTTTGGGCGCACAAAAGTGAAACTTTTCGTGTTATATTTTTTAAGTTGAAAGTCAACTTTTACTATTAGCGTCCTGAAAACCGTATAAAAATTACCAATTTTTGTGATTTTGAATAAATTGATTTTTTTTTATTTAAACATGTCATATAATGAATGCTTACATTTTTTAAAAAAATACATTTTGTAATTGGAGAACGTCTGAGACCAATTGTTGTGCAAATAAAGGCCTGCTCTCGACTTTGCACCCTGTATATTCTAAACATTTCTGGGTACTACTTTGTAAGTCCATGGATAGTTTAAAAATATATTTGAATGCTGAAGTTCATAGAAAGTTTTAATATTCCAACATAAAAAATATTTTCGAAAATTAATGTACCAATACACCGCTAAAATTATATGCAATTGAGTTTAGAATATATTGTTAATTTATAATAATAAGAAATTGAAACGAAAATTTAAAAATTAGTTAGAAGGAAGAAATTTTAAAAATTTCCAAATACATAAATATAATTTTTTTAATCAAAATATTTAACATACTTCATATTTTTAAATTTCAGTGCATGTGTGTATTCATATTTTCAGTTTACAGCAGCAGTTTACAAAAATTATGTTTACAGATATTTAAACTTATTCCGCATGGCAATGTAATTGGTAATCATTAAATGTTTAAATTTCTTTAAAATGAGTCAACGCAATTTTTACTCATTTTATGTAATTATGCTATCATGGCATATTAAATAATAAACAAATGTAATTATTATTATTTTTTTTAATAAAAAATATAGTAAGTATATTATTTATAATTAATATATCATTTCTTAGTATATTATTTATTTACTTATTAAATATATTATTTATTGTTTTGATAACGTTTTCCCTTTTCCGTTTTTATATTATGTTAGACATAAGTAAAAGGAAAGAAAGCCGTCCTCACCCAATCTCTGTCTATGATTATGCTAAAAACATAATTTTTACTTATTGGACGCCATTATTTTCTGGTTCAGAAGGTTAGTATAAAAAAAAAAAGAAAGAAAGAAAAATTAAAGAAAGAAAACATATAGAAATAGCTTTTGTATAAATACTTTATAAATAAAACTATTGTTCTTTCGTATATATATATATATATATATATATAATAATATATTTCACAACAATTTTATCGTGTTGTATCCATTAATATAAATAGTTTTTATTCCAGAGAATGCTTGAATTCCAAACTTTAAAAGTCAATTTTTAGCCATTTTCATGATATACAGACGAGTGGCAAAATAATGTGTAATTTTCCGATTTAGCCTTTTTGTCAAATACATAGAGAAATCTTGATAAAGTGCATAGAACTTCATGGGTATAAAAAACATGTTATTCCACATATATTTATGTAAAGATTTTGTCCAGAAAGAAAAGAAGGGATCTTAACGGGGGGGGGGGGGGTAAATTTTTATTTATAAAAATTTGCACTTGAAATGCGTTGTAGCTGTAGCATTTATTCTTATGTGGCTTCTTTAATTTATGTGTATTCATAATTTTGTCAGTATCACGCGCATTCATTGAGAATATTTTTTTTTTTTTTTTTATCTTTATTGAAAATTTGCGAAACATTTTTTGCTTATATAACATAAAGGGTTTTCAGATCAATTTAATGCCATTTCTAGAAAATTTGACATAGTGCATTAGACATAACATAATACAAATATAATATAAAAATATTAATATAAGATGAAATATGAGTATTTTTTCTAAATAAGTTTTAACTTTGCATCCACAAATGGTGACAAAGTTTTTTTTTTTTTTTTTTTTTTTTTTTTTTTACAAAATTTATTATCCAAATACATAAATACTCTGAAAAAATAACCAAAGCAATATCAGGGAAATTTAGAAACATATCATCGATAGAATTAGTTAAATTTAAAGCAATATGAAAGAGAAGCGAACGATAAGTGGTTTTATAAAGATTTCAATTTAATTAACTTACAGTGTATTCCCAAGGACTTATTAAAAATAAAAATATGCATTACATACTTATACTTTTGCTTGTCTTTCATAGTGCTTAAATTTCAACTAATTCTGTTGACGATATCTTTTTGATTTTTCACAATGTTTGCATGAGTTCTATACATTTCACTAAATAATACCCAAAAATTTTTTTTCGTTAAATCTTGTGCATGCGCAGATAAATATCTTTTAGTAAAAATGCTCATTTTTTTGCATAAATTTAATGTTCTTAATCTCAGATTACAGAATGTTGTGTCTAATGTACTATGTCAAGTTTTCTAAAAATGACTTATAATAAATTAAAAACCGTGCTTATTATAAATAAAAAACACTTGAAAGTCTTTAATTTCGTTAAAGAAATTTTCTGTGATGGTGAATTATAAATGATAATTAAAAAGAGCGCCATAAAAACATGCTAAAACTACAATAAATTTCAAGCATTATTAATTACAAGATGGTGCCAAATATGTAAAAATATAATTTTATTAGTGGTTCTTTTCTTATCTTTGGGGTATTTTTTTTAAACATATGTGATATAACATGTTATTTACACCCACAAAGTATCCATCAAATGTTTCTCAAAATTTCCGACAAAATGTTTAAATTCGAAAGTATCGATTTTTTTCTTATTTGGTCCCCCATCATCTGTATACGTATATAAAGATGCACAATAATTATTCTGTGGATTACATATGTGCTTACACTTGTGTGTATTCAGACTAGCTTTATCTGAATTACTATTTGATTATTAATCATAAAATTGACAGATTCATTAATTACATACAGTACAATATACTCTTAATAAATATACGGCATTGTAGTTCTTAGATACTGTACAACGTATGTCTACTATGTACATATTTAATATTTATGAGTTTTGTACGTTATACACCAAAAATGATAAATTCGGAACAACAGTTTAAATTTTTCAAAAATATATGAAATGCATACGAAAATAAAACTTTAAAAGATTAAATTAAAACAATATTGTGCATTGTGATTTTACATAATGCCCAATGTTACATAATGTTTTTACGCAACCAGATACCAAAAAAAAAAAAAAAAAAAAAAAGGATTATATTAACCAGAGTATTGTTTGTAACATTAATGTTCAGGTTCACTTAATTATATTTTTGTAGATCTCTATATAATTCAGATGAAAGAAAAATATAAAGCTACGCAGACTTATACATTTTTATTTATTTAAATTCGTTTAACCCTTTCAAAGGCTTTGGAATACATTATATCAAACCTAATTTTAATTCCCAACTGTAAAAACTTGTCCAAGAATTTTTTTTACAAAGTTTTACTTTAATAATATAGAAGAAAAACTCCATTTTTCTTTTTAATCACTTATATTTGTTTGTACGTACTGGTGGCAGATAATTTTAAATGATCAAAATTATCTTGTCCCTCAAAGGGTTAAGTGAGAATAACTTTTACACATTTAACATAAATATATTTGGTTACAAGAAGAAATATTTTTAGAAATTTCTTTATTAGCTATATATTGAAGAATGTTAAATATTGAATATAGCAGACATATTTTCGTAATCAATTAATTAAAGAGGTATAATAAAAACGCTTTAAAGATTAAATTGAAATACATGTATGCAAACATTCAGATGCATTAAACTTGTCTATCAGAGTTGACTTAAGCAAATTATTACAGTAAAATTCACGTCTGAAAAAGATGCATTAAATCTGAAAATGGAATATGAGAAAAATAAAGGGAAAAAAATATGAAACTCTATTCCATATTTTGTGTTGTGATTTTATTCCAAACTTTATAACAATACTCTGTACTTTGAGAGTTTAAATTTGTAAATTTTTTACTTTTTTTTTCTGATACAATATATATATATATATATATATATATATATATAGTCGAATCTAATTAACGTAAACCGCTTATCGTGAATAGTTTCCACAATCCCCGCTAAAACAAAGGTCAGTTTCTCAGTTACTGACAATATAAACTACTGATAACATGAACAATTTTTTTTTATTCCCCATGAGATTCCCGTAAACGAGGTTCGACTGATATATATATATATATATATATATATTATATATAATGTATGTTGCTTGGTAAAAAATCAGTAAGTAAGCTAAAAAAAAAAAAAAAATTCATCTAAATATCTCATGATAAAATGAGTATTTATCAACAACAGGTGGATCTGTTATTATTTAAGAACTACAATGTTAAAGTCAACTGTACCTCTTTAGATTTTGAAGCATGTATTTTATAGCCCCTGCTCTTTCCATTATATTACCATTTGATTTCGATGAATATAATAAAACGAAAAAGTACATTTTCCTTTAAAAAGAAATGAATGAATAAAAAAAAACAAATTAATTTTAATTAAATTTTAATTTTAATAAGTTTAATCTTTTCAGCTATATACTACCATTGTTTCCAATAAATACTACAAATAAATAAATAAATAAATAATAAAGATTTCTCTTTTAAAGAAATTATTTAAAATAAACAAAAGTAAAAAGCTGTTATACTATGAAATTTATACATTATGCATAAACATAACGGTTATAAATAAGATTTTATTTAAATTTTAATGCACTTTTTTTTTCTTTTACTTCATTACCATTTGATATGAAGGTGACAAATAGGTTATAAATTGAAAATAAAAGAAACGCAATAGCTGTTTCAGGTCAAATTATCAGTCCGACTCTTCTTCAAGTGAAAAAAGAAAGCACCGAAATATTATTAAAGCAACTACGCATTCGTAAATTTTAAGTGAATTTCGGAGTAGTGCTGCTATCTATTAGTATTTTACAAGAAAGATATCTTACGAACTGCTATATAGTAAAACGCAACTCACAAATTATCTTAATTTCAAACTCTCTCTCTATATATATATATGTATATTTTGTCAAAAATATAAAAACATGAAACTTAATACAATATTTTAAATATCTAAATGTAAAATAAACTTTTTTACTTTAAAAAATATACGAATTTAAAATGAATGTTGGATAAGAAATTAATAATCTCAAGAAATTCTGCCATAAAACGGAAATTTTAGAAACTGTTGTTATAAAAATTTCTTGTAAAATTTCTGTTTTTATTTCTTAATAAATTTCTGTTTTTAAACATGTTCTCTTAATATTAACCGTAACTGACTGTAAACATTTACAACATTAAATTAAATTAGCATTTTTATAAGCAGGCTTTTACTCACATGTCTTGAGAAAATCGATGTTATTGAATTTAAGAAAACTAATACATAATCTCTTTTTTAGCATTTATTACATGGATATTGAAACTGAAATATAATTTTCTGTCTGACCAGTAGAATCACACGTACATGGTCATAAACGGTTATAAAAATTAAAAGAATAAAATTCATAATATAAAAAAAAAAAAAAAAATTATCTACGTTATTTAATTTTTGAAAATTCTCCTTGATTTTGCACTAATATTGTTTATTAGTATAATCTGAATACATTTGTGCTTTACTTTGTGGATCGATTGATGAGTTAATTTTTATTTTTGTAATATTTTTAACTGTGGAATTTTCATGCAATTATTTTTTTTCTAATTCAAAAATTATATATATATATATTTATAAATAAATCCACAAAATAAATGTACAGATGCATTTAGAGTATATTTATAAACTATAATAATATAAGATCGAAGTAAAAACTTAAGACTAAAGCATTTTAAACAATTTAAAAAAAGATTAAAATTTGTAATTTTAATTTTTTAAACTTTGGTAGTATTCAGGAAATTTTAATATATTTAATATTCATACATTTCAATGCATATACAGACACTGTGAAACATACGCTGTGAAACCGGTGTAAACTCCACATTTTTTAAATATGAATATTTTTGCTTAATTTTACCACATTTAGTTACATCTTTCATTATAAAAGTGAAAAACCTCTAATTATTGCATTAAAATCCCATAAATGGCCTTACATTGTTTTTTCAGAAAACTAAAACTTCTAAATAATTATAAAAATGAAACTTCTAAGTTATTTTTCTTATAATTTATAAATTCTTACTACTCTGATTTGTTTTAAACGCTAAAAATAGGTAATGCTTACAAAATCTTAAATTGTTTTCCTACATATAAATTTGCAAAAAGTTCGTTATTTCAAAATCTATTTAGAAGGAAACAATTCACTTTACATTGAACGACCCATTATATGCAATACAAACAATTGTAAGACAATAATTTCAAAGAAAGATTTTCAACGTCCACCATACCCTTATTAAGACTGACAAAATGACACAAGCACACATACCTTAAAATTAGATTTATAAGAAATTAATATATGTTTTTTTCTCTTGATGAGAAATTTAAATTATGTTTATTTTTTACACAAAAATCCCGCTTATTTATAACAGAAAAAATATTTGATGTCATAATACTATTATGTGACAAGTTTTGCTTGTAAAATTTATTCATTGGTAATACTAATATTCAAATGCTGTTAGAAAACAAATTAGTAGTTAGATTTACATTAACAGCATTTTTCAATTTCTCGAGATAAAAAAAAAAAAAAAAAAAAAAAAAAAAACTTAAAAATAACAAGTCAAACTTTTTAGCATCTGATTAATAATTATATACAAACTTTTATTATAAGTATGAATAAAGTATTAATAATGTATCAAAATATATGTATGTAAGATATATAAAGTAAATTCACTCTTACGTCTCTCTTTGATAATCAGAAAGTCATCAACATGAGAAAATTGATATGAAATCATTTGGTTTTCGCGGCTGAAAATTATGGAACTGGCAACCCTTGTTGGTAATTTGGCGGTCTAGTCAAATTTGGCAGCTTTCTATTTTGAGATAAAACAACACAAGTAGTCCTTTTCATTTTGTGGCATAGTCATTATTTAATTATTAGGGGTTAAAAAAACTATTTTTGTTTTATGTAGTTACTTTAATGAAAAATGCAGAACTCAACAATTGCATTAAAAAAATGTTATTTAAATATTATGTTACAGAGTTTGTATTTAACAATATTTTGTTAAATAGTTTATTTTTATGATGAGGCAAGATATAAAAATTCGTGGTGTATTTAAAATGTTGCATGCTTGTTTTATTGAATTACATAAAATGCCACTTCAAGGAAAGCTTATCTAACTAAACAGGATGATAATTACAAAATCAAGCTAGTACGTCGTGGCCATTACAAAACTGTATTTTATATTTTCTTAAACAAATCCACGTTGTTCAATTAAAAGTAGTTATTTCTGCATTTTACATTTATGAAAAAAATGAGAGAAAGGAAAAAAACCAATAATAGAAAAAAATATTATTTATTTATTTGTTTATATATATATATATATATATATATATATATATATATATATAAATTCAATTATTTCAAATTATTACAGAAGCTTGATTCAACTATTCATTTTAAAAATTGTGAGCTATTTCAAAAAATATTAAAATCATTTTGCCGGCACGAAAGAGCGGTTGTGAATGATGCTACTCCATATACTGTCGGCAGAAAAGGTAAAAGGTAAAAGGTCGGTAAAATTAATAAAATACGTGAGGATAAAAAATAGTATTTAAAAATGAACAATATTTAAGCACGCGGATTCAGTTCAATGATCTAATAAAGAAAACATGACGATATTTGTTTGAGGACATTATTTTATGAGAAATGTATTTTTGAAAGTTATTTCTGCAAAATCTTTGCAAGAGTCAGTATAAACCTAGCAATATTTCAAAGATATAAACAGAACATGATATATTATCATAAATTGGCTACAAAACGCAATCATAAAAAAATATTATCAATTTAAGTCTAGGATTTTTTTTTTTCTTTTTTACAAAAAATTACGCTAAAATAAATAAAATGCCATTGCATACATTAAAATTTAAAAGGCGTCACAGGGGTCCTTTACTAAAACCGTACTGCCTGCGGAAGTATGAAAACTGAGTCATAAACCATGAATTTTATTTTGAAGCTTTTCTTTGAATAATTCTGGTTTCACTATTGCACAATATTTATTTGTATCTAATAATAATTTGGCTTCTGGTAAATTAAAATTTTAATTAAGGGGTGAAATTGATATAATATTTATAAGTTTCAAATTTTAAAGGTAAATAAGAAAAGAAATAAAGTGCGAAAATGCCGCACGGGTTTGCTAGTATATATGAAACGTGGATGTGTGCTTCAGTAATTTTTCTGCCGAATGTACAAAAAGTTTTTTTGAATAATTATCAGTATTGTGTATATATATATATATATATATATATATATATATATATATATATATATATATATATAATCATTTCACAACCATTAGTTAAAAATAATCTGTGTATTTTTATACTAAACGTTATTCTAGATGACTGCACGGATCGAAATTTTATCCTTTAAACCTTTAATTTAATCCTTTGCCGGTCCTATTGAATTTCCCTCTCCTTTTTTGAATGTTGCCAAATTTCAGGATTTTTTTTGTTCAATATCCACCAATAAATTTCTACTGCATCGGTTGTCTAATCACTTCGAAGTTTATTCGTCCATTATGTATATCAAATATCACTCCTCAAAATTATTGGTGTTCGTTAAATAAAAGAGTCCCTCAATTTGGCAATACTATGTATAGCGGTTTAGAGCACTAGGGCCGGCAAAGGGTTAATATAGGAGAAAATAAATAAATTAATAAATAAATAAAACATTTTTTTTAGCTGTTTTTAATTATTTCAACCTCAAGATTGGATTAAGCGTATGATTACCGTTTATTATTATTATTATTATTTTACTTACATCTGTCAAGAAGAAAGTATTGGATTCGTGAAAATTTCCGACTTTCGATTTTCGATAAATTCACACAGTTTGTGATTTTTGGAATATGATTCGACTATTGTTAGAAAATGTCTTTGTATGTGTGTCAGAAAGAAAATTTTGGACTCTGTTTCTCACGAGCCAGTGGACAGCATTTAACCAAACTTAATATTTGGCTAGACTTAAATTACTGCTAATTAGATTTTAATATGTGGCTTTCATAACATGTTGCTTCTATATTGCAATTCTACTGGACAGGCTCCATCTAATCATCTATAGTTATAAATACACTAAGCTTGTACATGTGATGGAAATCATGTAAATCTGTACTGATTTTATTTGGGTACAAAAAGCTAACAGACGACAATTTAATTTCGTTTCTGATAAGGTAAAACCTTGCTTCTCAGAGTAGGTAGTTCTTCTAAGGTATATATATTTCGTATGTTATTTATTGTTATTTAAATCCACCAAAATTGGTATATGATATTTATATTATTAAAATGTATGCTGATTCAATTCGGATGTAATCTATCCACAATGTGGCGTTGCTGTTAGTGTCTGGGATTTCCAGTTGCCTATACAGCAGCACCTATTGGTGAAAATTGTACGAAATTATATGTATAGAAAGTTAATTGTGAGAAGCTAAGTTTCTTGAAATTTTGTGCGAATAAATCGTTGGTGACGCTATTATATAGAATGGAATAAAAAAAAAACTTTTAAAGCCGTCACAGTATAACTAGTTTTTTTTTTTTTTTTACTAATGCGCAAGATATTTATATTTTTATTGAAATATTACAAAAATTGCTACATTTTTACTATATTTAGTAATAAACAAAAAAGAAAAATCATGCGGACCACTTAGTTTATAAAACACCTGCACCCTACACCTAAACATACACTTTTGTACGTTTAAAATTTTAGTGAGTCCCCATATCAAACCGCTTACGGTATACACATACTTTCAATAAAAAATGAGCACGGTTACGATGTAACTGAGGAATTATAAAATATATTTTTGAAATTAGAGAACGAATAGACAGACAATGGTGTTGACAAACTTAAATTTTAAGCATATTTTTAACTCGTTGGAAAGTTGAAAACGTTTAACAAAATTTAAAACACACTTCGATCAATTTTCGCTTATTATCCTCTAATATATCTAAATATTTCTATATGGCCTTATGAATCATAAGCTAACAATAAAATATTTTATAGGAAACATGTTTTATGTGCATACGAACAGTATTTCATAATTTTATTACGTTTCGTGTAGCATATCTAAGTATGCTTTAAATAAACATTAGCAGGCTTTGCCCGCTTTGCTGCATAGTATATTTAAATAAATTCTCAAAATTCCATGTCATTATTAACAAAATCTCAAAAGAAAAAAAAAATCGCTGAAATCAATCGAAACTTAAGTTGATGTTCCAGCTGCGTTTGGTAATGGTTCTTCCGCTCGCAACATGATTAGTCTGGGTTTCCATTGCTTTCGGCAGCGTCTTACCCACTTTTTACTCTCCCTCTTCGGCGGGTAAGTTAGAAGTTTCGCGAAATACCACCGAAGTACCTATTACATACACTCAATCAATACCCACCAACCAAAATTCGCCATTCCAAGATAATTTGAAGCAAAATTTTGGATTTTATAATGTGTGAAATTTGAAGGTATCGCTATTTTTTTTAATAACGACCGTCATCATGAATGTAGACCATCAATTAAATCTCTTCTTTCATTTGACAGACACATCACTTCTCAACCCAAATAAATAAATAGATAAAAATAAAATAAAAATTACTACTTAATTATGCATTATCAGTATTTAAAAAAGACTGTTTTTATTTAAATATTAATAATAATTTCGTGGGACACTCACATGGCTGTCTCTTACTCTTACCTAGCATTTGAATACTATAAATGCAGATTGCAGATTAAAGTGTAAGATAACAAATACTATATATAAATCTACGTTTTAAAATTTTCAAACTAGTTTTAGGAACAGATATTATTTGACGAATAACTCTCTCAATGAGGAGGGGGGGGGGGACCCCGTTTAAATATATTGCATAATGCCTACTATAAAAAATTCTTGGCTATTATTAAATTTAAAAGTTCATTCCAAATTTTTCAGTCAACTTTCTTTCTCACCACTCTTTCAAGCTTATTAATCTTGAACAAACATTTTTAGCAACCTCAAAATAAACTTCAAAATACAAAATTTGAATTATCTGCAAATATTTGTTTTAAAATTAGCTGATAACAGGCATACACAAAGATTAACCATTAAAAATTTGATTTTAGTATTCAGGGAACCTCAAAACGTGTAATTATAGGGAAAAAAAAGCGTTAAAATTTCAACTTAAAAAATTTCTTTGTTTACTCTGTAGGTTTGAAGTATTAATTATCATTCCTAGGTAGCCCTGTAGATGAATGGGGAATGATTTTCATGCCATATTTTACACTAAACATACTTTTATGCATATAAAAAAATATATGTTAACTTATTTTTGTTTAGTACAGGCTACAGATATTAAACTGTAAATAGCAAAAAAATTTCGCTCACATACCTAATGTATTTGAATTATCTTGGACGTCCCTGTACACGAAGCATTTGCTTGATCTCAAGGAAAAGCTAAGTGCAGCATCCCCTTACATGATTCAAATGTAGAATACTAAGTTTTCATATTCTGGAATTATTTGTTTTTGAAATGTGCTGATAACTGGCATACACGTACAGGCATACACAAAGACACACACACACACAGATCAAATACAAAAACCTGATTTTTGGATTCAGGGGACCTCAAAATGTGCAAAAATATTGCAAAAAATCAGTTTCAAAATTTGACCCAAAAACAATACTTTCGGGTCAAATTTTGGATTTTTCTTATCCATATCTGTGGATGAGAGAAAGAAAAGAAAGAAAAATATAAGCAATAATTAAAGAGAGGAAAAAAATAGCCAAATTAGCGATAAAACTGCCAAACCGTTTGACTTCCTGTAATAGCAGATGCTTGCTTATCGTTAAGTTAAAGCGCGAAAATTTTTGTCACATTCTTCAATTATGTTGATGCTATGCAGACCGAACCTTGTGCAGTTTGCTGATCAAGCAGTAGATTATTTATTCAATAACATCCTTGATTAGCAGATTTTCATGACAGAAGACAATCATTTTTATGCTATGTAGAAGATCTTAGAAAATTTATTTTTCTAAGGGTTTATTATTATTATGACAAATGAAAAAAAAAAAAAACGGTAAATTTGTTTTAAATCATCAGAAAACGATGGTTCAATTATTCGTTTTAAAGGTGATATCGAATTCTTTTGAAAGATAATCATTGTGAAAATTTTTATCCACCCCTCCCCCATCCCCGTATACTTATTCCTAGGGGAAAAAACAATGTCCTATGAATAATAATAATAAAAAAAAAACTGTTTGACTAGTACTCGTTATACAGCCAAATTGAATCAATAATGTATATCAAATGTATGTCACACAGAAGGTTTGGTGAGTATATATATTACAGAAGCTGATAGATAGCCTTTCTGTGAATGGAAAATATTGGAACGTGGCAGTGCCACCTGTCGTCCAATATGCACCCAAAGGCAATATGTAGAGTTTTACGTAATATTAATTTCACGTACCAAATTTACAACATTTATAAATCACAGAAGTTGAGATTTTTCGTTTCCGTTATGAGATTACATTGCAACATAGCACCTGTTGGCCGATGTGCATCCAAAATGGACCAGTAAAGCTTTACATAAAATCGATTTCACTTATAACTTCAGTGTATCACAAAATTTAAGTGTTAAATCACAAGAGTTAAAATATTGCCTTTCCGTTAAAATGATTAAATTGCAGATTACAACGCCACCTGTTGGACAATGTATACATCCAAATTGTATTAGCAGAGGTTATCATGATATATACCAATATATTAAGTTTAATGCATTTGTACACTATAGAAGCTGAGATATAGCCGTCCCATAAATGGAGGGTTTCATTACATAGCACCGCAATCTATCGGACGATATATCCTAAATGAAATTTAAATAACCTCCAATTTAGGGCAAGATCTAATTATGTAACAAGTTTGGTTGAATTCCATACATTCATGAAATACAAAATTCACAAAATTTTTCCATGAGTTTAAAATTTTGTAATTTTTTTTCACCTCACCGCTACTGATTCTTGAAAAGCATTCTTTACTGACGTGCTAACAAAACGTTAAACTGAAAATGTAAAAAATGCTCTATTCTCTATCAAGCTAAAAATTATAAATTTCGAATAACTTACGAAGTTTTTAAATTAGAATGTTACAAATCTCTCAATAGGATTCTTATCAATATCATAAGCGATATTTTAAAACTGGTCCGATCTCTCTGCAATCATTTGTTCTTGAGATATCGTGTACATGGACTAACGGGCTATCACGCTAATAGGTGCCGATACCATACCAACCTTTTGACTTCCGGATTCCTCACGCCAGAAAACGTGTAAAAAAATCAAAAACTGAAGTCAAAAATTTTCATGATTAACCTAGTTTCTCAACCAATAGTACTAAAAAGTCATTTTGTCATATTCGTTATAATTACACTGTTACAGAACGTGTTATGACGGTGTTACACTTGAACGTTCTATATAGAACTAGAATTGTACGTTTTATAGATGGTACAAATCAAACATTTTCAGAACGTTCTAAATAATACCATTTCTGAACGTGTTTTAGAACGTTCTTTTGACACGAAACACGGTGTTTGAACTATTGAAACCGTTATTAGACGTTCACAGAACGTTCCTGTGCTACTTGGGAGTATAGTTAATTATATAAACCTATATTTTATGACAAAAATACGATTAATTTCGCATATGCTATTATTTCGACAAACGGAACTTTTTAATTTAAAAAAAATCATATGAGAAAGTAAAGAATATCATATATATTTTATATATATTTTATGACAAAAATACGATCAATTTTGCATGTGCTATTATTTCGATAAACGGAACTTTTGAACTTAAAAAAATCATATGAGAAAGTAAAGAATATCATATTAAGAGTATCATATCTGTATCTAAGATTTAAAAAACAAATTCAAGTTTTTTCAAACAACTTATATATATATATATATATAAATGAGGGGGAAATTTTGTCTTTATACATTTTTTTTAATACGATACTAATACCCTCTAATTTTTTTCTATTTGACCCTAAGCACTGACCCTAAGCAATTTGACCCTAAGCAAATTGACCCTAAGCAAAATATCAGCTCTCTGCGATAATGTTAACATGTATCGCATCAACAGGAAAATCCTAATATCTATATTAGTCTGCTACGTAAGCAGTAAGCACGACTCTTGAGATGAATATCCTTACAAAGACAATGTCTAGAGCATTATAAAGCAAGTCTTGAGACTTGGTACTTACCGTACAAGTACTGGCCAGCAACCTACAGCTGCTCTTAAAAATATTCGTAAGTGCAGAGCAAAAGTTTTGTTACAGTTGCATGCGCCTTACGAACATCGGCATTTTTTTTTTTTTTTCGGATGGACAAATCTTTAAGTAGAGAAAACATTTAACCAGCAAAATGAATGGGTTTATACTAGGTGAGTCGTATTAAACCCTTGACGATAGCTTTAATGCCCCAACCTACCCATTTACGCGCTTCGATGTCTTTTACTAGTCAATTTTGTCCTTTTATTTCTTTCGGCGTCAGGTTTTTTTTTTTTTCACACACTTAACATTGTGAGTTTTTCTTTTTTTTCATTTTCATCCCAAGCTTTTTCAATTGAATTTTTTTTTCTTTTATTCAGTTTTTCTATGAATTTCTAGACTTTTTTTCCTTGCTTTCTACACTGTAAAGTTCGGTGCAAAATGCAACAAGCAAAATACTCGGCGTCAGATTTTCGCAGTTTCAAACAAGCTGCAGAAAACATTTCTCGAGTTGAAAAGGTTCAGTAATGGTTTTGTGATGGGTTTCGTATGGAGAAACCAGGCTACATTTTTGTGAAAAAAGATGTAAAATCGTCAACTAAAAACTACCAAAGCGACATCTTGGAACAAGTTTGAAGCCCTTAAATGATACTTTGTTCGCTGGAAAACACAGGATATTACAGCAGGATTCAGCACCAACGCGCAAGGCGAGAACGATCCAGCGATGATTAGAGGACAACTTACCAGAGTCCATTGGAGCTGACCATTAGTCATCAGGAAGCCCAGATTCGAATCCACTGGACTACCGTCTTTGGTAGATTTTAGAAGAGAAGGCGTGCGCTGTGTCACATTAAAAAATAGATTTATTGAAGACAACAGCAGAAACTCCGCTTGAAGTCCTGCGTGCAGCGATAGATGAGTGGCCGGAGTGTTTGATGTGTAAAGACGAAAAGAGGATGAACTTGAATAGCTTTTATTTTTTATTATAAAAACAAATAAAATGTATATAAAATTCCAAACTTTGTTTTATTTTCCATAACATCTAGACCTTTCTAATTGGTGGACTGAACTTAAGTTAGGAATGTTTATAATATTTTATTATAATATATGTAATTAATTATATAATATTTTTATTATTATATTAAAAAAATGACTATATTTCAATAAAATGATTTTAATTTGAGATTCAATATAGTTAAACATTTACAGTAAAATTTTTAATTATTTTTATTAGTTTTCGTTAAATGATATTAAAATTCATTTCTTCAATTTTCATTGTAAAATTTATAATTTGATTAATTTTAGCTGATTTAAATATATATATATATATATACATACATATATATATATATATATATATATATATATATATTATCATTAATGAAATGGATAATTATTTTTCTTGAATCAATCTCAATCACAGAACACAAAAATTTAGATAGAATTCTGCACATAAAAGAATTTGAAAGAAATATTCATGAAAACATCATTAATTTATAAGTTAGCCTTCTCTTTCAAAATTTTGTAATTACTATACGTAATGACTATTTTTCTTGTAATTTAAATGACAGAATATGTTTGCAACTTCAAAACATTATTCTAAATTTAAAAAAATAAAATATTCGTGCATACCTTTAAGAGTTGATATATATATATATATATATATATGTACAAAATTTGATACTTTTGAATACATTATCGATAACAATGGGTATTTATATATATATATATATATACATACATGCATTTTTAAAGCAACATAAAAAAAAAATCTGTACTTTAGTACAGTAATACTTTACAGCATACGAACATCATATATCTATATTATACATTTTGGATATCTATAAACCCTGTATTATATTACATACTCGATAGATGCATACTTTGTACATAATGTGCAGCGAGAGTTCAGATTAGTTTAGCTTACATTTCGCAGAAACACTCCAAAATATGATAAAGGCGCAAAGGGGATGATTCGGATATGCATGACAGTACGTAGGAAATGCAAATATATGTAATAGTAATTATTATCGAAATATGTATATGTTGCAGTGATACATACATAACTGTGCATATGTGAGTATATATACACATAATTACAATCAGAAATTTAAGTCTTTATTAAATATTTTTATTAATTTATAATTTTAATTTTATAAAATTACATACGGCTTTTTAATAAAACAATCTAAGTAATATGAGCTGCAGATGTTACAAGAGACAGATGCATAAACTGAAATTTAAAATTATTTAATTAAATTATTTAAAATTATTTAATTTAAAATTAACTTATTCGTTGAAACTCAAAAACTGTTGATCATGATTGTTTCCAAAGTTTCTCATGTCTTACAATTGGAAGGTACTCACACAATGTTCTATTTTTTTTATTTTTTTTTTTTATTTTTTTGGGGGGGGGGGTGTTTTATTATAGTAGCAGTTACAGGGTGTCGACAGTCGAAATTTTACCCTGATTCTTCCATTTAATTACTTAATTATTCGTGCAAACGTACTACTAAATATTCCGAAAGAACAATACTGATGGAAGATTCTGGGACAAAATAGATTTCCACCAGTTCTTTTCTTTAAGAATTTTTAGTGGTATGTTTGCACGATTAATTAAGTAAAAAATTATTATATAAATATACTCGTTGAAGAATCAGGGAAATGTTTGACTGTTGACATCCTGAGTTGGTTCCTACTTTTTTAATAATTAATTTTGTTGGAGTTTCATTTAATAAAATGTGTTTTAATGAATTCTCATGAGTTTTTTTTTTTTTTTTTCAACATTTTTATTATTATTATTTATTTATATTTATATTTATATTTATACTTATACTTATTTTTTGTATTTGATACTTACGCATTCAATTAAGCCCTTTCTGAAATGCTTTCATTTTCTCTAACAACCATTGAGTTAATTACGTTAAAAAAATATTTCACTACACACACTTTCAAAACTCATATAATTCTTCACAAAAAAAAGAAAAAAATATATATGCTGGCATATATACACACACACACACATACACACACACACACACACACATATATATATATATATATATATATATATATTTCATATATATATATATATTTCAAAAGAAAAGCTTTTTGATATTATGGGATATTATATTGGTTTATAAAAAAAACCTTCTACTTTAATACCCGCCATACTGAAAACCTCTAAACAAAACTATTTGTAGTGTCGTCTTAGTGATTTCTCCAAGATCTGTGTTATTTTCACTCCAATCAGAAATATTAATAATAACTAAGCAATTCCTTATTGTATTAGTCATATTAGTTTTTTCGCGTTTTGTTTCAATTCAAACTTTTCGCTTTATCCCTTTTTTTCAGGAAATGGAACTCATTTATGATGAATTTTGAGGAATTATAGCATATGAAAATGCTCAATGCATTTTTCTATATCGGCTATATTCATCCTAAATTTAAAATCCCTAAAACCTAGATTCCTTTCAGTGATTTTTCATTTTGTGGCAACATTCACCTTTCGACACGCTACTATTCCCATAAATTATTGTATTCGTCATTGATAAAAATTGGGCGATTGCTATACCAAATTTATAATCATGGTGTTTTAAAAATCACCTCACATTCTGTCACTTTTATATATGTGCCATACAGCAATTATCTCAAGAGATACTGATATTAAAACTATGCAGATTCTATTATATATAATTGGAAAAAACTTGGTATATAAGAGAGCTATTCTGAAACGTTAATTTGGATGTGTATAGGCCAAAACTCTTGTGATGATATTTATTGCGAATAATAGGCTAAATCTCAACTTCTATGGTATATAACTGTACAAAACTCGATATTTGAGATAACCTTTATGAAAAGAATGTTGAGATAATTTAAGTGTATATCGGCCTAAAATTAGAGCTGCTGTTGTGATTTTGTACATATCTTTATCTTAGCGACTATTCATTAAAATCTCACCAACCTCCGTATATACAATCTTTATTGTGAGAAAATAGGGTTAAACCTTTGTGCATGTTAAGTGACGCTGTTATATAGAGGGATATAGAAGAAAGCTTTGTGATGGCTATAAATTACTACTTTTAAATTTAACTTTTTAGTTTCCTTTGTTACTGAAAACAAGTTTTCTATTTATTTTCATTCTCTTTCTTTAGTGTGATTGTGGCTGTCTACATTAGCTTTTAAGCTATAAGTGTTTTTTTAACACTCACTTCATAAATAGTCAGAATGCTTCTAAACTTTAGAGCTGTTTTTATGTAGTTTTAGTTACAACTGAAGCATATGTATTCGTTTTTCATGGAATAGCAGCATATTTTTAAAAATCGCTCAAGCTATCATTTTTTAAATTTTTTAAACGTATAAATTGAAATTATCTAAAATTTGTAATTCAAATCATAATAATGTATTAGCATACGATTTTTTAATGGAAATTTCAGGACATTTTGTTAAAACTTTTTAAATTCTGTTGTTTTAATATTTTAAATTTTGCTTAAAATTTAAAAAAGTGACTTTAATTTAGTATAACGCAGATTATGGGCATGTTTTAGTCAAACGAAAGTTTACAAATGAAATTTGATTTGAAACATCACGCAGGAAATTGCTACTTGCAATAATATTGGCTCGTTATAAAATTATAAACAAAATAACAATAATAATAATTTGTAAATACAATAAACATTATACATAAAATAGACAATATGATCTATTTCGAAAAAAATTGAATGATAAAACTGAAATACATGTGAAATAGATAAATATAAAGTTGTCTAAATTTGAAGTTACTTTCTCCATTTTTTAAAAATATCCTATGCTGTCTTAAATTTACATGGAGAATCATATTTATTTAGGTTCCACTAGATTAGCTGTATTATGATATTTGAAAATGTTTTTTCTTTCTTTTTCAACGATGCAAATACCGTTTTAAGTTTATTTTAACATTAATTTTAAATTGACATTTTCATTACACAATTGTAGCAATTTTTGATTGGCTTTTCTCCAGAAACATTTTCAGATATAGGACTAAAATAACACTAAATTATGTGAGGCATAACTGCTACAAACTAAATATATTTAAAAGCGAAAATTAAACTAATTTAAATAATTTGAAAAAATGATAATTAGTTTATTTATTCCGTATTTTATATTCAATACCTTTACCACAAAGGTTATATTTGAATATTATTTTTATATTTTTTATAGATTTGTTTTTTCCAAATTTGTCAGCGTATATTGACTTCGATTATTAAATCATTGACTTTTGCATCTTGTTGAAATGCATAATGTGAAATGAATATTGATTATTTAATTATTTAATTTCGTTTTCAAAAAATTTTTTTCACCAAAAACTATGCTTTTTCTTCAAAATAAAAGAATTAAAATACACATACGTAGCAATGATAAATCAATATAACTATACAAATCAATTTTACTATGACCAAATCAATGCGAATTACAGTTTTTCTCTTTCATTTTGTATGTTCTTTCAGTGCCGTTCGAGGATATATATATATATATATATATATATATATATATATATATATTAATTCCAAAATAAAACTGACTGGATATTTTTTTATTCATTCGAAGAGAACCGGATATCGAAAGTATATGAATTATAATTTTGTTCATGAATATTTGAATTAAAACGAATAAGAGACTTTTTTTTTTTTTTTTTTTTTTTTTAACAAGATATCTTTACATTGGTTTTTGTGTTTTACTTTTACTTTTAGTAAATATTCTAAGTATTTATTTTATTGGAATATTGATAAGTAATATGCTCTAGAAAAAACATACTGGAAGTAAAACCAATTTGAAAAGAAAAACCTTTTTACTGAAGATTTAAAATATTTTTCATTTCTTTTTTCTTTTCTTCTTGTTATTTATTATATTTCGATTACCCAATTTTCTGGTATAGATTTCAATTTAAAGTAAACGACATATTTTATAATTCTTAAATTAATACGTAAAAAATAAACTTTATGTGTGTGTGTGTGTGTGTGTGTGTGTGTGCGTGTAAAAATAAAAACTATTTTTTATAATATATAAATATTTTATTAAATTTTATGTTCTCCATTTTGGTGGAATACTATTTGCTATCAATTTTGTGTGGAACAATCTCAGTATCCAAAGTTTGTATCATATGGCGATGCTATAATACACTTTTCGTTTAGATCAAACAAATAGTTCGTGTACAGGGAAATCCAAGATAATTCAAATATTTATGCCTATGGGCGAATTCGCAGGTAAGTAGAGTGTAAAACTTATAGACTGTACTAAAGTAAATGGAATTAATAGACATTTTTATAGGCATAAAATCATATTTCATGTAGTACATGGTATGAAAATCAATTACCGTTCGTTTGTAATATTAAAAAGAAGTATATTTAATATGTATAGTACTAACATTTAAATTTAATTACATTAACTTTTATGTGTGTGTTACTGGTATTATCATGTATCTATTAATTGATAAATTATATAACGTTATTAATTTCTTCACTTTATATACATACTAGCAGGCTTTGGCCGCTTCGCTGGGCACTATACTTAAATGAGTTGTCAAAATCGCATATCGTTATTAATAACCTATGTTAAAGTTACCGCTGTATTCGGTAGAAGTTTTTTACGCTCCCAGCTTGAAAAGTCCGGAACCCCCTGCCTTCAGCAGCAACTTACTTCTCCTTCCACAGCGGGTAAGCGAAATCCCATTAAAGTATATAATGCAAAAACTTAATATCTCCACACCAAAATTCGCCATTGTAAGATACTTTAAAGCGAATTCAAACCGGAAAATGTGCATTTACATGTGTTTGTTACCCCCGACTCTGGGGGGTAAGGCGGACATTTCGTAAAATCCCGTTACAATAAGAGTCAGAAACATATTAATAATTTAAGCACCAAATTTCGTGACCGCAGATCCCATAGATTTCCCATGACAAACTTAGCGCTAAAAGGGGGTCTCGAATTTGCTCCTTCGTAACCCCCCCCCCCCACACACACACCAACCATTAAAAAAATAAATAAATAAATCGAAAATCACAAAAAATTAAAAATGTGTTTTTGGAGGTATCCTAAAGAAGACATATACCTTTTTCAGTACTTTTGTACAATTTTTAGTAGAGCTCTACTAAAAAATCCGGATTATCTGAAATTTCTTTCCCGAAAAACGATTTTTCCTCTCCCTCCTTTAAGAAATAAGAATTAAAAAATCGTACATAATGTTTGATTTACACTTAAGTCTACTCTCCTCATTTGCAATTTCTTCAACCTAAAGTAATTTGATGCCGAGTTAATCTTACAAACGTTTCTTTGCTTCCTGCCTCCCCTGGGGGAAAGAGTTCGGGATTTCGATAAATCCCATTGCTTTAGGGGTCGAATGTATCAGGTACATATGAAATGTACGATCCCAGTAAAATTTTTTAGATTTGTATCCTTATAAACTTTTTTGATACTGCCTTTAATTATGTACTATTTTAAAGCTAAAACCTTGTCTTTTTCATCTGATGGGTTTCAAATAAAAATATTGTGATTTGGTTGTAAGTTTATATCTTTAATCGTAGGAAGAATTCTAGAGATTTTAGAGTGTTTTCTTTTGTATGAGTGGAAAAGTAAGCATAATGCAGCAGCAGCTGCCCGAAATATTAATGCTGCATTTGGAAACGGTTCTGTAAATGAACGTAGCATTGGATGTTGGTATGCAAAGTTCGAAACTGGGGATGAGATTCCCACAAACGAAGACCGAGGCAGACCAGAGACTGTTGTGGACAATGACGTTTTACGAGCAATAGTTGAAAATAAAATCCAGGCAATACTGTTAGCTATTGTGCAGAAGAACTAGGTGTATCTCCAACAACCATTTCACGTAATCTAAAATTGATTGGCAAAGTTAAAAAAAATGGATAAATGGGTTCCTCATGAATTGAATGAGAATCAGAAACGCAAAAGTTTTGAAATCTCGTCTGCCCTTCTTCTTCGCAACCAAAATGATCCTTTTCTCAACCGAATTGTAACTAATCGAATTGTAACTAATCGAATTGATGAAAAGTGGATACTGTACGACAATTGTAAACGTTCAGCACAGTGGCTGGATGCTAACAAGTTTCCACAACACTTACCAAAGCCGAAACTCCAATAAACGAAGGTTATGGTGATTGTTTGGTGGTTCTCAGCTGGTGTGTTTCACCATAGCTTTCTAAAACCAGGAGAAACCATCACAGCGGAGAAATATTGTAGATATATCGATGAAATGCACCAGAAACGTACACGTAAACAGCCGGCATTGGTCAATAGGAAGGGCTCTATTCTTCTCCGTGATAACGGATGTTTCAATGATCACTCAATGTTTCATGTTTCAAGGATAACTCGTCAGAAGCCACACACGTTAAACTATGTTCAATGTTCAATGTTTCATGTTTCAATGATCACTCGTCAGAAGCCACACACGTTAAACTATGAAGTTTTAGACTATCCACCAAATTCACCTGATCTGTCACCTACACATTTCACTTTTTCAAACATCTCGATAACTACTTGCAGTAGAAAGGCTTCAGAAATCCAAAGGATGCTGAAATGGCATTCATTGAATTTGTTGCCTCCAGGACGACTGCATTTTATGATCCTGGCATAAAAAAACTTGTTTTTCGGAGGAAAATGTGTATTGAAGTTAATGGTTACTATTTTGATTAATAAAGTTTGTTCAGTAAAATTATTTTCTTTCTTTAAGTAGACCATGAAAATCGGACATTTCATATGTTACAACCTGATATACATAAACAATCCAAGCACCAAATGTCGGGACCGCAGCTCTCATAAATTTCCCTGGACAGATTTAGCGATGAAAGTGGTATCTCGAATTTGCCTTTCGTAACACATACACCCCCTCCCCCCCCCAAAAAAAAAAAATGCAGATCACAAAAAATCAAAAACGTGTTTTGTAAATATCCTAAAGAAGACGCATGGCTGTTTTGTAAACCTTTGTTCCGTTTTTGGTAGAGTTCTACTACTAAAAAATCCGGAATTAGCGAAATTTTCCTCCAAAAATCGAATTCCCCCCCCCCTCCTCTTAAAAATTTAAATTTCCTAAATCGCGGATATGTTTTATTTGTACTCATGTGTAGTCTCTTATATTTGGAGCCGAGTTATGCTTACAAAGGTGTGTTTGCCTTATGTATCCCGAAGGGGGGGGGGAGAAATTTCGATAAATCTCATTACTTTAGGTGTCGGATACATATAGAAAATCCAAGCACCAAAATTCGTGACCAAGACTCTCATAAATTTTTCAGGACAAATTTACCGCTACAGGGGGGTGTCACGATTTACCACACTTGTAACTCCCCTCCCCCCAGAAAAAAAACGCAAATTACCAAAAAAAAAGTGTTTTGGGGAATATCCTAAGGAAGTCTCATAGCTTTTTTATCTTTGTTCCATTTTTGTAGAGTTCTACTCAAAAATCCGGAATTTGCGAAAATTCCCGCCAAAAATCGATTTTCCCCTCACTCCCCTTAAAAAGAGAAAATTCCTAGTTTGCAGATACTTCATTTGTACTCTCTCCCCGTGCGTAATTTTTTACTGTGAAGTAATTTAGAGCCGGGTTATGCTTAAACATGTTTTTGACTTTTGCCCTCTCAAAGGGAGAACGGGTGGGGAGGGGGGGGTTCTAGAAAGTTGTTAAATATAATTTTAAGTTGGGTAAAGATCTAAATTCCAGCCAAACGCCGTTGAATTTCGTCCAGCCATTCTCACGTAATACCCGGACAAAAATAGCGTTACAAAAATACAGACACGATGACACACACACACAGAGACAAAATTTTCTGAAGTCATTTTTGGTTTTCATGGTGCATGAGACGTGAATGTATCTTTTTTTTTTTTTTTTTAATGCTGACAAAATTACAGACAAAAGTCTGATTTTATTAAAATAGATATATATAATATATATACATTATAATATATATACATTTAATAATATATATAAATAAGGTGTATAATATATATACATTTAATAGCACAATGTGATGTGCACAAAATTTTTTAAAAGATATACAATCCTTTCAATAATTAAATATATATATATATATATATATATATATATATATATATATATATATATTGAATGAAATTAGTGAAAGTGCTATAAGTGCTATTCTATAATATTTTACCATGTCCAGGAAAGCTGCTCAGGAAGTAGAATAAATTTATCGTACCTATATAGTAAATGAAGTCATTTTTAAGCTCAGTATTCAGTGCTTGTTCTTTGCATATTTACACATTTTGAGGTTCTCTGAGGTCAAATTTTTAACATTTCATCTTTGTCTATGTCTCTTATCATAGTAACTTAAAAACAAATAGTTTCAGTCTAATCAAATATTGTATTTTGAAATTAATTAACGGTTTTTAATGGAAAAGTTTCATTAAGATTAATAAGTTTCAATTAATGGTGCGGGTGGAAGTCGTCGGAATAATTTGGAATGAACTTGTAAGTTTTATAGCAGATTTGAATTCGTTATAAATGTAGATGCAATATTCAAACGGGGTTTGAGGGGGGCGGTAGTCCACCTCACATAGAATTTTTAGTCAAATAATTTTATCCCGAAGCGTAGTTTGAATTATTACTTTCTTCTATATTCAATAGAAGAAAATATTTGATTCGCAAAAACTTTCGACCTAGGATTTTTGATGAATTTGCACGTTTTGAGAGATGTAGAACATTATTTGACCCTTTTTTAAAAATGCCTGTCCGTCTGTCCGTGTGTCTGACTGTCTTTCTCTGTGTGTGTGACAAAATTTTGTGGCGATTTTATCTCAGGTACTACTGCACAGCATTTTATACAAATTGGTATGTAGTTACACATTGACATAGGTTAGTGCCTATCAACTTTTGGTAAAAATTGTCCAACAGCTTGCGTTTCCATCCCACTTTTTCTAAATTTTTAAGCATGATGGTACAGGGCAAAATTTTAATAAATGTGCATAAAGAAAATATTATTTTAATAATCATTATGAAATTTAAAAGAATTATTTGTAATAGAGATAGTGAATTGGGGGAAAAAACTATGTATGTGGGAGCCTCGCCTCCCCTCCTGGGAGCGAAATTTCCCTCGAGGAGAGTAAATTTTCATGATGGGCATCTTTCAAAAGAGCTCGCCAATACCTTTAAAACGAATGGTTGAACCATCGATCTGCGATAATTTAAAATAAATGCATCGATTTATTTTTCATTTTTAACAACAAAAAAAAAAAAAAATAAAGAAAAAAAATAAAGAAAAAAAAAAAAAAAAAAAAAAGAAGAAGAAGAAAAAGAAATAATGATAATAATATAATATTGAGAATAACTTGTTTTTGCTGAGTGAAATTGTATAGGAAAATAAAAAAAAAATTATGTGGTGGCCACAACATACTAGTTTTTAATGTAAATTTATACAACAGTACTCATTATTTTACTACTTAATCTGCAATTTTTTGTATTAGATTATGTTATTTAATTTCAGGGTAAGCAAAAGTCGTGTGAATGCTACAGCAGAATATTTTTCTATGTATAAAGATACAAAATCAGATACCCTTCTTGGAATATCTTACTATATAGTTAAATTCAGAATACGTTTTGTAAATATACTCTTCTTGCGATTTCTTACTATATAGTTAAAATCAGAATATGTTTTGTAAACTTTTTTGTTTATAGGCAATATACAGAGTAACGAAGAAAAAAAAAGTTATTGCAAGGTGTCTTATTATTATTATTTTTTTTTTTCAAATATTACTCCTTTCTATAAAAAAAAAAAAAAAAAAAAAAAAAGTGAGATCGAGGGACCCCCCGTCAGTTGCGAAGCTCTTTACGTCTTTTCCCCAATTCGGAATTTCATTTGATATAAAGATCTAGATTGCCTCTTCTCTCTCTCTCTCTCTCTCTCTCTCACTTACTATTTTATTGTTTATTTATTTATTTATTTATTGTATTTATTTATTTTTTAATGCAAATAGTGTAAAGTAAAGAATCAAATTAAAAAGTTGCATTTAAGGTTTTAGCGAAAATATTTTTTTATTAAAAATTATATATAAAAAAAGGAATTTTAAATTATATATATATATGTATATATATATATATATTAATGTTATACTATTCTATCACGGTCTTTATTGTCTTTTGATAACTATAATAAGATACATATGTTTGAGATTCAATTTTGTCCAAGTATCTCAAAAAAAAAAAAAAGCACCAATTGTAGTACAGTATTTTGTGTTGAACTGATCTGGATCTTTATTAATTCTTAAATCAAGTTATCTGATTAAAAAGATGTGAATTCTTCAAATTTTCCTTTATTATTGAAATTAATAGTGAAATCTCCAGCCAATATATGTGGAAGTTTAAGAAAATTTTATTTAAGTAATTTAGAACCTCTCTCAGTATATTCTAATAGCGGTCAATGAATAAATACTGTTATATCTTCAGGCTTTTGATTTGGGGATATATGCACTAAGGAACAAAAAAAGTTAATAAATAAATAAATAATAAACGCATATTTTCCAATTCTCTTTCTGCGATCCCCAATGTATTGTTTTAAAAGTAAATTTTTGAACAGATTTCATTACGTTGTGCTCTATGTACAATCTAGGATTGAGCCAAATATTAAAAACAAGATGCAGTTGTTCGAAAAATTGTCATTTTAGACAGAATTTCAAAAATGGCAGGTATAATGCAATTATCGATACCACAAAAAATATTAATTTTAGAGAGAAAATCAAAAAAAAATATTTTAATACAAGGGATGTCAAAATGATTAAATGTTTATAAAATATTAATGAGTTCGTTTTTAGCAAGATATAAACTTTTTGTCTATTTAACCCTCTTACTACCATGCGGTCAAATGTGACCCCAATGCCAGTTTGACGTTCCACTATACTGAGAGTACTTAACCTAAAATTCTGGAAAAAAAAAAAAAAAAAAAAAAAAAAAATACTTTGTTCATTTTTTCGTATACGAAAAAAGTGTTTAGCAACATAATTCCTTTAAATACAATGAAACAACGATTAAAGAAAGCTAGTTTAAGTACCAGAAAATCTGAAAAAAATCTTTTTTTAACGAAATGAATTAAGAAAACAAGACTTCAGAGGGTTAAAAAATTTTTTAAATGATCAGTTGATTATTGTGATGAAGTTGTTCACTGTGATGAGTCAAGTTTAACTTATTTGGAACGTATGGAAACCAGCAGGTCTGGTGACGAATATGTTACCGACTTAATGAAAATCGCACTTTTAAACAGAGACACATTTTCCGTACTTTACGATACGAAAGTGCTTAATTTTTCAATGAGTCGGGCAAATTTTCATGCTTAATGGATCAATTAACCAGCAGTAAAACTCAGCCATTAAAAAATTAATGCTTCACCGACTATTTTGGAGGTATTTCAAACATTTCCACAATCAGCATTTCAAGCTGATAATTTAACTTATTACATAGCGCCTGTGATACGTTTATTTATTTCAAGTATTTAAAGTTACCCATCCTTTCCCATGAGCATCTATAATTTTTTAAGTTATGATAACTTTTTTTTTTTTTTTTTTTTTTTTTTTAATCTAAAGTTAAATTTCACAAAGAATATCGTAGAATTTCTTCTTTACGAGACCAGAAAATAGTCCTAATCTCAATTCACTTGAAAAGTTTAGTCTATAAAAGAGGATGGGGATTCCAAATTTGTAGCCTACAACTTTGTAAGAACTAGAACAAAATATATATGATATTTGGCACAGTGAAATTTCTGCTTTTCATGCTAAAAACTGTAAAATACTATGCCATTTCGCATTAAAGCACTAATCTTATATATTAAAACACAAGTGATTTTCTTTAAGACCAAAATCGCACGATTTGGGCATGTGCGGAGGCTGTTTCTGTCTTTAGACGAAACCGGTGACCAATCGCTGAGAGCCTCTTCGGATTTCTAGAGCGAGCGAATTCAGAAACCTGATTGGCTCATGCTTTCTCTAGACTCGATGATGGTTTTTACACAGCGAAGACGCTACGCTGATGGCTGATGCTAATTTTCAATATTGGATAAACATTTCACAATTTTCAAACAGTAAGGTGTGTATGCATTGTTTTTTTTTTTTTTTTTTTTTTTTTTAGTTATTATTATTATTTTTTTTTTTTTACTTAAAGTTTATATTTGTTACGAATTCTAGAGTATTGTGATAGATATTTTGTTTAGTGTTTTTGTTAACATTTGTATACGTTTATATTAAAATGTTACTGTTAGCATTTTAACCTTTTTACTACTTTCTATATATTTATATGAAATATTACTGTTTGCATTTTTTAATGTTTTGTGTTCGTATAGTATATTCAAAATGTTAGATTATTACAATTTTCGCGAAATTGCATCGAGCTTTATCGACATTTTTGTATTGCACCAAAGATAAGTATTTTTATTATTAGTTACTCCCATTATGTATTTAGTTTATTTTTGAAATTCGATTGTAAATTGTATATTTTGGTTGCAATATACAAACTGCTGACTTTTTTTTTCTTTGCATATTTTAAAACGCTATGCTGAGTAAATAAATACCATGATTCTATATAGTTTGTTGATTATTTTCGGTGTCATATAGAAATAATGATAATGCACATAAGCATATATAATTTTTTTTTATATACTTAATAAGATATACATATGTAGTAGAGAGAAAAAACGTAAATGGTAACATTTTAAATAAACGTATAAGAAACAGAAATAAATAAATAAATAAATAAATAATAATTAAAAGTAGTTTCCAATGCTAAAAAAAAATATAAACAATGCTCTAGAACTGATACAAACGCATGAACTTTACTTTACACATTGAGAAAAATTAAAACAATGCATATGCACTTTATTATTTAAAAAAAAAAAAAAAAAAAAAAAGTGGGATATTTCAAATTTAAGTAAGAAATTTTTTGATTCTGAGCACTCAAAAGTGCAATAACTGGCATAACCTAAATTATTTAACATTTAATTATAGCAATTTTCAGCCTTCACACTTTGTAGTTGTTTGTTGATATAATACTTGATATAATTTGTATAATACTTGATATAATACTTGATAAACTTGTTGATATAATTTGTTGATATACACTTCATATATCCTCTTAACAAATATTTATAATTAAAAAGTATTCTGGAATAAATACATAATTTTTTTTTTTTTTTTTTATCAAGAATTTTTGTAAAAGTTATGTAAATAAAGGACACTACAGGCTTCGAACTAATTAATATATTACCCAACTGAACTAAAAAATTGATGAAATACTCAGAGCAATGCGAAAAAATTAAGGGGCAATCCCCCCTTATGATACATTTTTGAACGAGATTTTTCAAAATATTGCGAAATTCTCACAATCCCACCCTATAATGGGAACCTTGAATTAACTGCGCTTATCTGTACATTATAGAAATACTTTGACTTATATTAAATTCTGAAAATTTATTTAATGGAAAGTAAATCAAATGTGATAGATACTTACGTATATTCACAAGTTTTATCTTTATTTATTTATTTATTTTACAAATTACGCAATTTGTGAGTTATTTGAGTTCTAGAGTATTGTTTATATTTTTTAGCATTGGAAACTACTTTTAATTATTTTTTTTTTCTGTTTTTTATACGTTTACTTAAAATGTTACCATTTACATTTTTTCTTTCTGCTACATATGTATATCTTATTAAGTATATTCAAAAAATTATATATGCTTATGTGCATTATCATTATTTCTATATGGCACCGAAAATAATCAACAAACTATATAGAATGATGGTAATTTATTTACTCAGCATAGCGTTTTAAAATATGCAAAGAAAAAAAAAACTCAGCAGTTTATATATTGCAACCAAAACATACAATTTACAATCGAATTTCAAAAATAAACTAAATACATAATGGGAGTAACTAATACTAAAAATACTTATCTTTGGTGCAATACAAAAATATCGATAAAGCTCGATGCAATTTTCATCAGGTGCAATTTCGCGAAAATTGTAATAATCTAACATTTTGAATATACTATACAAACACAAAACATTAAAAAATGCAAACAGTAATATTTCATTTAAATATATAAAGTAGTAAAAAGGTTAAAATGCTAACAGTAACATTTTAATATAAACGTATACAAATGTTAACAGAAACGCTAAATAAAATATCTATCACAATACTCTAGAATTCATGACAAAAAAAAAAAAACTTTAAGTAAAAGAAATGATTTAATAACTAAAAAAAAAAAAAAAAAAAAAAAAAAAACAATGCATACACACCTTACTGTTTGAAAATTGTGAAATTTTTATCCAATATTGAAAATTAGCATCAGTTGTTGCAATTTGACCTCCACTGGTGAGTTATGAGTTTTTTCTTTGATATCCAAATTATTTTTTATGTTATCTTCCTATAGGGTCAATTAGAAATATTGTTCTTCTAAACAATATATAGAAACTACAACCTAACAAGTTTTGGTTTATCAGTACGAAAAATCACGCAGTGCAAACAACAGTTCCTTTTATTTAAGTGTGTGCATGTGGCGGCATAATGCTTACATCCACAAGTTATGTAAAGTGTTGAACTATTGTCGCACTAAGTCTAGCATGCATGAACGATAAATTTGCCGCTAGCTGTATAGGCATCTCTCAATTTAGATTTCCTGTCATCTGCTTATGGGAGCACTGATTTTTTTTCTTGGACGAAAGTTTCGCAAAATTTTTCTAATTAGAGATTATAAATTATTGCTTTTTCTTTTTTCACACTTTTAAGAGAGAAAATTCGTGAAGCTGTGTGCTGAATTTATTTACAAAATGTGATTCTTTAAACACAATTCACATGTGGGGAAAGATGTGTGTGGGGGGGGGGGGGGGGGGGTGATTTTTTGTTTATCACATCTTAAAAAGTAAAAACAATATACCTTTATAATGAAGATAAGTTTGAGATGTGTTTACCAAATTTTGGTAAAAAATTGGAATGTTGTAAATCAGGTCACAATTTATTTTTATTTGTATCTCAAAAACTATTTTAACGATTTTCTTTAAATTCACCATATATACCATCTTGAAGATGCTTTTTATTGGTTACTTGCATAAAAATTGTTATGTTCTGATTTCGTAGTCCAATTTTAACTCTGCATTCAATTTCTAAAAAAAAGGGGGTTCTACAGGTTTGTTCGCAAAATCACCTTTTTATCTACCCTTTAAATATCCTTTCATACGTATTACCGTAATTTCTGGTAGATACCCCGCAGGTTATATAATCCAGTTTTGCACCAGAAATTTAATTGATGATAAATTAATTTATATTTGTACAAGCTCTTCCTTCGAAAAAGTATAGATTTCTCTATTAAATAAAATTTCTGGTGGAGAAATGACACATCTTACCTGCGGGGTATCTACCAGAAATTACAGTAGTTGATTTCCAGTGTACAGATCTGTTTGTAAAGTGTTGATAAAATTGGATGGAGCATGGAGTACCAACATTGGTATCTATAAAAGGTTGATTTTCATTAATTTTGCTATAAACCTCTGTCTAAATATATTTTTGTCTGAATTAATTGGTTAGCAAAAAAATTTTTTATATGTTTCTGATATGAAAGTTCTGAGTGAAAATATTAAGCGAAAATAACTATCGCATTTGCAGGCCTCGCAGCGCTCTTATATTTCCTGTACTTCCTACATATTTATGAAACCTCCTATTTCTCCTGATTTTTTAATTGTCGCTCAATATTTCCTATATTTTAGTTTTGACTACTTCCGAATGTCTGATTGAATGCGCTGCATCTACATATTAGTATGAAACGTATTTTGTCTGTATCCACTAAACTGAGAGAACGTCTAGGTGTAAAAATTTAGTTGAGGTGTCTAAAAAAAGGTCTTGGTCTGTAGATGTATCATCAAAAGAGAGAAGAAAAAAAAGTCGAACGGTTCCCCCCCCCCTTCCCGGGGGTAGAGGTTAAGAGCATGTTTGCGAGACTAACTCAGCTCCAAATTACTTCACGGTGAAGAAGTTGTACATGAGGGGACTAGACTCAAATACTAAAAAATCAATTTCTGCAATTTTGGAATTTTCGATTTTAAAGGGGGAAAGTAGATTTGGGGGAGAAAAGGGGGAAATTAGTTTGAGAGGGAAGTCCGTTCTAAACCCACACATGTAGCACATCATTTTAAAGGTCTTGAAATTTCATGGAGATTTGGGATGTTTGTATACAATATAGTGCACCCTCTGGTGGTGAAAAATGGAACTAGGTGATTTTGTAGTAGACCCTATCATGTTACACCTTATTTTAAAGGTCTTAGTATTTCCTAACCGTTAGTGATGTTCGTATAGAACACACTGTGCCCCCTGGCGGTGGAAAGTGCAACTAAAGGATTTTGCAGTTGACACCACCATGTGACACCTTATTTGAAAAGTCTTGAAAATTCAAGGCAATTGGGGATGTTCGTATACAACACACTGCGCTCCCTGGTGGAGGAAAATGAATTTTGCATAGCATGCCTGCTATACGGTGCCGCAGCCACAGGCAGCAGAAACACGAGTGAAAGGATCGTTCGGTTCAAGGTTGATTTTTGAGAATTTTTTCATGTTATTAGTGGTCCGCATATACACTGCCACAGGCACCGGGATCACAAGGCAGAGTTTCGTTCGGTTCAAGGTAATTTTTTTGTTATTGCTGGTTATTTTTTCGCTATGCTTTTATTTAAAAATAGAAATTCAAACAAAATCGAGTTAAAGATATGAAATCATACAAATTTAAGGTACATTTCTATTTATAAGGATTTTTCCGAAGTTCTTTTTTTAAGTGAAATATCATAAATCTGGTAGTTTATTCCTATCCAACCCGCGTTAAGGAACTTCATTCCATTTCGTTTTTTTTTTTTTTTTTTTTTTTTTTTTTTTTTTAATATTATTACGTTGAGAAAACACGCTGTCAGTTAAACTAGATAAATTGTAGGCTTTAAAAGGTTGTACGGATACATACATTAGAAAGTTATTATAATCTGTACAAAACGCATAATTTTACTTTTTTTTTTCCATTTTATTTCTTTTTTTGATATTATTTTTTGCGAAGCGACATTGAATTGAAGTGTAGGTTATAAATATTTCTACTAATGCAATTTATTTTAATAAGAGCAGTTTAATAAATTTTACATCTTTATACTTTATGGAAATCATGTCAAAATTTTACATCAGAATGCAGTATAACATCAGATTATAATAAAGTATGAAAGTAATTTTTTGATACAATTTTAGTTTCTGTATGATTTTGGAAAGAAATACCAAAACTTTTTTTATGTTTTATAAGCCTTTAAATTATGTTTATTTTAAATAAAATAAAGTATTTATATAAAACATAATGTAAAACATTTAATTTATTATAAGGTTGAAAATAACTATATACATTAATATGAACGAAGATAGGCTTTTAACTTCAGTCAATATATTTTTTTCTTAAGCTTCCCAAACTAATATAAAACATAGTGAAATAAGTCTATCATGTTTACTTTTTACATTAGAAAATTTCAGAGATTCAAGCGATATTTTGTGTATACTATTTCGTTCATTTTTTTTAAACTATTTATTGAAGGTTTAAAAAACTTCAGTAAATAATATATAAATAACAGAGTATTTAAATTTCTAATTTATTTCTTATCACAAATTTCTTTTTAAGTACTGAACTAACGTACTTACGACCAGTGCGTGTTACGTTAGTAAAACTGCAGAATGCGTCACAGATCTTTATTTAAATTAAAAACACATTTTAATGACCAAAGCTTGATAGCTATATCCAAAAATTAATAGTTCAAGAAAAATTTTAAATATTTTATTACTTAGAAAGGCATTATTCATCAACCTTAATTAATTTTAGAAAATTTGGAGTGGAAGGCCCGGGTTCGATTCCCAGCTTTGGTATTTTTCACATAGTTGATAAAAATCATCCTTCCACTCCAAATTTTCTAAAATATTTTATTACGTTTAGAGTTCTATCAATCTATCTATATGTATCTATATATATAATACAGTTTTCATAATGAGAATTTATTCAAAGCTACTGACTATGATAATAATATTTTATATAATTTTAATCCTTACTTAAAAACTATATTAAAAATTAGATAAACAAAAATGAAATATTTCCTCATGAAATACTAAACTTTTGACTGCTTGAAATGTTTCTGAAAGTTTTTGTTAAAATCATGTTTTCTCAAGTAACATGTATATATTTATGTACTTTTTCATCAGGTTTTAATGAATGAATGAATTAATTATTTAAATAGTTTGTAAATGATTTAAATGGTAAATGTTAGAAATAACTCATAAAGTATAAGTAATACATTTATACTATACACTGTTTTCTTGTGTAAATGTATAATTGGATAAAAGAATAACTGCATTTAACTTCTAAAAATAATACTGACCTCTCTGCACATGTATGGCTTGCATATCACATTCTTTGTTGCTGTAAAATACACTTTTTTTTTTCTTTTTGGTATTATCTACTTCTTTATCTTTGTGCACTTTAATATTTTTAATATATATCTATATCTATATATATCTATATATATAAATATATATATATATATATATATATATATATTTCAAGAAAAAAAAAATATTTTTTTTTCTTGCAAATTTTAAACTGTACGCGCAATTAATAGCTCATGACATACAATATATATATATGTATTTGACACAGAAGTCCTATTTCTTGGATAGTTCATAAGACAAAACTAGCATTTTCTTTTTTCTTTTTTTTTTTAGTTCTAAATTAAAGATATTTCTCTGCAGATACACCAAATATAGTTTTTGTAAGAATAACTACTCTCAACTACTGTTAATAAGTCTAAATAACAAAAAATATATATATAATTACATAAATATTATGTTAGTTACGTAATCAAAAATTATTTAATTAATGATTTTGTGGGAGTGAGGGGACAAAGCGCCTGTTATTTCATATATTTCAATTTGACAGATTTTTTTTAAAAAAGGGCATTATGTTTAAGAGGCAACCAATTTATCTGTTTAAAACAGAAGCTTTGTTCGTTGAACCACCTGTGAAGGTACTAATTTTCATTTTTTTTTTTTTTTTTTTAATAGGGTACGTCTTGAATGTAGGTATACCAGATTTAGTTTTAGAGTTTATAATTACTCATAGCTGGACGTAATTAACAATTAAACAATTGTTTAATACTTGGACCTCATTTAAATACTTGGTGAAGCGTCAATACATATAATTATAATATAAATATGTAGACTTGTTGCAGAACAGAAATATCACTATTTACACAATGTTAAAAACGCCAGTGTAAGAAACTGTTAAGTGCAGACTGCAGTTTCGGTAGCGTAAACCAAACCGCCATCAGAGCAGGATGACGTAGTGGATTATTGCTCATATATATACGTAGGGAAGCGAATTATAAAGTCAGAGTAGCAACCAATAGAAATTTAGGAAACTGGAGCTGTAAGTCAATAGGAATTTGGGATGAAGAAAGACATGCAAAAAATAAGAATATGTGGATTTTATGTAATTTTTCCAACAATCCGAGAGCAGTGTGTGTGTGTGTGGGGGGGGGGGGGGTACACTTTACGCTACAGAAATTGCAGTCTACACTTAACAATATTTTACATTGTATTGCAAAACTGGCGCCAGGCTAGAAATAAAGTATTTTGCATTTCCACATTAATGAAAAGAAAAAAATTGTTTCAGACCTAATGGAGTTGTTGAGTGTAACATATGCTTAGGAAAATAAGAAATTTAGATGTATTCCTAGAATGTTCATAAACTTATTTATTAGTATTATTTGCAATAATTTGTCATTTATGAGTCGTATCTAATTTATATATAAGTCCAACATATATAAGGGATCCAAAAGTCAAAGAAAAGAATGTATTGATCACAGACCTATGTGGTTTCCACTGAAATGTACAGAAAGACGCGTGATTTATTAGGACTGGGGATTATTAGTCTCAATCTGCGGAATTTTTACGATACCAGTTTTACGATAGTTGGGCATTTATCGAAATCTAAAATTTATCGAAAATTTGAAAGCAATGTCATAATAAAATAATAATAATAATAATAATAATAATAATAATAATAATAATAACAATAATAACAATAACAATAATAATAGTTCGCCGTCATAAACTAAATTCTGCTTTTGCCGGAATTTCATGAAAATCTTTTTTTTTTTTTTTTTTTTTTTTGAAAGAAAAAGGAAAGGAAAGTAAATTAATAGTAATCAGTATCGAAACGAACACTATCGAAAAAGTTTTTTTTAATAATTTTTAATTAGAAAATGAAAAGCGCGAGTGCAATATGAAATAAAAAAAAAAGAAACAAGTTTGAATTTGAGTTGGTAATTTAAGAATGCCATTGATATAGTATTCTTGTTGTTGTCGTTGTTGTAAATTGTTTTTAATAAATTAAAATGCGGATATCATAATGATTTCTTCGCACCTGACGTCAGAGGTCACATGATAGGTGAAAAACAAATAATTGAAACAACAAATCTATATCTATAACGATTGCTGAAATAACATATTTTCTATTCTTATTTTGGATCAATCGTATTTAATCTGTGTTATTTAATTAATTTTTTTAACTACAATTTTTTTACATTTTTACTATCAATTTGTTATTAAAAAAACTGCCTATGAAGTCACATTTGACTGCGTAGTATATTTCACATTATAATAAATAATAAAATACTTTTTTCCCTTTATTTAAAAGAAAATATAAAACTGTTTATAAAGAAAAGTTAAACTTTTAAAAGATCTAAATTTAAAAACAAATAATAATTCCTCAAGTATTTTTAAATATTTTGTCGTTTAAATTTTGACTACACGAAATAAAAAAAGTAAAATAAAACTGAAATTATTTAGAAAAATAAATAATAATTAAAAAAAATAGAAAATTACGTAAGTAAACAAAAACATTGGCGGTTATGACTTTCGCCAAGTACAATCTCCAAGCAGTTGCCATAGAGATAAGACAAATAATATTGAAACTAAGCTGTCGCCAAGGAAACGAATGCATAACTGGTTCATCTCACATGACTCATTTTGGACCACGTCCGTTTATCACTCTACTTTATTTTTATTTATTTATTTATTTATTTATTTATTTTTGTTTCCCTGTAAAGAAAAAACTATTAGTGATAGATTCATCAAAACCAATAAAGTTCATACGATGTGACCTATAATGTACCTACCAGCTTTCAGCTTAATCGATCAAAGCGTTTAGACGTTATTCTGTTTTTTCAGACACATACATACATCACCGTAAAAATAACAAAAATCAAAAGACCTCAAAATGCATAGATACCCATAAAATCTCGTTGTAGAATATTTTTATGATTGCAGTACTTTCCTTACATAATGTTCGTTCGGAAAGCGAAAATAACATTTCTTGACAATATGTTGAATAGAAATAATGTATGAATTACAGTTAATTCCCGATTATCTGTGTGCAGATTATGCATGTTGCGATTCATCTGCGGGCGAAGGAAAAGGGTGGAATCAAGAGAAAGGGTTTTCTCAACAACAAAACTAGATGGCACAGGTGGATTCTGCGCAGTTCCCCATCACGTATATATTTCCACACTTAATTCAAAGAATTTCTAACTCCAAACTTTCAGCAAAATCGGTATGTCCAATTTCATGTAAACCGTATTTCTGCCATACAGCGCAATTGACCTTTAAAAGATATAACAGCGAACGCGAAATTTTCTGAAGATGAAAATATTTCCAATCATGTATGTATCCCTGAACTTTCATCAAAATCCCTATATCGTTTTTCGAGCAAACCCAATTTCTGCTGCCATATGATGCAATTGGTCGAGGAAGGGTTAACTCAGAACGCGAATTATTCTGAAAATGATGCTAAGTCCAATCGTTTTAACACCTTCCCGAAAACATTTAATCCCAAACTTTCATCAAAATAACCTATCCATTTCCGAGTAAACCCAATTTCTGCTATGTTGGGTTGCAATTGGTTGATGAAGGGTTAACTGTGAACGCGAATTTGTCTGAAGATGAGATCCAATCGTTTTTTCTCATCAAAAATCCCTGACTCCAAACTTTCATCAAAATCACTTTCTCCTTTTCCGTGTAAACCCAATTTCTGCCATGCCATACATTGCAATTGCCTTTTAAAGGTTTAACTATGAACATAAATTTTTCTGACGATGAGGACAATTCCAATCTTTGAGCACCTCCAAAAGCACCTAACTCCATCCTTTCATCAAATTCTTCTAACCATTTTCGAGTAAACCCAACTTCTGCCATATGTTGCCATTGGCCAATAAAGAAGAGTGAACGCAATTTTGTCTGAAGATGAAAGTCAATCCAAGCACCCCAAAAAACACTTAACTACAAACGTTTTTGAAAATTGCTATATCAATTTACGAGTAAACCCAATTTCTGTGATATGATACAATGGGCCGATAAAGGATTAACAGCGAACACGAATTTTTCTGCCTTGCGAAATTTTCAAAGTCACATGTTTATAGTTAATGATGTTCATCTGGCCATCAAAACTGATATTTAAAATCTGTTCTTACCTCTTTACGATAAAAGTTTTTCTTTTCACGCAAGTTTAAGTGAAATTTTGCCCTATTCTTCCATGTTAAGAAAATCGTAAATTTTTAATAACTTCTGAAGTTTTTTTATTAGAATTTTGCGATTGAGATAGGGTTCTTTACATACTTTAAAATCTGTCCGATTTCTCTGCGATCATTTGTTCGTGAGATATCCTGTACACAGACTAACAAACTAACGGACTAACAAACTAACTTTCCCTACAGACGGACACCATATAATTTTTTTTCGGATTCCTCACGCCCGAAAACGTGTAAAAAAGTGAAAAAAAAACAAGTCGAAAATTTTCACGATTACCTAAGTTCCCCATACCTATAGTATGATGGGGAACTAACAAATGTTTGTTTTTTAAAGAGTAAAAAATGTAAATATTAAGAACTCGGTTGTTTTTGTTTTACTTTTTGTACAGTACGCTACCAGATAGGCCAACTTCTTAATTTATTTCGGAGCATTGTTTTAATTATTTATTTTTTTTAAGTGCCAAAAGATTCTTTGTCAAATTAATTTAATTTCTCTCCATCTTACATTTTTACAGTAATGCAGTACATTCAACAACAGAGCTAGTACTGCAAATCATCAATGTGACGACCGTGATATATCAGAATGAATGTTAGACGTTGCGCATTGAGATTTCTCATTAACTAACAATACTTAATCTCTTAACAATATCATGATTTACGTTTTAGAACGATTAACCGCACAATAAGAGATAAATGTCTAATTCAATCATTCGCTAACATCTGAAATCATGTGCAACACGCCAAATTTAGATTAATCAACATTCACAATATGGTGTCATTGAAATTTCTGTATTGTTTAAAACTTAAGAGGATACAAGAAATATATATATACGTATATATGTTTGAATAAACATAATAAAATGCAGGCGTTGCGGCTTTTATTACAGCACTCAAGCCAACATTCTTCGCATGAGGAAGGGTCGTGTGTTCTTTCGACCCGAAACAATTGTTGCGAATTTATTCCATGTTATGGTATTTATTCAAATTTTTGTACTTATGTCTTTAAAACGCCAATTTTGTGGTGCTTTCTTATTATAGTGAGAATTGTTAGTAAAAAAATAACTAATATGTTCTTTTGCCATCAAATAAATAACCAAATTCATTTATGTAAAAATTAAGAAAAATACGCTATTTTACAATATTTAACTTATCATTTTATATTTAATAATACTTTATAGCATACAAACACACATAAAAAAAATAAATTAAATTAAAAAAAAAAAAGAGAAGAAAGAAAAATAATCTGGTGTGTCACTCACACGACTTTCTCTTACCCTGAAATTTAATACTATAAATACAGGTTGGAGATTAAGAGGTAAGTTAACGATGTTATGTAAACCTATGTTAAAAAATTCAAATTAGGCTTCGGAAGAGTTTTATATGATAATTAATTCTGTGTGAGGGGGGGCTACCGCCCCCCTCAACCCCCCGTTTCATTAATGTCCCTAGATTTATATAAAATTTAATTCGGCTATTAAAAAATTATTCTGTTTTTAAAAAATAATTTATTAAAATTATTATTTAAAAAAATTATCTTTTATGATAATGCAGAGGATTTCCATATTAGAGAAGTAGTATAACACTAAATATCCAAAAAGAGTCCATTTTATTCTCAGCATAAAAAAAAAAAAAAATACAATTTTTTTTTTCTAAGTTTTTTTTTCGTTAAAAGTAAAAAAAAATCGATTACTTCGTTTTAAATTATCGGAGATGAATGGTTTAAATATTCGTTTTAAAGTTATTGACGAGCTCTTTTGAAAGATACCCATCATGAAAATTTACTCCCCTCGAGGGGGGGACTTCCTTCCCCAACAGGGGGGGGGGGAGGCGAGGCTCCTACATACACAAAATTTTTTCCCATTTGACTATCTCTATTACAAAATATATACATTCGTTTCATTTGGTTTAGTGCAGTCTACAGACGTTAAACTCTACTTACCTGCAATTTCCCCATATAGACGTAATGTTTTGGAATTCTCTTGATTGTCCCTGTACACGAACCATTTGCTTGATCTTAACGAAAAGCTTACTGTAGCATCTATATATGATACACATTTAGAATACCAAGTTTGGAATGTCTGCTACTATTTGTTCTTGAGATATGCTGATAACAGACAGACACACCCACAGACACACAGACACACACAGGCACACAGACACACACACAGGCACACAGATACACACACAGGCACACAGACACACAGACATACACACAGACCATTTGCTAAAAGTATGATTTTCGTATTCATATTACCTCAAAACGTGTAAATATAACAAAATCTCGCGTTCGAAAATTTGACCCCAAAACAATACATTCTCTACCTTATGGTAAGAGAAAGTAAAAAAGAAAAGAAACATGAAATTAATAAGAAATTAAATCATGGTTTACTTATAAATTTTATGTACATTTATTTTGTAAAAAGTTTTCAGTAATACAAAATTTCGACGAAATATACATATTTATATTTGAAAACAAATCGATAAAAAACTCAAAATAGATAATATAATGTAGACATATCCATTCTAAATTTTAATAGTCATCAGGATACATATGTTCTCTCATCTAATGGAAGTACATTTATTAAAAAAAAAAAAAAACCATAAAAATTAAAAACGGTACATTAAAGACAATCATGCTTTCCCAACATGGCAACCTGCCCTATTATACAACTCTGACTGTTCTATTATTGAACTGGAACAAAAAAAAAGTTTAATTTTCTATTCTGTGGTAGTATAACAATACCTTAATAATTCCATCACGTCTGGTAGGATACTAGCTATTGACAGAAATTACAAAGAACTTCATGCGCTTACAAAAGATAAATCTGTGAGTTTATACACCGTATAAACATGCTTAGATTAATAATTATTTTACTCTCGTTTTACTACCAGCGTATAAATAAGTAATAAATTTTAAACATTATTTCTCATTGAAAATTACTAAAATACAATAGTTTAGCGTATCTCTTTCTTTCTTTTTTTCCAGCATTAATCTTTAAAAATATTAAAACACTAAATGTTTAAAAAATACAAAATAATTATATATTTAGTATTTTTTTTTCTTTTTAGTTTAAGAATAATATTTAAGTAATTATAGTTTTATAGATTTCAAAAGAGAAATTTTTGAATTTTTACTTATCGATTTTAACAATTACAGAAACTAATTTTAAAAGAAAATTTGAATTATAATTTAATTTTATAAATGAGACTTCTCTTTAATTGAATTTTTACTGTAGTACGAACACACAAATGTGATTACCAAAACATTTGTTACGTGTTAGAGTATTTAAGTTACGTTTACTAAAAAGAAAAAAAATATTCGTTGAAAATATAATTTCAAACATAAAACATGATATAAAAGCTATTATAAAGTACTGGTATTCCGAATAATAATTAATTTGTAATCTAAAAAGTAAATAATTTTAAAATATTTAAAAAGAAAAAGAAAATTGTATTAAAGTTCAAGTGTCTCGAAAATACTTTCATACAAAAAATGTCCATCAGTTCGTATGCAGCAATCATACTTTGTGCATTGTAAATCCATAAATTAGCAATCCGTTTGTTTTGCTTATATCTTGTTACCCCGATTAATAAATAAGTTTAATTAAACTGTCCTTTTTCTAATTGATATCGTCAACTTAACTTTCTTTTCTGGAAACTCAACGCTAGTACTTAAAAGTAATGCATATAATTTTCGTAAATCGTGGCATGCGTCTGAAAACATTCATTAAAGAAAAACATATTTTAAGGACAAGAACTTAACAACTACTCCTCGGAATAGTGTGTGCTTAATAAAATTCTTAATTTATTAGTACTTAACATAAACTTGCAGAAGTGGAAGGAATATTCATCATATGCAGCAATATTTATCATGCAATTTTCTGTTTTTGTCTTTTTTAATAGTATTTAACGGTTGTTTGCATTTTTTTGTATGTGTGTGTGTATGTGTGTTAAAGAGCTGTGTATGCAACAGATAATTACTTAAATGATATTTAAATGATTTCAAATGAATTATTATTATTTAAGTTTTTTTTTTCTGTGTACATGAATATATTCTCATACAGTAGTTAAATTTTATTTAATTGCTTTATAAATAAAATTTGCCGCCTTTAATAATAATAATAAAAAAATATATCAACTATATATATATATATATATATATATTATGTTGTTGTTTTTGTTCAGTTATAGAGAGAAAGTATTGTATTTAGAAGAAATACAAAAATTCATATTATTACCCGCTTTAGGTATTTTCTTTTTATTAAATATACAATTAAATAAAACAAAAGGTAGTATTAGATTCTAAATATTACGTTGAGTTCATTTTTTTTAATGATTTTCTACGTTTCTGAAACAAATATTTGTATTTTGGTACTCTCTACGGGTTTGTTTTTTGTTTGATTTCGATATTTTTAATAAAAAAAAAAAACTGTAATAATCTATTTAAATTTGCATAGTGTAAAATATAAAAACTGTGTAAGTAACATATATTAAATGAGACTTTTGATTGCATTTTAATGTTTTTTTTTTTTTTTTTTTTTTTTTTTAAGACAAAGAAATTAAAACTAAATCCATTTTTCTGTACTTTTGAAATGTGATATTTTAAAAATTCCCAGAGGTGTTTAATTTTCATGCATGAAATGATTATTATGGAAGAGTTATGTAAGTATACCTTAAAATTAATTTCTTGTATAGCATTTTGAATCATGTAATTATTCGCTATTTCAAATTTTCAAATTATGCTTATCATTTAATCTGTTAAATTTATATTCATCGCACTTTGAATATAATTGCTATTTCCAATATAAATTATTGTTGAAATTTCAAAGAAAACCGTGTATACATAGAAAGGTTTGTATTGAAATTCCACTCCTCAACCAAAAAGCTTACAATGTCGTGTCTGAGACATGGTAAACCGACTGGAGCAACGATGAACAAATAGTATGAGTGACGTAGTATGCTAAATAGTCCAAACATAAAGAGGTATCAGACAACTGTTGAGGCGGCTGTGCCAAATGAAATATGGAATGGAACATGGAGCAGCACAACTGTTTTTGGAGAAAAAAAATATCCTTCTTAAGGAGACTTGGTACCTTTGGTTTGCCACCGTTGAATGTTTCATATAAAAGCTTCTATTCCCATTTAATATTTATAAATTGAACTATATATTAGGTTTGTTCAATAAAATATAGACACAAGCAACAATTCTTATGGTTTCTGATATATTTTTTGCGGATTTGAAATCTTTAAACTGCGGTTTTACAGTTTGCAATTTTTCACGATTTCATGATATTCAAAATGCTAAAATGACAAGTATTATTTCAGAAAATACTTAATATTTTTTTCTGGATGTTAAACAAAACCTACCTAAGAGAATTTGGAATAGATTTCGAAATTTTTTGATTAAGTTTTGAGGGGGAAACAAAATGTGTGTGTCTATGTAAAAGTTTGAAAAATAAATATGATTTTTTTTCATGTTTCTATTTTTAAGGTATTTTTTTAAATATGTTGAAAAAAAAATCCTTATTTCTTTTACGTAGGTTCCAATAAACTTCCAAAAAATATTAAGTTTTTTCATAAATATCTGTCGATGTTTTAGCATTTTTAAGATCACGAATTCATGAAAAAAAGCAACATGAGAAAAACAATTTAAAGATTTCAAATCCATAAAATATATATCAAAATCCATAAGATTTGTTTTTTGAATATACCGGGTGATTATAATTAAAGAGGTGATTATACAGGGTGATTATAATTTCAAAACGCCATCAGAGCGATTTGATATTTTACCAGAGCAATCGTGAGGCAATGAAATTTTGTTTGGGAGAGGAAAAAAGTAGTTCCAACATGTTCCTAAAGAGGGCGATGTCAGGGTAATGTCAGGGGAAACGACTAAATGGACTCATTAAACACAGGAATGTTGTTAGCAACACGATGGAATAGCAGAAAACAATAGACTTCAAGGGTTTACTACGCTTTTTTCAGCAAAAACACAAGAATACGAGTGATAAAAAGAGGAGTCTCATGATAAAAATACTTTACGGATAATTAGCAGCACATTTTGCAACTTTTTTTTTTTTTTTTTTTTTTTTTTGCTAAACAAAATTTCATTGCCTCCCGATTCCTCTGTTAAATGTCAAATCGCTCTGGCGGATAGTTTTGAAATTGTAACTTTAATTATAATCACCCTGTATATTTTATTAAACAAATATAATATAGTTCAATTTATAAATATTAAATGGAAGTACAAGCTTTTAAATGAATCCTTCAGTCTAAAGTGCCAAGTCTCCTTAGATAACGACTCTTTTTTATCTATTTATGTATTTATTTTACGAAAAATCAGACTTACTTCGTAACTCGTAAGACCTTGTTGTTGTTCATGACATGCGCTACTGGAAATCAAACTGTAAAGCACGGGTTTCATATATGGTTATTACTACAAAATCATTTTTAGTTCCCCATCATACTATAGGTATGGGGAACTTAGGTAATCGTGAAAATTTTCGACCTAGGTTTTTTGACTTTTTTACATGTTTTCAGGTGTGAGGAATCCGGAAATGACAAAATTTATATGGTGTCTGTCTGTAGGGTGTCTGTTAGTGTGTCAGTTCGTTTGTGTGTTAGTCCGTTAGTCCGTTAGTTTGTTAGTCTGTTTACACGATATCTCACGAACAAATGATCGCAGAGAGGTCAGATCAGTTTTAAAATATTACTTTCGATATTGGCAAGAACCCTATTCATTTGCAACATTCGAATTCAAAAACTTCGTAAGTTATTAGAAATTTACGATTATCTTAACATGGGAGAACAGGACAAAAATTCACTTAAATGTGCAGTAAATGGAAACTTTTTACTGTAAAAATGTGAGACCAGTTTTAAAATATCAGTTTTGATACGGGAATGAACATCAGTAACTATACATATAGTACTTTGAAAATTTCGCAAGTTATTGGAAATTTACGAATTTCTTAACATGGCAGTATAGGGCAAAATTTCACATAAACGTCAATTTTGAGAGATATTTTCCTCGTAAAGATGTCAGAGTACTTTTGAAATATTATTTAGAACACTGGCATGAATATTAATGACTATGAATTTTCCAATATAAAAATTTCGTAAGTTATTAGAAATTTACGAATTTCTTAACATGGCAGAATAGAGCAAAATTTCATATAAACGTCAATCTTGAGGGATATTTTCATCGTAAGGATGTCAAAAAACTTTTGAAATATTATTTAGGATACTGGCATGAATATCATAGGCTATGATTTTTCCAATTTAAAAAATTCGTAAGTTATTTGTAATTTACGATTTACTGAAAATGGCAGAATAAGGCAAAATTGAGCATAAACTTCCATTTTGAGGATCATAAATACATTAGACAACTTCAAAATTACATTTATGATATTTATTTGAACAGGATTGAATACAAATATTCTAATAGGAAAATTTCGTAAATTATTCGTAATTTACGATTTTATCAATATAGCGAAATTTAAAATTTTTCATATAAATATGAATTTTCAGGATTATGGCATTGGAAATAGTAGCATGAAAACTAAACAACGGAATTGACTCTGAAAAAATAAATTAATAGATTAGAATAAGATAAATATAATGAAGTAAACTGTGGATAGCCTATTAGGCGGGAGTTTCATTATGTCACTGTGTCAAGCTTTGGTCAAATTCATTTCTCTTAACCTGATTATATTATGTCTCGCACTAGAAATTTATGAGAACATTAATATGATGGGGAACTGAGCAGAGTCCACCTATGCCAACTAGTTTGTTATTTATTTTACTTTATTTCAAATAATTTTCTTCCATTGAGCAAACAAATTACTTTTTGCATTTTTTTTTTTTTTTTTTTAAGTTTTAATATTTTAGTAACATAGCAGATGGTTTGTTTCTACAAGATGGCCATAAGTTATCTTTCGTTGCTAAGAAGTATGTTTAGTTAAAACTATGAATCGAATGAAACCAACTTTCATACACAGACTGTAAAAGACATGAGGAGATAAATTTCAGGATAGAAAAAAATTAGTTCCAAATGCTATACGGGAGGTTTCGACACTGCTATCATCTAACAACTCTGAAATTTTCATGTTTTTCACCGACTGCGGATACTTGCACGTATTGCATGAGATCCTGGAGACTCAAATGTTGTTTAAGAAAAAAATATTTTTCGTGAATTCAATATTTACCGAGCCACATGTTGCCGATATATACCCAAATTAAAGCCGCATGGTTCTACATAATATCCATTTTATATACCAAGTTTTGAGCATTTACGTCTTAGAGACGTTGAGATATAGCCTTCAATTTAATGAGGTGAATCATAGCAGCTCCATGTTTATTCTTTTATTTGAATTTTAAGAAATTACCAGATTTAACAATTTCCTTCTTCAGAAAATTTTAAAACAAAATAATACGTTAATAAAGTGAAAAATTGTTTAAAAAATAAAAGTTTTTTTTAATACCTTCTTGACATCGTGAGAGAATAACTGACATTACTGATCTGGCTCACATTAATCATACCTTTCGAACCACTTTCAATCCTCTACTTCCATAATCAATATATAAAAAGTATACGACGAATTTCACGTTTGCTTATTATTATATAGATATATGGATTCAATGGATTCAATAAATTCTATGAAATATGGATTTATAGATTATATGGACTCTATGAAAGCATTTACTTTTTTTTTTTCTTGTTTCCAACAGTTTCAAAATCTCATATGAACTGTAAAAATGGCAAAATCAACCTCGATTGTGCCATTTTCACATTACGCACATGACAGTAGCGCTAGTATCTCCCGTATCGGCTATTTTTGGCATTATTTTCCTTTACGGAAATCCTCTCTCCATGACTTTTACAGCCTGTATATGAAATTCGTTTATTTGTGTTCATTAGTTTTAGCTGAAGTGCATGCAAACAGCGTACTTTTTATTTTATAGTCATCTTGTATATAAATTTTGTTGTCTATTCATTCTCATAATTATGTTTTAGCCTATTTGAATTTGTTACATTATAATTTAATCAGTTTTTTAAAAATATAGTCTGCAATTCAAATCACCTAACTCAAATTTATTCTATTTTATTTTATTGTACTTTTTATTTATTCTCGTCATTTATTCGTACTTTATTTACTACTCGTAGGCATCTGCAGAAGCATTAATTTCTTACATTTTGTGTGTATTTTGTAGAAAATTAAGGAAAGATAAATGATAACAAAATCATATTTACAGTATTTTAAATGATATTAAATATTCTAGGATATCTGAAATAATAATAAGCGAAGTATGGCATTATCATCTTTATTCTATTATTTATTCAGTCATGTGATATTTTTTATTGTAATTTAAAATTTTCAGTAGATACTCATTTAAATGAACTGTTATAGCAACACTTACTGTAAATGTTTAATCGGAAAAAGGTTTGATAAAACAAACGCCTTCTACTTTCAAAGGTATGAAGAACGCACATCATGTATTTTCAACAAATAAGAAAACGTTTTCAGGTCGATAAAAGACATTCATAGAATAAATTAATCTCTAGGAAAGTATTGTTGCAGTAAAAATGTGTAATTATGTGAAAGACTAAAACAAGATAACTCGCATGAGTTATATTTCCATCTATGTAACTTTGTGTTCTTCGATAAAATGCACAAAATAATTTTATTATGAGACAACTTTTATAATTCAATTAAAAGCATTTTGTAAATTTATATTTGTGATGTGATAATAAATAACGTATGTTTTAACATTACAGATAAAATAAGTTTTAATATAAAATTATCTCTTTTTCTCATTAGACAATACGCTAAATAAATATATATATATTAAACTAATTCTTCTTTCGTATTTTTAACTCGTGAAGGAACTTTGTTAATCATTTGCAATTTATATTTGATGAGATTCATTTAACACAATAGAGTAATATAATACGTCTAAAAAAATATTTATACGAATGATAATTAATAATTATCTAATTGTTATAACCTTGATGAAACTGTGAAAAGTATGTTAAAGTATTTGTGTCGAGTCGAATTAATCCTGGACGATAGGACCCATGCCCCAGCCCGCCCGGTTCCCGCTGTTCAATGTATTTTTCTAGTCAATTTTGTCCCCTTATCACTTCCGGTGTGATTTTTTTTTTTTTTTTTTTTAAACACACTTGACATTGTGAGTTTTTTTGCTTTTCTTCCCATGCTATTCCTATGGGGTTTTTAGCCTTTCCCCCCCTCTTTTTCTACATTCTAAAGTGGCGGTAAGTAACAAATTAATCTAAAATAATATAATAGAAATTCAAAATAATTAAAATCATGAAAGTCTTATACAGGTGTTTAAATTAATGATGTCAATTTATTTTATTTTCATTTATTTATTTATTACATTTTTCTAATATTATCTTCGGTTTAAGGGATAAAATAACAATTTATAACAAATGTGTACAATTTGGTTAAAGGCACCATGCAGGTACATACTTTTAGATTGTAATAAAAAATGGTACGTTTAAGAGTAACATAAAATGTTTAAATGTATTATTTTTTCCCTGTATTATTAGTTGAAAACTAAGAGTGCATAAAGATTTACTTCATTTCAATCTTGCTTTCGGATTTCTAACTGCTCAAATATTTTAATTAATGAATAAACATTTATACTAAACGGGATAATTTTTATATTATGTAGCATAGCAAGATGTTTAAAAAAGATTTTTATACAAATGTACGGATGTATTATACAACGATTTGTTATTATACTAATGCAATGAAAAAAAAATTTGAAACAATGTTTGGATAAGCTACTTAAATACATGTACGCGAAATGTTCATTTAATTGCGTATGCTGCTAGATATAAAATTAGTAAGAAAAAGTAGCACTTTTATATGCTTTAAAATACTTTAATTGCGTTTTTCCGCAAAATTCTGTTATGATATAATTTGAGAAATCTGGTTGAGCAAATATTGATATTTAATAAATAATAGAGAGGATTAAATGTTCACACACAACTGCCAAAGAATAACTATTTCTAAGTGTAGAAAGAGAAACCCTGTAAAAGTCTAGACTAATCATTATTCTTATTTTGAAGATAACAAAGAAAAAAAAGTATTATGAGTATGCTAAACACAAAGAAATATCTATCGTGTAGGCTCTCATATAGAACGAGTGATTTAAGGGGGGGGGGGGGAGTTTGTTTATGAAGAAAAAAATTTTACACTGAATAATTGCTTAGAACATTCTCTGTTATAATTCTTTTATTTCTATTATCTGAATACAGTAGGTAATCAAAATAGTTGATAATTTTTTTTTTACCTCCAGTTTTCCTCTAATTTACATATTTTAAGATGTCATGAGTCCAAAAGTTGGTTTTTTTAAAAACATATCGACGTATGTGTACGGGATTCAAGACCTGTTTTACATACATGGGCTCATATTTGAACGAAAATAACCAGATATCCGTAAAATTCTTTCTATTAAATTTAATTAAGAACAATGCCTAATGTACAATTTTTATAAGTTTTAGGTATTCGTCTACTCTCTCCCATCCCTCTTGTAATACGGAGAAGGCGAGAGGTAGAATGTGTTTTAACGTATTGCTTATATCACAATTAAATATATATATATAGCTTCGGGATCATTTCTTAAAAATTAAAAAAATATAAATAGCTTAAAACACCTGTTAGTCGAAATTTAGGAATTGACTCCCAAAGGCAGCTAGCGAGTGAAACGTGTTTCTCGCCTACATATTAAAAAATAAAAATAAAAATAAAAATAAGAAGAAGAAGAAGAAGAAAGCTGTAATGTTGTTGCTTTAAAATATAATAAACACAATTACATAAAAAAATATTAGGAATTTACTTTTCAAGGGGGCGGGGGGGAGCAAACGTGTATTTCACATATCATCTCGTGAATAAAAGGAAAAAACAATACATTTATCACCTTTGTCACCTTTTAACAAAAAAAAAAAAAAAAATTGAAATCAGTTTACTGTAGTCCCTATCCCTTAAAGACAGGATTTCAAAACAGGTTTTCAACAAATATTTTCCCATCTCAACAGGAAAAAAAAACAGTTACCTGTAAGTTTTTTTTTTTTTTTTTTTTTTTTTTTTTTTTTTTTTAATGTAACAAACTAATACCAAAAACAATTTTAAGCTTTATAGAATTTCCTTTATTATAGAAAAATTTTACTTACACAATAATTAAATAAAATTCATCGAAAAAAGAAAGATATATTTACATAGATATTTACTTAAATTTAGTCCTTAGACTAATACAATTTGTTTTAAAATCACAATTTTGGGAAAATGAACGTAACACAAAATGTACTAGACTTAAATATGATTTCATTACTTTCTTCAGTTTCATGTAAGTTCAAATGCTGTCATAACTAAATGAAATATAACTAAACTATTTCATGCACGTTCACAATAGATACATTAAAAATAAAAATAAATTCAGTGAATAATTAATGAAGAAAAATCATGGTCTAAAGTATGGATATAAAAGAAGATGTAGGAAATTTTATACGGCAAAATGCCAGTAAATTAGTTAGTATAAGTTTTCACGCATATTTATTTGAAAGAAAAAATAAAATTCTTTCTTGTGAATACAATAAATCAGAATATTCTTCATCGTAAATTCTAATGCTCGATTTTTATTGGAGAACTTTTGATTATGTCATAAATTTCGTCTAATTGCGTAATTAAACTTATAATTATTTTATAAATTGTAATGCTTAGACAGTGAAAATGTTAGTTTTAAATTTTAGTTTAGTTTATTTTTCAAAATAAATGTATTTGAATTATAAACAATAACTTTGTATTCCAGAGTTGTACCGTTTATTTAAGTGATGAAATAATTTCAATATTTTTTTATTTAAATTTTAAGACTATGCATTCATTTATATTTTAATCTTTACCTATACTAATACGAATATGAAGCATTTCATAGTTAATTTCTTGAAAAATTAAATTAATTTCTGGAATTCTCAATAAACATAAATAAATATTAAACATAATTTTCGTTAGCGTACAATACTAATTATGTAGCTACACAATTTATTCAAATGTGAAGTCATTGTTTTGTTTGATGTTTTATAAAAATAGTTATTTACATGAATATCTACCATTATTTTTCCGTTGTCTTTCTTTAATTTTATTAACATGCAAATGAAGTCAATCAGTAGACAATAGGTGTCATTCTCTGATATATGAGAACATCGTAAGAAAATTTCAATCAGTGAAGAATTATCTGTACAAAACTGATTTTCGAAAAGAAACCACAGTTTTTTTTTTTTTTTTTTTTTTTCTCTGTCGATAATTTTTACAACGATTAAAAGAAAACTTGGTCATTCAAGTACAAAATACTAAATCAAGAAAAAAATAATCTAAATTTAATTAAACTTCAATGAAGGTAGAATCATTTCTAAATGTAAATATATAAAAGGAAGAAGTGTCTAAGACAGGAATCCTTATAGCGAAATGTTAGAATAATTAGTCAATTTAGTAATCATAATTAGTATAATAATTAGTTACTAATTAGTATAATTTTTAAGTATGACTAATGCATGTAAAAAATTGCGTTCTATGAATTAATAAGTGGTAATATTCCACTTGCCACTGTAAATTGATAAGCTCAATTACATTACAAAGTTATACTGTATGTTATAATTTTCTTTTTTTCTCTCTCTGAAATAAGAAGAAATAACTCAAATATGTTTCACCCCCTCCTCCTCTTGGTAGACGAATTTTAAAAATTTAGAAACTTGTTTTTAGGTGTTTCTTATATTTTATATGAAGAATCTTCTGGATACTATGGATTTCTACTTTTTCACTAAGATAAAAAATGTAAAAAAATGATCCCACAAAAGTGCTCTAGAAGTTTTATGGATTAAATGGTATCTGTTACAATAAACTAAAATTCTAATGCACACATGATTTTGAAACAAATTGAATTTATACTCTGTGTATTATCGATGCAGGAAAGCCATCTCATTCGCACAGGATCGAAAACGTGACAGCACGCATCTGGATCACTCCAAGCGGTGAATCTCAGACCATCAGCAACTGTCCAATGCGTTGTTAAAGTTAAAAGCTCACTGCAGTCCATTATGTTGAAAGTCTTGCTACATAAATGGGTACTCGAATGTCAAATGAAATATATGCTATACCAACCCCCCCTCCACAGAAAATCAGGACTGCGTTGACACGCCTCTGGACCACTCTTAATAGTGTGTCCTAGGCTATTATTGCCAATCGCCCAATATCTTGCCACAGTGCGGCGTTAAAATCCGCTAACTCACTCCGATAACAAACTTCCTTAATATTCCTGCATATTATACTGTACTCGAAAACGTTACTGAAAGATAGACTTCGCAATTCCAGTGTAATTGAAGAGCTTGTTTCCAAAAGGCGTTAAGTGAGAATTTTCAAAAATTGACTTTTCGATGTTAAAGATGCAGCACATTTCTAACAATGTATTTTCAGTAAGTAGAAGTTCCAAACACAGTTTAGTCGTACTGAAAACAGGGGGTGAAATTCGTGTTTTTTTTTTTTTTTTTTTCTCGAAAAGAACAAGTAAGTTTTGTGCGAAAGAGGATTAAGTCAAGTTTAACCAATTATAGCGTACCTTGAGATCACGTGGTTTTCCTGGCCTTGGGTGAAAAGCAAAAGTACGGAAAAAAATGTTCTAGATTGTCGCATTGAGATAGCTTTTTTTTTTTTTGCTAATAAAGTTAAATTGGAAAAATTATAATGAATGATTCGAATGAAGAAGCTGTGGTATTATCTCGCACCCGAGAAGGCACAAACGTGACCAACTGTATGGGAAAAAATTAAAAAAATAATAAACATGAGATGTTATCCGGTAAGCATGGAACAGTCGTCTGCGGTCATAGTGACAGCATGTTTTGCAAGGAGAATATCCTCACAAATGATGTTATCAAAGGAGCATTTAAGGTCATGTACAGCGGTACTGTTAAACAGCGACAAGATAATATTTTGTGTTCTCATACTGATAATTTTTTGTGCTCTCATGTGTAAAACTACACGATTAAACATAAGAAAACATATCGTCTTCGGAAAAATGAACCCAAACTAAGACAGATAAGTATACTTTATTCCTAATTATGATACGGATGTTCCCGTATTTGCTATCACATTTCAATCCATTTTCTGTGTGTGAGAAAAAAAAAAGATTTGGAAATATTGCATGTTATTTCTTCAAGAATAAAGCTGGGAGACCAGAACGTAGAAGTGAAAAACGCATCAAATTTAATATTGAATACAAGAATAAATTGATGCGTGAGCACATACTAAATTTTCGTTGTCATTCTAGTCATTATCGGAGAAAAAAAGCCGCCTCACACAGAATACCTTCCTGCGATGCTTAACGTTAGAACAATGCGGAAAATGCTCATAGAAAAGTATGAAAAGGAGTATTCTTATAACATTTATTATAGTGTGTCTGTAAAAGATTTTAATCTTGGCTTTGGAACCCCGATAAAAGATATTTGTTCCTTCTGTATTAGGAAAAAAATTGAGATGAATTCAGAAAAATGCACAAAAAAAGAAAAATAAAACCTATTAACCGAACTTTTGATTCACACGCACCGCAGCAAAAAAAAAAAAAAAAAAAAAAAAAAAAATCACTTTTAGGGGAAAAGCTTGTAGGAGAAGATGAAACTACAGTGTGTTCTGACCTGATGAAAAATCAGGAATCACTACGCACACGTATTTCACAAGCTTATTATTTAAATCAGCAAAGGCAATACTTTTTTCGTGTAACACTGCTCTGCATGAAAATCGGCCGCAACACCATTTTTGCAAATTCTAATGTAAAATGACCTCCTGAAGTCCATTTTGCCCTATCATCCACCGTTTTTAAGGGACGTCTCCCTATTTTTATCGCTTTTCGGTCATTTTATCACTATAAATTTGATTTTAAAGGTGAAGGAGGGGGAAGTACTATTTTAACTATTAAATATCTTCTGAGGGGCTAGAGAGTTGGAAAATTTTAAAACATGAACATTTGCAGTAAGGGGAAAATTTTTGAGGATTTTCCACTGAAATTATACATTACATTTATTATATTTTATCAGACAATGATTATTATTATTATTATTTTTATTAAACATTATTATTATTATTATTATTATTATTATTATTATTATTATTATATTTTTTAAGTGTTAAAATACTTATTTTCCATTCTCTAAATCAAATTATTCCTATAAAATTTCTGAAGAGTCATAAAAATTGGAAGAAGAGTAGGCGCCCCGAGAAAGCGGTGGGTGATTGGGCAAAATGGGAGTCATATTCGGATTCCGGAGGTCATTTTACATAAAAATTAGCAAGAATGGTGTCAGAGTGGTAAAAGCAATACACAAGCAAAGGAGGATATATTTTTTACACATGAGTGAACACTAGGCAGGACATGGTCCCAATGAAATTTCGAGTGCTTCTTTATATGGCTTTTTGATGAAGCGTATACCTCCAGAAGTAAAAAGTGTTCGATTGTTCAGTGACTCATGCAGAGGAAAAAATAAAAATTATACCATGTTAGGAATGCTTTCAGCAGTTGCTGCTCAAAAGGTCCTTACCTTCCCATACTACTTCACAGTGCGTGGTCACTCATACTTACCAGCAGGCAGAGCATTCGGCCAAGTGAAGACTAGCTTAAACAAAGTGGACACAATTTAACTCCCTAATGAATATTTTGAACATTTTTCTATGGTTGGAAATATTTTCGAGCATAAGAAGCAGTGGAATATTTTAGCGCATAGTCGTCTAAGAAGCAAACAAGGTTTCTTGATTTCAGAGGAAAAAGTACTGAAAATTACGAAGCGAGATGTGGGAATCAAGACAACGTACTGTGATTCATTTTTCCGTCACAAGATCCTGAAACTTGGTAAAAAAAAATTCTCCCGTGCGCTCATTCTGAAATAAAAACAAAAACAATATGAAACAAGCAAAATAATCATATGTTCTGAAATTACTTGAAGCTTTGGGAATTAACAAATTGCATGAATGTTTTATTTTTATGAACAATATTCCAACGATACACCTAACGCTAACATAAGTGAAAATAATGATAGCGATAAAGAAATAAAATTTGTAAATGAAGATGTGTTAGTAACTAACTACCTTCCAAAATCGTGTATCTAAAATTTATGCTATATTTGCATGAAACAAAAAATTGGATTACTTTCAAATGGGAATAAATGATTTCATTTCGTTATTTGTTTGTGCCAAAAGGGCGTAAGTCATAGTTTTGTTCAAAAAGGGGTAAAGTCATTTTTTTCTCTTTTTATTTCTAAATAACTATACTGTCAAGATATTTTTAAACATATAATTTAGTGTTATTATCATCCATATATTACTGGGGAAAATTATCTTTTCCTTAAATTCGATAATAAATCTTACATAACAAAATCACGCTTTTTCAAGAATGGAAAAAATTGACTTAATGTCATTTGGAAACAAGCTTTTCAATTAGCATCGCAAATTTAATCATAATGATTTAATTAAAACTAATACTTTGCTTCAACGGGAAAAATCATTCTTTTTAAGTATATCATTCTCAAAACTTCGCAATGTTCTCCATTCCTATGAAATAATGTCTATGAGCTCTTACACATTTGACACAATATATTTGTTTATTTTTATTTCGAACTGTCTAGATATCACTCTAAAATATATATTTTGCTTTAATAATTACATACTTAAAAAAAAAAAAAAGAAAATACAACTTAAAGTAAATACGTTCATTCTAAATTTTACGTAGTAATATAACGTACATGTTTTGCAGTTTTCCTTAAAATATATAATATGTATTAAGATATAAAAGAAGAAAGTTCTTTTTTCTCATGGCGATATGCCAGAATAACATAATCTTAAGCTGCCTCATTCAAGATGTGCAGAGGAGTTTAATTTTTCGATTTCTCATTCTTGTTGTGTATGCATCAATAAATCTCCCATGTCTTACAGAAATAAGGATACACAAAGAAGAACTCAAAAGCAAAACATTATATCGCAAATAAAAAATCTTTGATAAACTCGTTTATAACTATATTATATATACCCACGCACTCCCTTTCATACACGCATTTTTCGTGTATATATATGTATATATATATATGAACTATTACCTTGAACAGAATTTCAAAATATTATAATGTTGTTATTTCTGCATTTTGAAATATTTAAATTTTAAAATTTATATAAATTAAATGAAAGATTAAACAAATGTCTGTTGCATGTTTGGCTTCTTCTCTTTTCTTTTTTTAACTGTATGATTTGATATTAATGCAGCGAGACAAATGAAGTGTATGTGTTTATTAGAATATCTATTTAAACATTATCTTCATATTTACCTAGATAAAAACTATTAACGATTAAAAAAAAAAAAAAAAAAACAGTCGGAAATTGACATGCTGATGTTAAAAGGAATAAAAGAAAAACTACTAAATGTTGATAACCACGACCTGAGTCTGAAAATGGAATTTCCTCGCTACCTAACTTTGAGCGCAGAACCGCTCGGCCACGCTTTAAGTAATGAAAGTATGGCATTCGTTCAAAACAATTTATATAGACTTCTTCCCTTGTATGCATGTATTAAAATATCCCCAGTTTAAAGAAATGTGATTATTAGACTGTGAAATTTGTTAAATAGTCATTTTGGCAATTAGTCAGCGAGTGTATATGTGTGCATGGTTGTGGTAAATCTTCTGAGTAGCATTTCTCGAAAGCGAAAATAAATATAAAATGGAAATGTTTATATATATATATATATATATATATATATATATATATATGTATATGACACATCCGGTGTAAATATGAATTTTCCAACTTTTAGTGAAAACTAGAAAAGCAGAAGTGGGACCATATTTAAATTTAAGTTCGTATCTCAAAAAGGCTCTAACGATTTCTTTTCCAATTTGCTGCATTATCTTAGCTATCTTTTCATTTTCATTAGTTTCTTACTGCAGGAAAAGTATTAAAAATTCAGATTTCGTTGACCAATTTCAGATCATAGTAGCGGGTATTTAAAAATATATTTCTACGTATTTTTGTCGAACTCGATATATAATTCATTTATAGATATCTTTTTTGTATGTATTGGGTAGTTTCTTGTGTATCAATGAGTTTGAAAAGTTTTGGTGACTATCAGAATATGGGCTGAAAGCCGGTATCTCAAAAATGGTTTTAACGATTATTTTCAAATTTACAATATAAATCCTCATATAGTTATGTTCCTTTGTATGCATTAGTTGGTTAATACAAGAAAATCGATATGCGTGTTAATTAGGTAAATCAGTTTTATATCTCGAAAATAAGTGTCTCCAAAACGCACTGTTAAAACTGGTTTCTTAAAAATGAGCTAAATTGTCTCAAAATAGCCCTGAAATATATACTGAAATTTCAAACCCCATGTACTCATTTTTGAGTATATTGACATATCCAACATGGGGATATTGAGATTCTTATTGGTCAATCCCATTTTTGAGCATGTCAGTATACTCAAAAATGAGTACAGGGATTTTCAATTTTAAGTATATATTGTTTCGGAGCTATTTTGAGACAATTAAGTTCATTTTTAAGAAACCATTTTTAACAGTGCGGAATCACCGATTTTTTTAAAACTTGTTACATCAATTTTATTTTATATATTTTTACAGTGTTTGCATTAAATTTTTATTACAGGAAAACTTATAGGCTTCTAAATAGTAAGGTCAATTTTATGTGCTCTCTCTTTCCAAACAGAGTTTATAAAATAATAATCTTTTTTGTAGTATTAGTGAGTAAATGAATATGTGTGGTTCACTCTAAGAAATTTCAGTAAAATTTGGAGAAGTGACCAATAAATTTTATGACCAGCGCCCTTTTTTTTTTTTTTTTTTTTGAGAAAATGTACAGTACACTCTAGGAAAATTGAGTAAAATTCAGAGAATTGATAGTCAAATTATACAGCTATCTCCCTTCTTCGATAAAAAGTCCAAGTTTCGTATTCGTAACATATTGCTTAAAAACCTACAGTGTTGACCATAAAAGCCACTTCCCTTTTTCGAGAAAAAAAAAAAACTATTATAGCTTTGCATATATGATTTTATTTTTACGGTCAGTGATTGGAAAACATTTTGCCGGTTGCTGACCATAATTTAATGTTCAAATTCTTTTATATTGGGGTCGTTATCAAGTTCAAATTCTATAATATTGTAAAACTGAGGTCGAAAAATTTCATGATTACCCAAGTTCCCCATACCATATTATAATGGGAAATTTAAAAGTCGAAACACCCTCATGAAAAATAAAAATAATATTGATTTTGATTCCAACAAATTTTATTGTTAGGGTAAATATATATTTGACTTTCACTCAAAATAAGTTTACCTCAAGATGATTACCCCAAAAAGGTTACCCCAAATATTTTTAAGTCTTAATTTCTTATCTGAAAAAAAATTAGAATATACCTTCGAATTTTATCGTTAATAATATTTTATGGCATACTAAAACATTTCCTTTAAACCTGTTTGCTGCATTTATCGACATTTTATTTCGTATCTGAATCAAGTGAACATAAATTCTTTTGAGTGACATTTATTTAGTATTTAGATACTGAAAATGTCGCCAAATGCAAATATGTTTTTCATTACTATAGCGAATAATTTTACTGAAATATATTTCATGTAATTACTTTTATAAAGTCGTAAACATCGTCAGCATTCCCATTAAATCTAAAAACTACGCTCAAAAAACTCTCAAACTGAAGAAAGGAAAAAATACTACCAATGTTTGATCTCTTATTAAATTACTAGCTTTCTTAGATAATAATTGTTAAATAATTGCAATAAATAAAAATAATATTAGGTAACATAGGAAAAATCTTATTTGGCGTTTATGACATTTATTTCTTGCTGAAAGAACATTAAATTAAAATACTACCAAAACTATATGTATATTTTTTTTTATGAGATAAAGTTAATAATCTAAATTCATCCGAAACCCTTCTCTTCTATATTGTGAAAATTTCTAATAATGAATTTATTATGAAATTTTAGTAGTAGAAATTAAACAAAGTTCTTGCCAGTATAGGAAATGACATTTAAATCTGTTCTTTCCATGTAAAATCTTAGGTAATACCTATATAGTTTAACAAATTCACAAACTAATTAATAATTTGGCTACTACAGACGAATAATATATTGTGATTTTCGGTTTTCCCACTCATGAAAGCATGTAAAATTATCAAAAAATCAAGAGGCGGCACTGCTCTTCTGCGATTTCTTCAATTTAAGGTAAGATTATATCTCACGTTGTATAGTGAATAAACAATATCCAACAAAGCTTGCATAGCTTTGTTGGATGATACGGCCATTGATAGGGCCATTACGAAACATTTTGCTGATTTAATTTGTATGCATATTGGACTATACGTGGCGCTGCTATGCTGCACTTTACCCGTGAACGGGAAGGCTATCTCGGATTCTATTGTACATAATTGCCAAAAATTGATACATTAATGTGATATCTTGAAATTCTTTACTGATTCAGTTTTGTTGCATATAGTTTTACAGATGGCGCTGCTGAGCTAACATTTACACAGTGAATAGGAATTTTAAATCTCATCTTCTATTGCATATACATGCAACAAACTTGGTATGAGTGATAACCATTATAATAACAAATTCTGACTGGATTTATGTTTATATTTGCTGACTAGCAGGCTACGCCCGCTTCGCTGGTCCCTATTTTTAAATGAATCACTATAATTACTAAATTCTCAAAATTGCATTAATTTTTATCACGTGAAATAAAAAAAGAGAAACAAAATCTGATTTGGAAAAATGTCGCACCGGGTTCTCACTGCCTTCGGAAAAAAAAATCCCAAAATGCTCTAACTCTTATTTCTATTATTTTCACCCTTCGCCCCTCCCCCTCCCGTCTATCCTAATAATTTTGCGAATTCGAAAATATCCGCAATCGATTTGTAAGTTTCAAAAACCCCTATGCACCAGTTTTGAACAATCTATCTCTATTTTTATTTTTATTTTTTGCCCCTCCATCCCCCCTCCTTCCCGCCCCTTTCAATAATTTTAAAAATTCGAAAATATCCGCAATCGATTTGTAGGTATCGAAAACATCTATGTACCAATTTTGAATGATCTAACTCTATTTTATTTTTCGCCCTACGTCCCCCCCTTCCCCGCCCTCCTAATAACTTTACACTCTCCAAAATATCCCCATTCGACTTGCAGGCCTTTAAAACCTATCTGTACCAATTTTGAACGGCCTAACTGTATTTCTATTTGTTTCTGCCCCATAGCCCCCCCCCCCCCTTGCTGCCCCACCTGGGGGCTGAATTTCTGAAATTCCAGAAATAGATTTTTAGATATTTGCATTAGCTATATTTTAGATCAAAAATTTCACGTATATCTGCTTTTTTGTTTGAGATATATAGGATTATGTGAAATCACGTTTAGCGCATGTGAAATCACGTTCCGCCCCCTCCCCCCGTTGGGGACCGAATTTCTAAAATTCAAGAAATCGAATTTTAGACATTTGTATTAGCTATATTTTAAAGCAAAAATTTTACGGATATCTGTTTTTTGTTTGAGATATGAACGATTTTGTGAAATCACGTTCTCCCCCCCCTTGGGGGGCGAATTTTCTAAAATCGCTTCTTAGTGGATGCATACGTCATAGAAAGAATATTGTTACAAAATTTCATGCTTCTAGGTCCAGGGGTTTGGTCTGGGCGATGATGAATCACCCCCTCATTCACTCAGAAAGAACGATTTTATATATATAGATTAGTGGGGCTTAAGGGGGGCTGCATTTACTTACCTTCTGTAATTTTCATCTCTGCATTACACGTCAGCATCTTCCACATGTCAACATTTGCTGATTAAAATTTCACCAACTCCACATACACTCTTAAAACTGTGCCTCTTATTTCAGAGGTACATTTTTCACTTTTGTGCCTTTAAAAGGTAAGAGGCACAAATGGTGCCTTTGAAATTAAGAGGCATATTTTGGATTTTTGTGCCTCTGAAAATTAACAGGGATATATGATTTTTGTGCCCTTGAAAATTAAAAGGCACATGTGGTGCCTTTGGAATTAAGAGAAACATTTTTACTTTTTTGTGCCTCTGAAAAGCACATATGAGAGGATGGTGCACATTGAGAATCGATCTTTGAAATTATTGTCTTAGATATATGAAAATTTACGTACACGTGCATTGAAATGGCTCAATGTTAAATATATTAAAAATTCTCAAAAATTATTAAAATTTTAAACCATTTTTTTAAAGTAGTAAAATGCTCCATTAGACTCAGTTTCTAAATTTTCCTCTCGATTTCATAATATTATAATTTATCAATATAATCTAAACATATTTTTGTATTAATTTTTATATTGATCAGTTAATTCCTTTTAAATATTTTTGTGTATGTTAAAAATTTACATGTAATTTCAGCATTCAAACATAGATTTTTTTTTTCATTTAATTTAACAATCAGTTTTCAAATTCATGCAGAAATATGGTTAAAATATATTGGGAGTATCAAATTGGGATGGTTAAATCGCTTCGACGCCAGTGACTCGGCGAAAGTTTAGGTCGGATTAGTTTTGTGTCGACATGGTGCTGCAACGAAGGAATTGATTGTGAGAGGTATATGAATTGGAAGCGATTTTAAAAGTTTGATTGAAATGAAGAGAAACGAAGCTGGTAGAAAGTAGTATATGATGGAGATGGTTTTTGTAAAAGGTGTGGTGGAGATTGTAGAGATTCTTAATTTGGCGAATGGTGGAGTAGTAGAGTTTTCTCCAAGGTCTGTCTACGCTAAAGTTTTAGACTTAGCGCTCGGATGAAGTTATATTTTGTTAGTGGAGATTTAGTTGCATTAAGATTAAGTAGTTTGATGAGTGTTGGTGTGCGTATCTGCTAGCATTCTTGAATGTAAAATTGGATCAGCCGGGAATTTGCTGATCCACAGTGAAGTCACAGTAGTGGAGTAAAAGAGTGCACCCGTCTCTACACCTTCGACTGTTAGCTGTAGTGAGATATTTCAAATTATCTAATTTAAGTTATATATATATATTTTGATAAAGTATTTAAATACGCTGACTGAGCTATCGCAAATGCCAGACCGCCCTCCCATTAATCTGTTCAAATAAAAGTCTTATTTATAATTTATATTCAAGTCTCGTGCTCTTCACTTATCTATTTAGTTATCTGATTAATTAATTAAGATGGAGTTCGCAAAAACGCAAACCTCACAGCCTTTCTTCATCAGGTGAAAAAAAACACGTGCCTTTGAGGCAAAAGCAAGACTGAAAGCAAGGCAAAATCCAAAGGGGGAGGAGCAACACAAACAACCAATAGGAGGCATCATTCAGGACCAATCAGAGAGGAACACACACACACACACACACAAAAAAAAAAAAAAAAAAAAAAAAAAGACGGAGGGAAGGAATAAACAATTAAATTTTTTGTACAATCGTAATCAACTTCCCTTTCTTGATGTTTCAGCTACTAGGTGCGGTTCCTCTTTTAAAACCTCTGTGTATAGGAAACCTTTCTCTGTTTCTAACCCTCCCCATGCTCTCTCTAATCATCCGGCTAAACAAAAAATTTGCACCTTTTACACTTACGTGTATCGTGCCCTTAAAATTTGTTCTGAAACTTCTTCTCTTAAAGAGGAACTCAATTATTTAATGTCTGTTGCTATTAAAAGAGGTTTTAGACCCTCTATAATTGATAAAGCTCTCAAAAAGTTCAGTAGGCCAACTTATAATTCTACTCTTTCCATTGATGATAAAATTAAACCCGATAATCTTGTTGTCTTGCCTTTTTATCCCCCCTTATGTTTTAAATTAGCCAAAGTTTTGAAGCGTTTCAATTTTCACGTTATTTTTAAACCTGTCAATAAATTTCAATTCCCTTCAGCTAAATCCCCTGTTCCCGAGCTTCATAAGTGGGGTATCTATAATGTCACTTGCAATAATTGTGATTTATCTTATATTGGTCAAACAAAAAGAAATCTTGAATGCCGTTTACGTGAACATTCTCGGTATGTTGTTAATCAAGAAATTTCTAAATCTTCTATTGCGAAGCACAGTTGGGAATTTAATCATAGATTTAATTTTAAAAGTGCCAAAATTATCTTTCATGCCAAACGCGTTTCCGAACTGGATTTTTTGAAAAATTTAGCTATTTACCTTAATCATAATAAAATTGTTAGTGTAAAATCTGATTCCACTTTGCTATCTACAGCCTGGAAAAATTTGTTTAATTCTATTAAATAATTTCCTTCATTATGTTTATAATATAATAATAGTTATAATAAAATAATTCTAATTAAAAAAAATTAATAAATAAATAAATTTTATTAAATTTACTTATTAGTATAATATTAAGTAAATAAACAAAAAAATTAATTGTTTATTCCTTCCCTCCCTCTTTTTTTTCTTTTTGTGTGTGTGTGTGTGTGTGTTTCTCTCTGATTTGTCCTGCATGATGCTTTCTATTGGTTGTTTGTGCTACTTCTCCCCCTCTGGATTTTGCACTGCTTTCATTCTTGCTTTTGCCTCCAAGACAGTAGCACGTGTTTTTTTTTTTTGCACCTGATGAAGAAAGGCTACGTCCTTTCGAAACCGGTTAAGCTGGCTTAAATTTTATGGTGTGTAAAGAAGTTTTAAAATCTATATAAATTCCAAAGTAGTTATCCCATATCATAAATGTGTTTAGAATGGCACAAACACCGGAATATTAAGTATTAAAATTGTAAAATCTGCATTTTTCAATTTTAATGGTTGCTTTTTATAGTGTCGTCTCTGGTTATAAAGTTAATTACCTAAGTTTTCGAAGATAAAACAATCAGAGCAATATTTCGCTATTCACAATCATCTTAATTTTTAGGACTGACAAAGCAAAACCTTGTTATATGTTATTCTTGCAGAATGTCAGCTATTTTGTGATCTTTCATTTCGCTGCTGCACATTGTCTCAGGAGTTCACTTCTGTCAAAACAGGTGTTTGTAGGGTGCATTTTTGCTTGTTTGTCATAAAACATTCTGCTTTATTATAAGTAGATATAATGTCATGCACGCAGATAAAGAGTTTTTAAATGTTCCATTTTTGAGAGAATATTACATTTTCAAAAATGATCTTGTGAAAAAAAATAATAATAATTTTATATAATATTAATTTTTATCTATATAAAGTGCTTCCATTTAATAATTGCTTTAATAAAAAAAAATAATAAAATGGTTAGATGCATTATATTTTGCTTGTAAATATTTTGTAAACACTTATATGTATATAGTGTAGCGTTCTTTAAAAATCCTTTAATGCAGCTTGACGAATGCTGTCACATTCCCTTTGTTAAAGTTTAATATATATATATATATATACGCATACACCCTTATACTTTGTAGGCATTCATTTATAAAATTATAATTTTCTGAAAATTCTGTTTTATATAAAAGTTCATTTTAAACTTGTGTTTTGTAGTTCATATTTGTGGATTCTTAGTCGGTGTTTTCACAAAGGTCAGATCTTCTCTAATTTCTCGATTCGCATACTTTAAGTTTCTTAGTAATTAAGGAATTATGTTCATTGTATTGTTTTGGAGTTTATGTGACTGGAAATGTATTTAGAAAGCAAGTGTTGTTGAATATCGTTAATCATCTGACCATCATTATGAGATACATTTGTTCACCTAACTTTTGCATTTTTCCAAACATATCCATAATCATTAATTATACAATTATGTATTTATATCATGTTTCCGAAGTATGAAGGTTATAAATAATAGTCATAATATTTGTCTAAATTTGGAAAAAAAGGGCAAGAATGTAAATATTAGCCCTTTTAAAGGACGTTCAGTGTGTTAAATATATTAACCGAGGTACATAGAAATAAAATCTAGGAATATTATCACTTCTTTTATTTTTATAATATTTATATTATCAATAAAACAATATGACAGTACCTGTAACATATAATAATTTCGAAAAAAGAATTAGAATTGTACAAATTTCTTTTGGCACTAAACCATAGTGAACCAAAAGACGTTTGAGGAAATATTTAACACCGTAACAATTGACACTGACAGGGATGGGTAATTCCTTTAACGATATATACACCTTTGAATATCATAAAGTAGCATCTTTTGTTAGAATATACATTATCTGCACCTATAAACCTTTGAAAGTTCCTTTAAAAGTGAATTATTATATTATGAAAATATTATAAGAGAGTATAACCAAAATTGAGTGATAAACGTATATGAATATAAATTATTTCGAAATGCTAATATAATTATTTTGCTGAAACAATTAAAAAATTAAATTAAAAAGATTTTATGTTCCATTTATAATGGTTTTATTATCCATTAATATACTTGTAAAGGAGATTGCAATCATACTGGGTAAAAAATATTAACTTGTGAGATCCCTTTCATTGCTTACTCTTACTGAACGTCCCAGATAGTTAAAAATTAATTTCGTTTTAATATAAAGTACAGTTCTGCTCTAATTCATAATTGGTATATAAACAATTGACTTGATTTTTGCTATGTCAATGAAGGTTTTAGAACTGCCCAAACAGCTTTAACAATACTTCGATGCGATAAAGTGAAAAGGGTGAGATTTTGCACATGCCAAAAGATTTATTTCTATTGTTCCCAATGTAATTTAACACAGTCAGTACTCTTTGAATATTATTATCGGCATCAAGTGGATCAGAAAAAAAATCATAACCCAGAGAATATTTTGAATCAAATGATCTGGGAAGAGGAAGTGGTCAGGTGGGGAAATAAGCAATTGCAACAACATCAAAACTGAAATACTCAGTCACATATAGAACTTCGTATATCAATCCCATAATTATACTTAATAAAAATACGTGGAAATGGGACAGAAAATGTGAATATTCATTTAAGCGTTACTCCTTCCCACATCAGAATTACAAAGCATATTAGTATTTGCATAAAAATATTAACAAATAAAACCATATGTGTCCCCGACAGGAATTTAACAATTATATAATATATATTGTAATATATATTGTAATATTTATTTATTATTTATTTATTTATTTATTATTATTATTATTTATTTATTTAGTTTTATTTATTTTTTACTTTTTATTATTATTTTTTGTGTGGATATGTAAATATGATGCTCCTCTTGTGTTTAATTATTAAGATACGATTTTAAAGATATTTTTAGTTTGAGACTTAATTTTCTTTTTTTATAATTTTTCCTGTCAATTCTTGTATTACATTTTCCTCGAATATACCCAGATCTCTTTAGTTTGGAAACTAAAACTTAAACTGCCAAAGTAAATTCGTAACTTATCGCTCACGTTGATAATTCAATAAAAATTTTGAATATTGATTTCGACCTTAATATGATACAGACCAAAGCTTTATTTTTTATGTTCTACTAGGAAAAGTTTTGCACAAAATTATTTCTTCAATTGTTAATCATTTTTATATAAATTAACCACACTTTATATGAATTAAACACATAAACTCTCTCTCTCTCTCTCTCTCTCTCTCTTTCTACACACACACACACACACACACATATATATATATATATATATATATATATAACTCTCTTTTTATTTATTTTTAAAGACTTTTATTTATTTCTGAAATATTTTATGAATTATTATTTAAGAGAAGGAATAATTATTTATTTATTTTATTTATTTATTTATTTATTTATTTATTTATTTTTTAAGAATTATTTTTTACGAATTATTATTTAAATATTTTATATTATTATTTAAGAGAAAGATAAACAAACCCATTGAAAACTTATGAGATTTTAAGATAAACTCTGAAAGTATGTTTTAATTTGGAAAAGAGATCTATTTAAATATTAATAATGGTTTTTTTAGGCTATATTTCTATATGTTATTCCTCTAAAATAAATTGTGAATTTCAGATGATAAAACATTCTAAAAATATCCATAATCCATACCACAAAGTTTATATATATCTAAAACTGCTTAATTTTCGTAAGTTGAGTACGAAGAATATCATAATTACAGAGAAATGCATATCAAAAATTTATAAATATGATAAGTGAAAAAAAAAATAATAATAATAACTAAAGGTAAATACAAATACAGGCGCAAAAATTAGCCCTTAGTATCTTTTTTAGTAATACAAATAATTTAATTGCATTACACAAATATAGGAAGATAAATAAAGAAGAAGTAACAAATATTCCTATTTCAGAAATATCAGATGAATGAGTAAAGAACTAAGATAAATTTAGAGCGATTAAAAAAAAAAAAAAGAAAAAAAAAAGCTGCCGGTGTTGATTCCACGATTACATCACTTTAGAGAATCTGTAGTCAAAATCTGGCGTGTGTATTTCTGGGGAGTACTGCAATCGCGCTAAAGATTTTTTGGGGTTATTCCAAGTTGTTCATTTCTTTAGGCTAGAAAATAATTAATAAATTATTGTTTATGAATATAGTACTTCATAATGGTGTCGTTACACAGATGAAATTGAAAAGTTCGGGTGATGAGAATGGAGAAAAATTGTAAGAAACAGAGCAGATTAGAATCACTTATTAGAGGACTTTATCCAGCAATGGATTGATAAAGACTGAAACTGATGATATATATATATAAGATTTATCTACATAAAACATTTTATATAAAATAAGCATATAAGCAGCTAAAATTGTTTTATGAAAAAAGATAATTTAATATAACTAATAATAGATCATACAAAAACTACATTGGAGTTGCATGAACATAAACGCTGCAACAACTGCAACTTCTAAAAACAATTTTAATATTAAACACTTTTCAAAAATGTGTTAATTTAAAACAAAAAGTCCAAAATTTTAAGATAAATACACGATAATTCCCTCTTCAGCAATAGGCAATACTTCTTTCAAAAAATATTGTTATCCTAACGGTTTTCAGAAATATGATGTGATATTCAGAAATGTGATGATATTCTAGAATATCTCGAGTAATTGTGAAAAAAATAATTATGAATAAAATAAAATATGTAGTTGTATATATATATATATATGAATTTGTATATTTCAATATATATATATATATATGTGTGTGTGTGTGTGTGTGTGTGTGTGTGTAACGAACATTGGCTCAATCATTCTTTTGTAGCAGTCATGTACATAGTGAAAAAGAGTCAAATTAATCCAGTCGTATAACCAGTCAGTCTTATTTTAAACTAGCAGGCTACGCCCGCTTCGCTGTTCACTATTTTTAAATGAATCATTATAATTAATGAATTCTCAAAATTGCATTAATTTTTATCATGTGAAACAAAAAAAAAAGAAAGAAAAAACTCTGATCGGGAAAAATGTCGCACCGGGCCCCCACTATCGCACCGGGTCCCCACAGCGTAGACCCGTGCGCGATGCACACGCACGAAAGCATATGTATGAGCGCTGCGCGCGCGTATTCTTTCATCACCCTTATGAATTATCAAAATTCCATGTTATTACTCATAAACTTCTATTTTTAAGAAAAGGAATTAAAAAAAACAAAAAAAAAAAAAAAAAAAAACATTTCTGATCGAGTAAAAACTCACACCGGGTCCCCTCTGCCTTCGTCAGCGTAGACCCGAGTGCGCGCAGTGCTCACGAATTCATATATACGCTCGCTCCTCGCGCATATTCCTTTAACACCCTTCTTGTCCCTCCTTAATTTTATACTTTCGAAAATATCCTCATTCGACTCGTAGGCACCCAAAACCTATATATACCAATTTTAACGTTCTAACTCAATTTCTAATTTTTTGGCCCCCTTAAGGACATCTTAAAACATATAAATCAGGTGAAATCTCGAATAATTGCCATTAGTTCCCTCTATTGGATAAATTTAATGTATGTTATTCGATAATATAAAAGTACTTTAAAATGACTTTCGAATGATATATTAAAAATAATTTAATCATATTTAGTATTCAAAATATTGAAAATTTAAAATATTGTAGCGCCATCTGGCTGTAGAAATTTCTAAAATCTACTGTTCAATTCTAAATCAACAAAGCTTTAAAATGATGTATTACTTATGAAATTATTTTAATTAGTAGCTGAGATACAAAAGAAAACCTAATCAGTAGACCTTAAAACGTGTAAATCTGGTGAAATCTCGAAATCCACTTTCGATAATATAAAAGCTCTTTAAAATATCTTTCGAATGATGTATTAAAAATAATTTAATCATATTCAGAATTCGAAATATTGAAATTTTAAAATATTACAGCGCCATCTGGCGGTAGAAAATTCTGTAATCTACTGTTCAATTCCAAATCAACAAAGCCTTCAAATAATGTATTACTTATAAAATTATTTTAATTAGTAGTTGAGATTAAAAAAAAAAAATAAAAAAAAATCAGGACACCTTAAAACGTGTAAATCACGTGAACTCCATTACTTACGGTACTCGGTTAATGGAAGGTGACAAAAATTTGTGACGTCTACTCTTGAAATTCAGTTCAAATAAGTTTCAAAATGACATATTACTTTTGAAATTATGCAAATTAGAAGCTGAGATACAAAAATGATATAAACACTATTATAAAACGACTTATGTCTGACATTTTCGTGTTTTTCTCCGAAACTTGCGTAATTCGAAACTCTGCAAAATATAAAAGAATAAAGGCGTTCGGGGTTTTCCGTCATTTTCTCCGAAACATGCGTTCCTTTTCTACGTTTTTGCCCTTCCCCCCCCCTTTCCGTCCCTTCTAATAATTTTATATTCGCAATCGATGTATCTTTCCTTAGAAACTAATAATACCAGTTTCAAACGCTGTAACTCTTTTTTTTTCCTTCGCCCCCCCCCTCCCCCTCAAGCCCTTCCTAATATTTCTACACTTTCAAAAATATTCAGAATCGAATTATCGGGCATTACAACCAAATATTACGAAATTTCAATGGCATATCACAATTTAAAATATATACTGCAAAATATAAAACAAAATTTAATCTAATTTTTTTGTTTATCCAGATATTTTCATGAAAATTGAACAGTAGCTTTTGGAACTCAGATAATAGTTCCGAAAGTAGCAGCAAATTAAGACAAGAGAAATTATCCATTCTAAATGAAGCTAAAAGTGTAATTTAGACAATGATTCAGCTTAATAGAAGGGTTTCAATTATAAAATGAAATACAATTCTTCAATATATATTAACATTTATATACCTGAGAATGTTTTAAATTATTTTTCGATATGTAATTTTGGCTTACGATAAAAGAACAAAACATAATATATGACTTTTTTTTTTTTTTTTTTTTTTTTTTTATAAGTATACTAAATCTTTTAAGCAATTTTATTTGAAAAAAAAAAAAAAAAAAAAAAACCTCGGGACCAAAAACATTTTCCGCGGAATATGAATGAGAAATAATTTTTTACATTTATATTATTTAAATCTTTTTTAGTTATAAATAATAATTTGGCTTATAAAAATATTTTAATGTCGTTTGTACAAAATAACATAATATATATTTTAAGCACAGTACATATTCCAAAAGGATTTCCAACAGTTAATGAAAACCATAAAATAATTTTTTTTTCTATAAATAATTTTTTATATAAAGTTATCATTTATTATAATATATGTTACACATGCTTAAAAGTTATGAAACGCTTTACAATTTCACGTTTATCTTGAACACAGATTTACTAAGCGAAATAAGTTTTCCAAAACGTCATCTTAAAGAACGTTTGAACTTAAGCTTTTAAATATCACCGAATTTCAAAATGTTTTGTCTAGAACGTCTCAGATTTTGATTTCAGCATATTTGAATAAAAGACGAATGATTTATGAGTTCAATTTATTAAGAAGACTTTAATTCTTTCTTTAAAGATTTATTTGCATTTCAAAATGGATGACTTAGCTTAAATGCTAAAGAAAGTTCATAGGAAATGTGAATAACTTATTGAATCGTAACTAACTGCTACATTTATGAATTAGCTTCATTTGATTTTGAAAACCTAGGATGTCATTGATTGAGAAATATTTTTAATTTTACAGAAATTAAGATTTTTCTGGGATAAAAAAAAAAAAAAAAAAAAAAAAAAGAAAGAAAGAAAGAAAGAAAAAAGAAAAGAAACTTTGTGAGGATTTCAGTATTACGTAAACTTTAAGTAATATTTTGTTTAAAACGCAAAACACAGAATTGTAACGAGACAATATGAATGTGTATTTCCATTTACTTTGAAATATTTTTAATATTATTTAGTGCGACTTAAAAAATAACCTAAGTTAGAAAGTTACAATTATTTTTATTTATTGTGTTTGAGTAATTCAGTTATGCTGCGATCATTGCAATCTCTTGTATTGTCTCATCTAAAAAGTCATTTATTTATTATATTATTATTATTATTATTATTATTATTTTGTTTAATTATTTATTTTTATTTTTATTTTCGCGTACGTTTAGATTACACACACACACACACAAAAAAATAGAAATGAAATATTTAAGTTACGTAAGTGTTTTTATTCATACTTAAAACTATGGTTAAGAGAGCAAGTATTCTACTCACCAGATGGCGCCACACCTTAGCTGTGAGTATTTTTGTTTTCTCTTCTTGTCAGTTGTTGATTGTGATGTAGCCACGCACGAGTTAGCAGCAAGAGCTGCTCTCAACTAAAATAAATGTGTGTACAATTCATTTAGTGAGTTAATTACTTTATACAGTCCATGTTTATTCTTTAGTGAATGTGAGAACCAGCGCATAAGTTTAACAAATTCATCGATGCCAAAATATTGAACAGGGAGCAGTCCCCGCTCACCGCTCGAATAGCAGTGTTGAGCGCTTCTAGGAAAATCCACGTGAGCTGCTCCGACATTTATTGAAAAAAAAAAAATACATCGTGCATCGCCTGGCTTAGCCAACCCGCGACAAGGGGCGATGCAAATGGGCATGGGTATTTACAAGAGCGGCGCCAGACACAAGTCTACCCGCGACACGGGGCGCCGCTTGATTATAGGAGAGAGGGTGCCAGGCTGTGTGGCCTTCCGCGACAAGCGGCACACTACCAGTTTAGACAGTTGCATTTATGAGGGCTACAGCAGCATCACGGGCACATGGGAAGATAACAAGGAGATAGAAGATTAATGTGTTTAGGAGAAAGAATTTTTCTTTAGTTGTGATTTTAGGTTAGTTTGTTAGGTTACATAAATCCATTAGGAATGAGAAAAATTTATTTAATTTATTAATTAAGGGTTTCCTTGTTAAAATGTTGTCCAGCCAATTGATTGGTCTGGGAGAGGGATTTCTAATATGATATTGTGCTGTTAAGGGGCAGTGGAAATAATAGTGTTGCGGAGTTCCCTCCTCGCCGCAAGAACACAGGGGAGAGCATCGGCAATGAAATTTGTAAAGGTAAGATGGTAAGGGGCCATGACCTGTTAAAAATGCCATGATAGGTGGGGTTAGGGTCCAGGAATTAATGCGAACCTGTGGGATCAGAGAAAAGATGTGCCTACCCTCCTCTGAACTATCTCACAGATTTTGCCATTTGAGATTAATAATTTCTTTGATTCTATTTTTGACATAGGAGGGTGGGGAAGGGATTGTGGAACACTTGGTGGGGAAAACAGTTAGGGAGTCAGCGAGTTCATTGCCGATCATGCCCCTGTGGGCAGAAACGTGTGCCAGGGAGCAAGTTAAGTTTGGATTCGTTAAGAGTTTTTTGATCTGTTGAATTTGTGGGTGTCTGCTCCGATGCCGAGCTATTGCCTGAAAGCCCGAGAGACTATCGCTGAAGATGTTAAAGATTTCATTCGTGTTCGAGTCGCCAATCCAGCGTATTGCTTTTTCTATGGCATAGATTTCCGCTTGGAAGACTGAATTACAGTCCTCGAGCCTGCAGGCCCACCGATGGGCCACGGTGCCACGGTCCAGCACGCAAAATGCTGCTGCAACCCCGGCGTCCGTTTTGGAACCATCAGTATAGATCGCCACTGGAGCAGAGGGAAAGAAACTATTTTTTGTGCAATTGGTGATGAATGAGGCAACATCCTTGTCTGGGTGAATATCCCAGCTGCATGTCAAAGTTTGTATGGGGGTTTGTGGGAAGATGATGTTTGTTAATTCGGGGTCTTTAAGCTGTAGGATTTGAGTTTTTATATATGTCTGCGAGACCTGCAGGTGGGCATGAGCAATCCCAGTGATTACGGTGAGGGCATCAGTGGATATTGTTTTATATCCTCTTGCAATTTGCAAGAGGAAGGGTCTTTGGGCTGAGTTAAGAACGCCAAAATATTGGTCGGAATCGCCGGAGAAAATTAATTTCGGTTTTCGCTTTCGCCCGCCGCTCTCGATGTTCTGAGTGACTCAACGCCGGAATAAGCCGGTAAATGACTTTTAAACATTCTATTTAAATGTATCACTGTGAAAATAGCAATTTTAAAGTTCAAGTATTGTGAAAATATTTATATATAATAAACTAGTGCTATGAAAATAAAAATAAATTCGTATAAAAAAAATAAAAAATAAAAAATAAATTCTTAAAAAAATAAAAGTAAAAGTGATTATGTTTTCACAAAAGGCAATTATAACGAGGAAAAGAGCCCTTAAGGGACAAATCACTAAATTTAAAGAGAAATGTGATCTTGAAACGTCAGATTACGATATTTATCAGTTAGAATTATTAAAAAATAAATGCAATAAATACTGTTCTGAACTAGGTGAAATTTTTAACCAGTTGTATGAAGTTTCAGATGAAAAGGAATTAGATGCACTAATTGATGAACAAGACAACATTCAAAATAGTCTTGACGAATTATTATTGTTACTAAACAGAAAGATTTCAACAATAAAAATAAACAATGAGGAAGTTTCAGTTTTTAAAACAGAACAAAAAGTCGAGAGCGTGCGCTTACCGAAACTGTTATTACCTACTTTTAGTGGAAATATTACTGACTGGTTAACGTTTTATGACTTGTTTACCGCTAGTGTTCATAATAATTCCAATTTGTCAAATGCTCAACGATTACAATATCTGAAATCATCGTTAAAAAGTGACGCTTTTAAAGTAATTCAGTCGATTTCTATCTCAGACGCAAATTACGAAATTGCCCTAAATTTATTGAAAGATAGGTATTCCAACAAAAGAGAGCAATTATTTGCTCAAATTAGAAAATTAATATCGCTTCCAACTATTCAGAATGAATCGTCAATAGCAATTTTACAACTAGTAGATAATGTAAATGAAATTATTCGCGTATTTGAGATTTTGGAGCAAAAAGTTGATGACCTCAGTCATACTTTAATATTATACTTAATACTGCAAAAATTAGATACCGCTACTAAAATGTAGTTCGAACGTGAATTCAAAAAAGAAAATATCCCCAAGTTAATGGAGCTCCTTGAGTTTTTGCAGCATCATGCGATGCAACTGTAGCAAATAACAAACTTCAGTTTAAGAAAAACATTCCATCAAAGGCAACCGTTTTGATTTCTAACAACAATAATGCAAATAGCAATTGTATTTTTTGTCATGAAGAGCATAATTTGCAGAAATGTTCAAAATCTTGAATTTAAGGGTTCAGAAACGCGTAGATTTTGTTAAAGTAACAATATGTGTTTTAACTGTTTATCACATTTACATAAACTTAAATTTTGTAAAAGTATTAATAAATGTAGACATTGCGCCAAATCACACCATTCGCTTTTACATTTTGAGAATTACAAACGAAATCCAAAACAATTTGTGAATAGTAGTATGCCATTGAACGTTCAAGCACAAACTTTCAATCTCTCAGAATCACATACTGATGGGAATGAATCCCCTTTGCTTTGTGCTTCTTTTTTGGAAGTTACACTTCTTCAGGTAATCTAGAACCAGTTAAACGCAAGCAAATACTTCTTTGTACTGCATTGATTAAGGTGAAGGATTCAACTAACAATTATGTCTATGGGAGGTGTATTCTGGATACATGATCCCAGGATAATGTTATTACAAGAGAATTTGCAAACAAATTACAAATTAATGCGAGGGATAGTTCAATTTCAATTTCATGATTGGGTTCCTACAACACACTAACAAGTGGGCAAGTCGATTTATTATTTTCACCCCATTTTCGGAGTGACTTACGTGTTTCTACTTCTGCGTTTGTGATCAACGAGATAACAGGAAAAACTCCAAATGTTTCATTACCCAGTGACATTAAAAATCATTTTAAAGATTTAAATTTGGCCGACCCGCAATTTTACAAGTCAAATTCAATTGACATTTTACTTGGAGTTAATGTTTTCCTCACACTATTAAATGGCAATATTGTTAAAAGAAATCCTAATTTACCATTTGCTGTAAGTTCAAAATTAGGGTGGGTAATTGCAGGAACAACTTTTTTAGAATCTAGTGAATCAAATCCTATCGCAGTAAATTGTATAAACACTACTGACTTAATTCAGAGGTTTTGGGAGTTAGAGCAAGTTCCTAACAAAAATATAATGTCAAATGAAGAAAAAATGTGCGAGTTACAGTTCGAAAGGGAACGTAAAAGAAATCATGATGGTCGCTATTCAGTTAGTTTACCTTTCAAATTTAATCGAGAAATTTTAGGAAATTCAAAAGAAATGGCTACGCGGAGATTTTTTAATTTGGAAAAAAGACTTTTAAAAATGCCTCACATTTATGAACAATACATTGATTTCATGAAAGAGTATTTGTCCCTTGGACACATGGAGCCCATTAAAGACATTGTTGGGGTTGAAAACAAACATTATTACATGCCGCATCATTTTGTTCTTAGAGAATATAGTTTATCCACACGCCTTCGTGTTGTTTTCGATGCTAGTGCTAAATCATCATCAGGAATTTCGCTTAATGATACGCTTATGGTAGATCCAAAAATTCAAGATGATTTATTCGCAATTATTTTGAGATTTCGTTGCCATAACATTGCAATTACCGCAGATTTAAAGAAAATGTATCGAGAAGTGAGTGTGCACGAAAATGATAGAGAATTTAAACGTATTGTTTGGAGAGATAGCGTAAACAAACCACTAGAGACATTCCGTTTGTGTACAGTCACTTACGGAACCGCATCAGCCCGTTACTTGGCCACCAGAGCGCTAAAACAGTTAGCAATAGACGAAGGTGAAAATTATCCAAATGTGACTAACATACTATTAGTGAATTTTTACGTTGATGACGTTTTGACAAGTGCATCAAATACTGAAGAAGGCAAATTACTGATAACACACCTATCTGAATTACTGTCCAAAGGAGGATTTGAATTACACAAATGGTTTTCCAATAATGAACAAATGCTAAGGGATACAGGGGTAATAATTCAAGAAAAAGTGCCAGAATTGATACCCAATAAGGCAATTAAGGTATTGGGAATAGAATGGCATCCTAATGAAGACTCATAGTTGTAGTGTAGTTGTGCCGCAAATAATTACTCCTGTTACTAAAAGAAAAATATTGTCAGTAATTTCGAGCATTTTTGATCCATTAGGTTGGATTGCTCCTTTCGTAATATCTGCTAAGATTTTTTTACAAGAACTTTGGAAATTACAACTATCATGGGAGGAGCATACTCCTGATAGCGTCAATGAAAAATGGTTATAAATTTGTGAGAATTTAACCTCTTTGAAACACATTCGCATCCCTAGGAAAATATTAGTAACAGATCCAAGTAAGATTGAATTGCATGCATTTTTAACGCTTCTGAAAAAGCTTACGCAGCTGTTATTTTTGTTAGGTCCATATCTGAAAATAATGAAATAAAAGTACAAAATCTAACACCAAAAACACGTGTGGCTCCTCTGAAATCAATTTCACTTCCGCGTTTAGAGTTATGTGCAGCTTTACTTTTAGCTCGTTTAGTTAAGGCTGTTTACCCGCATTACACATAAACATTGATGCAATTTATGCTTGGACTGACTCAACTATAGTTCTTTCTTGGCTAAATGCTGAACATTCTAAATGGCAAACATTCGTTGCGAACAGGGTAGCAGAAATTCAAACATTACCTGGCGTACATTGGAATCATGTAAAAAGTGCAGAATATCCCGCTGACTATGCTTCGCGTGGACTACAACCTACATAATTAATTTCACATAATCTATGGTGGTAATCGACACGAGAAGTTGTAAATCAGAGGCAGTGAAGTGCATTAACTGTGCGGTGGAGGGTGATCATCGGTCAGATGATAGAATGTGTAAAACATTTGTGGATTATAAAAATAAACTGATTTTTGGCAAAAACCACCATGGACAGTGATGCTATTGATAATACTGGCGATTTTTCGGTAGGTTTTTCTGCCGATTATGCACTTCATTCATCTGTAAATAATCATCTTCATTCTAATTATGCTAACAGTTCAACACATTTGGATGGCGCCTCTGTGATAGGTGCCTCTGCAATCTCTAGCGGTGATTTTGCCATTAAATTTCTTCAGATAAATTTAAATTTTTGTAAAGCCGCCTCATTGGCTCTCTCTCAGCATGTACATGAGTGTGATACAGATTTAGTGCTGTACCAGGACGCTTATGTGTACAAAGAAAAATTTCTGCATTTTAAATCTTCATGGAAAAACTTCCATTCTGTTTCTAAAAATGCCGGAATCCTGGTCTTAAACCCTGGACTTGTAGTGAATCAGGTTTATCAAGAGAACAATATGGTGTTCATTAACCTCGTCTTAGATACTGATAATGTTTTTATTGGCTCTATGTATATTTCTCCATCCACGAACTTGGAGGACAATTTGTCTATTATTCCTAGGACTATCTTGGATAATAAACTTCTACTGATCTGTGGTGACTTGAACTGTAAACACAGGAACTGGGGTTATTCATATAACGATGATAGAGGACTTCGTCTTGAGAACTATTGTTTGAATAATGACTTGATTGTGATTAATGATCCTCTGCAGCCTCCTTCCTTTTGGTGTGCCGGAAATTCCGGCTTTCCTGATATGACTCTCGCTTCTTTTGAACTGATGGACTATGTTAGAGACTGGACTGTTTTAGAAAAGGTGACCTGTTCGGATCACAGATATGTTCAATTTGAGGTTAATTTAAAACCTGTTGTTTTGACATATGATAGATATGCAACAAAATTTTGCAGCATTGGTAAGTTAAATAAGAGTATTAAAAAATATCTGGGGAAATATGCTAATATTTTTGATCACTGTAGTGATATTGTTATGCTGGATAGGTCCCTGGTGTTTATGGTGACATGACTCACATTTGTGATGGTCATTTTAAGGTCAAAAGGCATAGTAAAAAGGTGAAACTAAGTTGGTATACTTCTGACCTGAGGGTTTTGAGAAATAGGTTAAGGGCTTTAAATAAAAGATTAGATAGAACCGGTGATTCCAATATCAGGATTCAAATTAAAAGGGAGAGTGCTAGCTATAAGGTTAAGATTAAGCAGGCTAAGCGGGCCTCCTGGCAGAAATATTGTAACATTACTGCTGATAGTTTCGGTAGGGCCTTCTCTGCTTTCAAGGGCAAGAATCATTCAAATCTTAATGCCTTGACAAATTTAGAGGGCATGCCCTTGCACTCTAATTCTATTAATGTATACAATAATCTGTTATCGTATCATTTTTCTTTTGATGTTAACCAGGATCAGGTCCCTGAGGAGGTACGCCACAGTGAAGTCGTTGGTGTAAATTATAAGGAATTTAAAAATGCATTGTACTCTTTTAACAAAAACAAGGCCCCTGGCCCTGAAAAATTTTATGTAAGATTTATTGTGTACATTTTTAACCAAATCCCAAACCTTTTTATTTCTATCTTTAACAAATTGTTGAACATGGGTTATTTCCCTAGGGTTTGGAAAAGGGGTAACGTTGTTTTCTTCTCAAAACTCAATACAGTGGCTACCAATCAGAAATCATATAGACCGATTTGTCTGCTATCTAATATTAGCAAGGTCTTTGAGAAGATAATTGTTGGTAGACTGAACTATTTTTTGGAGAATGAAAATATCTTGCACTACCTTCAGTTTGGTTTCCGGGAGGGTCGTAGTACGACTATGTGCCTTAAGAGTCTTATTGATGCTATTCTGGCTAGGAAGAGAAATTATAAGTATACTTCGGCCACTTTCTTCGACATTACTGGTGCGTTTGATAATGCGAGTTGGGAGTTTATTCTTGCGGAACTAAATGATCTTGGTGTGCCTGTCTACTTGCGTAACATTATTGCCAGCTATTTGTGTAACAGGTATGTTAAATGTTTATTTTTGAATGACTTTCATAAAGTTGATAGGAGCTGTCCCCAGGGGTCCTGTTTGGGGCCCATCCTTTGGCTAATTCTGATTAACAAAATTTTTGGCTGTTTTGATCTGAATACGGTTTCTTTATTTGGTTACGCTGACGATTTTGTGTTGGTGTGCTCAGGTAACTCTAGAGCCCAACTTGAATATATCACAAACCAAAATATAAATATCTTTAGTGACTTTATGGAGTCGAGGAACCTGGTCGTTTCTTTGTTAAAAACTAAGAGTGTTGTATTTGGTAGTCTTTCCCCTAATCGTCCCCCGATCTTTAAGATAAAGGACTGTTCAATCAAGGTCGTCGACGCTCATGATTTCTTGGGTGTCCTGATTGACTGCAAGTTGAGTTTTCTTCCTCATGTCGAGACTATCTGGGATACGATTTATGACATTAGTAAAAATATTAGAAGAATTAGTGGTGCTACTTGGGGTATCAGGCCTGCTATGAAGAAGCTCTGGTATTATACTGTGATTTTGCCCAAAATCCTTTATGCTGCTGAGGCGTGGTATCCTAGGCTGAATTGTCATGGTGTTAGAAAGTTGAATTCCTGCCAGCGTACGTTCATTATCCATATTTGTCATTTTTATAAATCGGTCTCCACTGATGCTATTCGTCATCTTACTGGGGTTCCTCCCGTGACTTTGGAAGCGGAGAGGCTTATTAAGAAGTACAATGTCCGTTATGGAGATAAATCTCTATATTTTGATGGTGATTATTATGATAAAAATGACTTTGATAAAAGACTTTTCAAGTATAACATTGACTCGTCGGGTTTGTGTAGAGATTTTGAAAATTTAGCTGATCTGGACAGTAATGATTTGCTCAGGATTTACACTGATTAAAGTAAGACGGATGAGGGTGTTGGTGCTGCCTGAGTGGCTATTTACAATAATGACATTATTAAATTTGATTTGCTGAAGCTCAGGGAATATAACTCTGTTTTTCAAGCTGAACTGATTGCTATTAAAGAAGCGCTTACTTGGTTAAAGGATGCAAATTTCAATTCTGTTGTTGTTCTCACTGATAGTCTCTCTTCTATTCAGGCTTGTAGAAACCTTTATCCTAGTACAATGTTAATTAAGGATGTCCTGGACCTCATTCAAAACTGTGATAGTAATGTGGTAATTAAATGGGTGAGGGGACATACTGGTATTTTGGGTAATGAAATTGCAGATTTCTTGGCCAAGAATGCTTGTGTTACTGGTGTGTGTTATTCCCATAAAGTAACAAAGACCATATGGCCAAAATACAAAATACAAAAACAGTATTAAAAATAGCAATAAGCACAAAGTTTAAAATACAAAAATATAAATACAGCTAAAATAACCCAAGTTAACAAACTACAAGGTTAAAAAGGTTAAAACAACAGTTTAAAAGTTAAAACAATGCATAGCAAAAGCAAATACCAAAACATTAGAATAAAACACTAAAAGTAAAATACAACAGTTAAAAACAAGAACCTAAAATATATTAAGATACAGGAACAAGCGATAAAACTACATAACAATTACAAATAAGCAACAGCATGACACCATTTACAATCCAGACAAATCAAGAGCCTAAAATTTATAAGTAATAAAAGTAAAACATTCGTTCAAATGATTATAGATGGAAGCAGCTCGTTTACACCAGAACCTAGAATTATCTATTTTCTGAAAGTACTCACCAAGACTCTCTGCAGTATCTCTCTTAATACATTGACCAGAAAAGGAACAGCTAGTCGTCATGTAGTGCATAGAATCCCCAAGAGAGCCACAAGGACAATTTGGACTATCCCTATCTTTAGCTTTATAGTGCAAATAGTAGGGAAAAGCACCATGGCCAGTAGCGAAGTAATAAAGAACTTGATTCTTTAGTTTAAAATCAAGAGAAACGGTAGGAAAAATGCTAAAAGTAAGTCTGCCATTATCTGAAGAATCCCACTCACGTTGACAAGCAATTTTCAGGTCATTGTTCAGAAATTTCTTAATAAGTGAGTTAGGATAGGAAATAACCACTCTATTCCCTATCCTGGGGGCATTTATAGTATTTCCTGTCAGTGTGGTTTATCGTATATTGGCCAAACTAAACGCAGTCTTAAATTTCGTCTAAAAGAAGATATGAATTACGTCCGCAAACAAGAAGCCAATAAATCGGCTATTTCTAAACATTGCTGGGAGGAAAATCATAATTTTAAATTTAATTCAGCTAAAATAATTTGCAAACCTAAATCCATTCATGAACTTGATTTCTTTGAAGCTTTTCATATTTAAAAAATTTTAAAAACCTTGTAAATTGTGATTTCGCTGTTCCCTATTTGTCTGATTGTTGGAAATTTTACATTCAGTCCACATTTCCTTAATTTTTCTACTGTTTGCACAGCTACACATTCCTTAATTCCTATTGGCCACACTCCCCACCTCTTCCATAATCCTATTGGTTGAACTAAATCCGGTCCCTCTCCTATATATACGAGCACTTCTCCAGATTCAGAATTCCTTTTGCACTGAAGACGGTACGCTTTAGGCTACCGAAACAGCTGTATGCACCTCAATAATTTTTCTTTGGCGTTTCTGACTTAGTAGTTTGTTCCTGTTTTAATTTTAGGGGTGCTTACACGGAATTACAAAGGTGTTTTTCACCATTCAACAAAAACGAGAAAGTTCAAGGGATTTTGGCATCTGAAGAAATAAAATGGAATTTCAACCCTCCTGGAGCCCCACATTTTGGTGGTCTTTGGGAGTCCGCAGTAAAATCCATGAAGTACCACATTAAAAGAACAGTGGGTGATACCGTACTTACTTATCCAGAGTTTGCTACATAGCTAGGCCAAGTTGAAGCCTGCCTCAACTCAAGGCCGCTCAGCCCAGCTTCTTCAGATCCTTGTGACTATTCAACTCTAACACCAGAACACTTCATTTCGGGTACATCACTAACAGCCTTGCCTGAGCCTGATGTCAGCGAAGTCAAAACAAGTTATTTAGATAGATGGCATGTGCGACAATCAATCTTGCAGCAATTTTGGAAGAGATGGAGCAGAGAATATTTAACCCAACTTCAACAAAGACATAAGTGGTTTAAAGAAAACAAAAATGTGTCAGTCAATGACTTAGTGTTTATCAAAGATGACAATTTACCTCCTCTAAAGTGGAAAATGGGACGAGTGAGCAACATTCATCCTGGTCCAGATGGCAGAGTTCGAGTAGTAACTGTTCAAACTAGTCATGGTTACATGAAACGTCCCATAGTGAAAATTTGTCCTTTTCCTACAGACTCTAATTAACACAAACTTTAAACTGTAAATCATATTTAACATTTATTTTAATGTTTATATTAATATTTTTTCTCTTTGTAGTTACAATTTTGATCAATCTTTGTGTAATTTGAAACCTTCCTTAAGGGTTTCAAGGCGGCCGGATGATTAAGAGAGTAAGTATTCTACTCACCAGATGGCGCCACACCTCCGCTGTAAGTATTTTTGTTTTCTCTTCTTGTCAGTTGTTGATTGTGATGTAGCCACGCACGAGTTAGCAGCAAGAGCTGCTCTCAACTAAAATAAATGTGTGTACAATTCATTTAGTGAGTTAATTACTTTATACAGTCCATGTTTATTCTTTAGTGAATGTGAGAACCAGCGCATAAGTTTAACAAATTCATCGACGCCAAAATAAACTATATATATATATATATATATATATATATTATTGTATATTTTATTATATGTATAGTGTATTATTTTCTTAATAAATATGTACTTTTAAAAAACAGAAAATTTGTTTTTTTAATAATACATTTGTAATTGCTACATATGTCTTTAAATGTAATTCTTGCTAAAATTTTAAACATGTTTAGGCATTTTAAAAAATTAGTTTTGCAGCGTAATAATTTCTAACTAATTTTAAAAATGAAATGTACGGAGTTTGAGAAAAAGAGAGGATATATTAATTTTCTTATTCAATTTAAGGATCTATATAAGTTTTGTCACTCGTTTTCATTAAAGTATTGTATTTTGACGTGAAGTATTACACAGACATTCTGCTTTCGAACTATTCTGCATGGTATTTATGCTCAGAAAACTTATCTCGTGTTTCAACAAATGAAAAGAAGAAGTACATACTATTTTTATTATTTGTTATTTATTTATTTTACATTTTCAATATTTTTTTTATAATATTGTGATTACTGAATCATAATTTTAAGACATTATTTTATTTTGTAATAAAGATTTTTATGCGCAAATACTATTCAGACATTTTTCATGAAACTTTTTTAAAATACATGGTGTTTATGTAGATAGTGTAAATAAAGGAAGAAAGGAACTGTTAAACATTTTGAAAAATATACTTCTGATTAAAGATTTTAAAATTTATTTTTTTTTAAACAATTATTCACAACCTTAAATTTTTCAACTTTAAAATTTCAAATAGAAATAAAAATTTTTTTCCCCTTCTTCTTTTTAATTAAAGCTTGGATTTCTGCATAAAATTTTACACTAATATGAAATACAGTAAAGCACCGTTTTTACATGTCACGTGTATACGTCTTTTACATTTATACATCCTTTTAGTGAAGTCCCGATTCATTGCTATTCATGTTGATGCAAAAATTCTTCGTTTCCATGCCGCTTATCATGAAAAACGGCAGTTTTTCGAGTGACGCAAGCGGAAGGACAAACGGACGGAAAGCTGCGAACTCATATATACGGCTAGTTTGACATCAAAGAGATTGGTAAAAGCCGACACTTAATATCTCAGCAAATAAGCCATATTTTGTTCTGATCTTTTCAAAATAGTCTTTTATCTTCGGTCTTAATCTATCCTGAAAATTTTACATTTCTACATGCAGTATGTTTTGAGATCTGAATCTCAATTTAAAGCCAAAAAGGGAAAATATGTGGTGTAAGGATGTAAGGATGTAATGGACTAAATTCATGAAGAAATAACTCTAAAACCGCATGAACGATTTTAATTTAATTAATATATGTTGTTAATGGGATCTTTATGAATCTAGTAACGTTTTTGTTTTTTCCAGGAAAACTCTTGTTTTTTGTAAAAGTTGCTTTAAAAATAGAACTATATTACTCCGCCAAAATGCATGCTTTTATTGGGCGAAAATGTCGTAATTCGGTTCTTACTTTCAAGGCACATTGGTTGGCTGATCAACGTGAATGCAGTCAATAAATTTTTGTTATGAAGAAAATATTTTTAATTTTAAGATTTCCCATTTCGTCAGAAATGTATTTAGATAATATTTAAAATAAACGAAGTATTTTTTAATTTTAAATATTCTATTTCATCGTTATTCATAATAAATTAAAACTTTATTAAAGTGAAAAAGCTTAAAGCACTCATGAACAAGAATTTATACCATGGTCCATGGTCTTTGGCGCGCATGCGTACATCATCCGGATGCGTACATCCTGTAGACGCTAAGCTAATTGCTTGCACTGTATCTCTACTCGTCCGCGTTGTTTGTTTAATTTGTTGATAGGAAAAGTTATGTTACTTTTATGCTTGCAGTTTAAGTTCGAATGGGACTAAACCTTTTTTTTTTTTTTTTTTTTTGCATGATTTAGTGGTAAGTGTTTTATAATTTTATATTCTTAAAACTTGCTTATATTTTTAAACTTAATTTTACGTATATGTAATTATAGGCTTCGTCTGATGGCCGAAAGTATTGTTTTATGTAAACAAACCAGTGTTTTCATATTTTGTAGTCGCCTTTTTCGCAAAATGCTACTCAGTTTTCTGTAATATGATAATTAAACAAGTTTTCGAATTTATTATTATGTTTAAAATTACTATTATTATGTTGTTATTGGTAATATGTCACCTTGTAGCTTAGCAATTTTTGGAAAAATAAATTTAAATGTTTCGTATAGATCCTAACTAATCGAGATACTAAGAGATACTTCGATTAGAGTCAAAAATTTATTTATTGGAATGAAATAGCTGTATTATTCTTTTCAAAAAACATAATCGGAAAAACTTTATTTTTGAATTTTACATCCTTGTAAAACGAAGCAACAAAAATCCAATACAAATAACATGGGAATGGAGAAAGGGAGCTATCTGACTGATGTACAGCCTTAATTAGATACATCACAAGTCTAATGTAATGGGATAATTGGGGAATGTTGTATGCACTGTAAAATACATTACAACTGAATATTGTTAAATTTTAAATGAATTTCAATGTCTTAGTTGTGTATCATAATAATCATTTATAATGTTTTTGACGGATATAGCTAATGTATGAAAACTGCTTTATATCAACATGGTTGCCACGCTACTAGGAGAACCTGGAATATTTTATTTTACTTTTTAATAAATGGAATTATTTAGGGGAAAAAAAGTTTATTATTGTAATTGATGCAGTATAGACTTTCATGCATTTTCTGATTCATGCGTCATGAATTAGGAGTATCCAGTGATGTTTTTTTTTTTTTTTTTTTTGGTTTTAATATCGGGATAGTGACCGCTGTAGTACTGATTTTGGAACAACTTTGATATACACCCACAACGATATTTGGTGATTATGGCTAAATCTAAATCATAAAACATAAAATCATAAATCTAAAATAAACAACATATAGGCTGCCATATTATATTGCAAACAGTCCAGAACGACATCGTTATCGTTCAAAACGGCACCAAAGAAAAATCGCCAAATATCGTTGTGGGTGTATATCGAAGTTGTACCCAGATTTTTTATGCATTTTTGATTCATGTGCTATGAATTTGGGGTATCCAGTGATATTGTTTTGGTTTTAATATCGGGATACTGATTGATGGAGCAGGAATTTTGAGATTCGTGCATGACGAATTAGCTGTATCGAGTGATTTTATTTATTTTTTTGTGATTGCTTCTGTACAGATTTTTTTCATGCATTTTCAGATTCTTACGCCATGAATTAGTAGTATCCAGTGATATATTTTTGGTTTTAATATCCGGATAGTGACCGCTGTAGTAAAATTTTTTTATCCATTTTCTGATTCATGCAGTACGAATTAGGGTTATCCAGTTGGGATACTGTCTGCTGCAGTACAGATTTTTATGCATTTTCTGATTCATACACTACAAATTAGAGGTATCTAGTGATATTGTTTTAGTTTTAATATTGGGATACTGATCGCTGTAGCACGAATTTTCAGATTCGTGCATGACGAATTAGCTGCATCCAGTGATTTTACTCTTTTTTTGTTTGTTTTGTGATTGCTTCTGTACAGATTTTCATTCATTTTCAAATTCATGCAAGGCTGTAATTTTGAAAATTTGGGGAAAATCTTCGAGTTATTTTATGTTATACATCATTTATAATACTGAATTTTATGTGTTAAACTTGAAAGCTCTCTGATATATTTTTTTTTTTTTTTTTTTTTTTTTTTTGTGGTGGAGTAGCTCAAATTTCTTTTACTGTTTTAAATGTTTTATTAATCTTTAAAATATGCTTAATTTATTTCAGTGAATTTCAAAAACAAGCACCAGAGTGAAACAATAATTTATTTTCTTAATATGTGTTTTTGATGTTTTGTAATGATTCAGAGTGTCGATTTGCAGTAATCGACACATTCAGTGAAATTTACATCAGCAACAGCGATGGGCGCCTTAAAGTAAAGCTATTCCAAAAATAAGCTAAATAAAACTTATCAAAAGCTTTCTTACTTAAATTTCTTTTTCTTTTTTTTCGTCCTATAGCAATTAATTTTACAAATACACCTTAAAAATTAAACCCACTTTCAAGGCCTGCATTATTTATCAATAATAGATTGCTCACACTGTTTTGTGACAGTTTGTTTATAATTTCATTTCTTACCAAATTTATGTAACTGAAAAACTATTTTCACAATTTGTCCGAAATCACAATATTTTCGAAAAAAGTTCATCCTGAATTGACTTTTTTGTGAAAGATTTTTTTTTTTTTAATTATTATTATAGAATTTAATGTAATTCTTTAGTATAAATGTGTGAACTTGTTCTTTAATTATCGTATTTTGGATAACTGTCTATCATTTTGCATAAAAAGCGACTGTAGTGGAAACACTGGTTTGTTTATATTTGAAAATATTTTTGTTCTTCATAACAGACGAAACATGTAATTGCATTTTATGAAAAACTAATTGTAAGTTTTATGAAAGTAAAACTATAAATATATATCTTACCGCTAAGTCATGGAAGGAGGTGGAAGTAGACATTGAGTAAATATAAACAACTCCTGCTGCCAGGGATCACTCTAGAGCGTTTTAGTGGTGCGACCTGCCACAGGGTTGGCATAATACTTACTGTGTAATGGTGTAACGGGTTTTGTCAGTTTTTACCGCCTTCATTTATTTCAAACACTTTAAGGATATATTTTAAAGTTTTTAGTTCTCAATTTCTCAATGTATTATTTAATATTTACTATGAAATTCCTATTTCTGCAATTTCTAAAAACATTAAAAAAAAAAAAATAAATAAATAAATAAAGCAATGTTATAAATAGTTAGCCGAATACCGAGTGATTGTAAGAAAAAATAATTAATACATATCTGAAGAATTTTGCACATCTTGAAATTAAAAAAGAGTCTTTTAAACACAAAATTTAGTTAATTGGCAAACAGCACATTTTCATGCAGAACTTTATTAGTGTATTATTATAGATATACATAATTAGATTCATTGCTATATTTGATATTTTCAGTGTGTAGTGGATTACTAAAACCATAACTGACAACTTTATTCTTAAAATCTTTCTCAGATGCGAGATTATTCTTAGTGAATATAAAAGTTCCTATGCACTGAGACTTAATTTAAGATGCATGAAATTTACATATGAAATGAGAACATTAAAATAAATATTTTATAATTTCAAACATGGTAAGCTTCATTAATCTTCAGATGTAGAAATGTTTTTGGATCATAATTGGCAAAACAACAGATTTGATTTTTAAAATATGTATTAAATAACATTTTAGTGTATTTACTTTTATATACAATATATATTTATATATCTTAAAAGTGCCTTCATTTTATTTAATTGCCCCCCCTTCCCTTTCTGCTTTTACATTAATTTTGTTTGTTCTTAAAATACCAAATAAACACCCTTTATGCTCAGCAGTAGACTATACTCAAATAAGTGATAGTTTTTTTAACATTATTTATTCACCTTTGTATTTATAAACATTGATTTGTATTATATAAAATCGGATACTTGTTATATAAAAATTGAATCCGTGAGCTTCCTAAAATAGGTTTTTTTCTCTTGGATTGTGGGTGCCTAGCAGAGAGGCTCTCTGCATGTCTATTCTCACTCTGCTTAAAGAAATCACAGTGGGAGAAACGAAACTGCCTAGAGATTAAAACTTTTATGCGTGTACTTTTATGCATTTTTCCTTTCTTAGTTTGGGACGATTGTCAGGCAACGCGCACACAGACTCGACACTCAAAGAAGAGAAAAAGGAGAGGTTAAATATGAGGTTATAAGATGGCAAGATTTTGCCATATTTAAATCTATAAAAAGAATGTTTTCTGTCACCTTATCATGTAAGAATTCTATCTATAACTTGACCAAATTTTTACTCGCCACAGTAAAAATTCCACTCACCAATGGCGAGCGGAAATTTTGCGCCCTGTACTAATAATTTTGTTGGTTTCAACTACAAATTCAAACTTTCAACATTTTGAAAGTGTATAATGCGATTGATCTACAATCCATGTTTATTTCAACAGTGCTGTTAGAAAACATTACAAAATAAGTACAAAAGTCATTTTCAGAAAAATCATACATATATTTGTATAGAAAATTGGGTTTGATTTGCATCGAATTATATTAGAACGGTTTAATTTTTAATTTTTATTTTTTTAAAGAAGGAAAAGAAATAAAAAACCAAATGTAGTTGAATATGCAGATTTATTCATTTGTTATACATTTATTCATATTCATAAACAAACATATTGCAAAGATTTTTCAAAGATTAAAAATACTCATTTACTAAGATCTGTTTTCATGTTACATTTTTTATTTTTATTATTCAAATTTCAAACTCTTTATTATTGCCCTTTTATGAAGAATTTTAGCATCATTTAGAGTACAAAATTTCTGTGAAAATAATTAATCTCTACCCCACTCCCTCACTCAAAAAAACAAAAAAAAGTAAAAAAGATAATTTTTCATGTACGGGGATGAGACACATTATATTATTTCTAAATTGTACTCTTATCAGTTCTAACTTATTCTCCTTCGAAAAGGTTATCTGATTAGCCACTTCGGGGGTTTTGCAGGTTTCGTTTGGTAGTTTCATCCCTGTTTATTAAATTTTTCACATTTAACAATTTTCATATTAAATGTAATTAAAAATATTGTTAAATTATTGTCTCACTACAATGATTACAGTGTTGCATTGTTAAAGTTTTCAGAAATGTTTTAACATTTTATTTTTATTTATTTATATTTTACATTCATTGACTCATAGTTTTTTTTACATTGACAAACAACTGTTTTTTCTTGCTTATGTATATATAAACTAGGGTGTTCCTTAAAGTGCGGAATAAAGATTTTACACATGTTAACTAGGTAATCTGCACGTTAGCAGCTTCTGTATCGTTAAAGTTCAAAAGTTTGTTTCTCTCATTTCCTTTCCCTAATCATTACCCCTCTCCCTCCACTTTTAGTTTGGTGTCACTGATTAATTTTATCTCTCACTAGCCGCCTTCTGTTTCACGTGTCTTGAAAAATACGACCGTATGAAACTTTCCTTTGATGGCGCCTGCGGTGCCACTTCTAAACCTATAACAGCTTTTTGACTTATAATGCAAATAGCTATTTTAAGTATAGTAAATTCCTGCTAGGTACCCACTTCCCGTTTCAGAACTGAAACAGTCTGTTTGCTCACTGTGTTATTAATCTTTAGAAATTCTGACCATAGCAAAGTCCCGATCGGTGGTGCTGTGCAGATTTACGAGTGTCTAGTTGGTAATTCACAGATTACCTAGGTAATTTGAGAAATGAAATGGATCACTCTAGTTTCCCCTAGCACTTTAGCAGTAACATCCATAAGTGCTTTAGTTCACCCTAACACTTTAGCGGTAACATCCATAAAATCACAATCATCACTTTACGCCTAACTTAAGGCAAGATTTAAAAAAATCAATTTTGTCAGTTTTTTGATTTACAAAATGCTCTTTTTTTTTAAATATATATATATATTTATATCATATTAAAAAAATTCTTACTATCTCAGTTTCAACATATATACTTAAAATCAAAAAATCCAGCAAGTACAAAAATACATAAATGCTGTTTGCAGAAAAATTTTTCAAATTATGAAAAATTTCAAATATTAAAAAAAAAAAAAAAAAAAAAAAAAAAAAACCTTTTAGCTTTTACTTAGTTTGTATACAACCAAAAATTTGCCATCATGATAATTTATGAAAGACTGAATTAATTTGAACCAAATTTTTGCTTATGGAACCTGAAAATATATAAATAGTTTAAATGGATATTTTATGGCAGTTCTCATTTTGCTTGAAGATGAAATACATGGTATTTGACTTATTTTAAAAATCAGTTGACCAGCAGATAATTAAAAATTTTCTTCTACTGTTTGTTCTAAGTAAGTTTTTAATATTTCAATTCATAATAGTTCAGAATCATTAAGATGAAATATTTAATAATACTGGGATTTTCAAAGGAATTTAATAAAACAGCACTTTGTTTTCAACGCCAATATCCTATAGCTTGCAAAAATTCATTTTTAGCTATTAGTGAGAAAACTTTCAGTTAAAAATAGATTTTGTTACTCATTTTTAAAATAAATAACACATAAAAATTTTATAAAGGACTGAAATTCAGTTTTGTTGACAAAACTGATATTTACAAAAAAATTGCTCAACGTTTGAAAGTTTTCAAAACTTTAAATCTGCGAAGAATTTGTTTACGTTTTTTTCACAAAAAGCTGAAAATTCATTAATAAAATTAATTTTAATCCTTCATAATACTGCTATGTTGTATTTATTAAAAACAACAACAAATTAACTAAAAGATTTCTTAATATTGTATAAAACCAATTTTTGGAAGCTACCAGATACATTAGAAAAAAAGTGTTTTTTGTGAAATTCTCAATGGCAGCTATGCGATAGAAAAAAAAAAGAATCAACCTAACCTTCCTATGAGCTGGAAGGACATGTTTTAATCTTTAGATCATTTGATCATTAACCCCTAAAAAGTAATGATATCAGAACAAAAACCCTTAACGGGTTAAAAGTTTGTGACGCAGCATTTTATTTCGATATGAATTGGAAATATGGGTCTTAAAAGTAATGATATCAAATTTGAGTGACGCTTTGTTATTAATTGAAATATGTTACATAGATTTTCTTATTTCATCATTTGTTTTTTTTTTCTTCTATTTACATCACAGTGTATACATAGTATTTTCAACTTCAGCACGAAATAATATATATAATTTACTCCCTGATACTTTTTCATCTGCACCAAGTGAATTCAAAATATGAGTTTTAAAAGAAATGATATAATTTCTGTGACGCCTCAGTGTTACTTTAAAAGATTTATTTTTAGATTTCATTACAATTACTTTTGTTTTGTTGAATAAAGTGTATTTACACATTGAAATAATGCTTTTAATTTTCAAATATACTGTCAAATAATCACACTTTTATTGAATTTATATTATAAATTGAAATTACCTAGTTCAATAAATTGATTTGTCTATTGCGTTACGCTATCCAAAACTGCAAATAAAAATTATGTAAATGTTTTCTTTGCATCTCACAATCTCTTTGCACACATTTTCACGTAGTAGGTACTATGAAACAAAGTAACATTTACTAAATTTTTACTTACAGTTTTGGATATTAATTTCGATTTTAATTTCGAATTCAAGAAACTCTATAAAAGCACGCACAGGTCCCAGGGGTAGTAGTAGCACAAAATGAAATTACAGGACGTACATGTTTGAAAATTTCAGGACATTTTAAGGATAAAATTGTTGGTCTACCTACATAAGCAAAACATCTGGATAAAAAGAGTAACATAGTAGAAAATAAAGTAAATATCTAATTTTCGGATACATTTATTTTAGAGTGGTTTTTGATAATAACTTTCAAAAGTTTACTTAGAAACATAGAACAAAACAGCAAATATACATGGAAAGTAAACTAATACATTTTAATGCATTTAGGAAAATTGTAAATATAAAAATAATTAAACGTTTGGCTCACAATTTTAGAGTTATAAAAGACTAACTTTAATCAGAAAATCGGAAACACCACTAAAACTCAGTTGCAGGAATCATTTAAAAATCTTTCATCTCCTTTTTTTTCAATCACCTTCATATAAAAAAAGGGCATCCTTTTGTAATTTCGACTTAGACACGAATTTTAAAAACTTTTTTTTTAATGAATATGAGTAAGGATTTGTCGTCGTGACCGATTATTATCAAGAGCCGACTGGATCCAAGAAAAGGCGGAACGCATTTAAAAGAAAATGACTCTACAGAAACTTTTCAACTTGTAAATTTAATACGAAACTGCACAAAGTTATTTACAAATAGACACATTATTACCTATAAATATGTATATATTCTAAATATTAATATTTCCAAATGGCTTTTTAATGCCCGCTCATTAAAAATATACGTTCACCATTTCTCTGCCATTTTTTTATTCAAATCTACCGTAGCCTCTTAATGCCACTTAAGAAAAACTAAAAGTTCGAAAACTATTCGAATAATGTTTGAATATGATCTTTACACGTCCTTCTCACGGAAGCTCATCCTTCGTTGGAGGGTCTATGCAGCTAAATCTGAAAAGAAAAACACTCAAAACAAAATACAACATATAAATGTGTACTCTACTCGATAGCTTAGATGAGAGCTCTTACATTAAAAATGCAACATCTCCCCCCCAAAAAAAACTAAAATTATATATATATGTAAAAAGAATCGGTATAATGGAAACAAATTTATTGTAAAAACACACTAATACTCAGATGAATAATTCCTTAAAAACTAACTTTGAACCATGGTGATTCCACAATATACCAGAATCATGGCGATTCTTTCAAAATAAACTTTGAGCCATGGCGATTCCGCAACACATCAGAATCATGGCGATTATTTCAAGATAACTTTGAGATTCTTTCAAAAATAATTTTGAACCATTTCAGTTCCACAACACATTGGAATGAGGATGATTCTCGGAAAAATAACTTACAATGAAAAAACTCATATTACTTTATAATATAGCAATGTTTAACAATGCGTGATAGGAAACAAATAAATATCGTTTTTAACTTTGCTACATACAAATAATAAAATCATATCAACTTCAATTTATTAATGTAAATGTTCAAAATGAACATAAAAACAATTGTTCAATTATTTTTAAATATGTGACAATAATATAATCAACTTAGCTGATTAGTATTTGATTTACGAAAATCATGTTTTTAGCAAATGGTCTGTGTGTATGTCTGTGTGTCTGTGTGTGCGTCTGCCTGTTATCAGCATATCTCAAGAACAAATTGTAGCAGACATTCCAAACTTGGTATTCTAAATGTATATCATATACAGATGCTACAGTAAGCTTTTCGTCAAGATCAAGCAAATGGTTCGTGTATAGGGACAATCAAGAGAATTCTAATAAATTACGTCTATGGGGAAAATTGCAGGTAAGTAGAGTTTAACGTCTATAGACTGCACTAAACCACATGAAACGAATATATATATTTTGTAATAGAAATAGTCAACTGGGGAAAAAATTTTGTGTATGTAGGAGCCTCACCTCCCCCCTGAGGGGGGGGGGGGAAAGTCCCCCCTCGAGTGGAGTACATTTTCATGATGGGTGCCTTTCAAAAGATCTCGTCAATACCTTTAAAACAAATGGTTGAACTATCGATCTGCGATAATTTAAAATAAAGTTATCGATTTTTTTTTTCTTTCTTTTTCTTTTTCTTTTTTTTTTTAATATTGAGAATAAAATGGACATCTTTGGATATTTAGTGTCATACTACTTCTCTAATATGGAAATCGTCTGCATTATCATAAAAGATAATTTTTTTAAATAATAATTTTAAATAATAATTTTAATAAATTATTTTTTAAAAATAGAATTATTTTTTAATAATCGAATTAAATTTTGTATAAATCTAGGTGCATTAATGAAACGGGGGGTTGAGGGGGCGGTAGCCCCCCTCACACAGAATTAATTATCATGTAAATCTCTTCCGAAGCCTAATTTGAATTGTTTAACATAGGTTTACATAACATCGTTATCTTACCTCTTAATATCCAACCTGCATTTATAGCATTAAATTTCAGGGTAAGAGAAAGTCGTGTGAGTGACACACCAGATTATTTAATAATCTAATTGAGGAAAAATACATATGAAATTTATAAATAAAAATTTGTGTCAGTTATGGAAACTGAAATACTGTTTTTAATAACAATTTCTTTAAACACTACAATAAAATAATTTCTTTTTTAATTATTACAAGCGAAAATACTTTTTTCGGCAGAGTCGAAATTCCTTGTCACTCATTACATCTCCCTCTTTTTTTAAAAAGAAGCGTAACGAGTATAATTAAGTAGTTCTATGTTGTTCTTATTTATTATAATTCTTATTATTTTTTATTTTATTTATTTTACTTTTTTATTATTCAAAGGGAGCCATTAGAAGGACTTTTTTTTTTCGAATTATTCGGCTGGAAATAATAGGTGGTGTTGTGAATGCAGAAAATACATCGTTAAAAGTATTTAAAAAAGGAATGTGCTGAGTAATTGCTTTTCTAAGAAAAATATTAATAAAAATATATCTTCGAAAAGTCTTTTTAAGAACGTCTTTGCCTTTTAAAAAATATATTGTATATTATACAAAGATTAATAAATAAAGAAACAAGAAATACCATTAATACTATTCGTATTTTTATTTGACCTAAACACTAACATCAGTAATAACAATATTAATTATTATTATTATTAATACAAATCATTAAGTTTCCACTTATTTAAGTATAATACTTCATGCATTACGATAGTTACTAACATTCCTTTTTGTGTCTTAAAAAATATAATGTAATTATTATTTAAATTAAAACCTACAACCCTGTTGAAAAGTTTAGCAAGATTTGCAAACGATAAGTTTTTTTTTTTTCAAATTAAAAACTTATCTCTCAAAGAAATGTTTTCAGTTATTGGGTATTTAAAGAACTGGGTCTTCCTCATCTTTTTCCATGAAGATTGGTTTAAGACAACAATTAGGGGGGCGGTAACAAATTGAGAAAAATTGATAATGTTTGTGATCACCCTGTATCGCTAAGTAAACGAAATGAACTGTAACTTTAGGATATGTTAAATAGATCCAGGTCAATTTGTGGATGACTTTGTGTGATGATAGAATGTGAAATAAGGAGATATAAGCATTTATTTTAAAACACCAGAAAAAATCTACATGATTTTTTTTTTATTTATAATATACAGAGTTTTAAATGAAAATTATTCTCACTTTCAGATAAGTTTGAAAAACATTTTTAAAACAATATAATGCAATCGGAATAGAAATATCTTAAATATCTCATGACATATGAACATTTTTATGAATAGTTGCCCAATACATCTAACTTTCAACCTATACAATAAAAAATGTTCTACCTTTTGCGCATGCGCAGTAAAAACGTTTTTCATAAAAATGTTCATTTTCATGAGATATTTACGATATTTGTATTCTGATTGCAGTATATTGTTTTAAAAGTGTTTTTCCAACTTATAAGTTTAGTTAAAAACTCTGTATATTATAAATAAAAAACGCTTTGAATTTTTTTTTTTTTTTTTTTAGTTTTAAAATAAATGCTTATATCTCCATTATTTAACATGCTAGCGTCACAGATATTCATCTACAGATTGAACTGCGTTTATGTTAACATTTCCTAAATATGCAGTTAATTTCGTTCACTTAATGATACAGGGTTATCACAAGCATTATTAATTTTGCTCAATTTGTTACCGGCCCCCTAATTGTTGTCTTAAACCAATCTTCACTGAAAACATGCAAAAGACCCAGTTCTTTAAATATCCAATGTTTGAAAACATATCATTGAGAGATGAGTTTTAATTTGCAAAAAACTGATCGTTTGCAAATCTTCCTAAACTTTTGAACAGGGGTTTACAATTTGGCCAATGCTTACAAATAGCGTTTGCCTTGCGATTTTCTTTAAAATATGATTTGTATATAGATATTAATAAGGAATATAATTCAAAAGATTAAAAACAAAAAAAAATAATAAAGTATGTAATATAAAGACGACAAATTCACATACTCATGCACAAGGAAATGTAATAAATAGAAAATATGTAAGCATAAAATAAAAAATTTTAAATTAATGAAGTCAAGAAACAAAACAAAATAAATAAATAAATAAAAAAAAACGAAAGCTGATAGAAATTTTTAATTAACACCTAAGCCATCGTCAAGGATGTCTCTTAATGCGGGACGGAAACCTTAATATGTTTCAAAAGCTACTGGGGGAAAAAAAAAAAAAAACTTCTACAATTCATAATATAAGCGTGAAAAATTATTTCGATACAAAGAAAAAATTATGTATTTTTATTTTTTTCAAGTTCACCATAATTCATATATATATATATATATATATATATATATATATGTATATACAGGGTGTCCCATAAATCTGTAGACATTTAAAAAATTCATAACTATTGAATCAATTGAAAGAATTGAACTCAGTTTTTTTTTTTTTTTTTTTTTTTGTAAAGAAAAATTAATAATTAAGTTATTTGTCGATATAGGACGCTCTATGTGACCATGAAAAACTATACTTATTCCCATGCAAATGTTTACAAGCATATAAATCTTATTCTATGCGAAAAATTGTGCAATTTATAGGACGTTCATTTGCTTTCTTTTTCTTTTTTTTTCAGATCCGTGCGATAAATTTAACTATTTGTCTAACTTTCATCGACAAAAACATTGACTGTATTTTTTTCTTTACAAAAAAAAAAAAAAAAAATAAATAAAAATAAATAAATAAACTTCACGAGAATGATTTTCTTGCGAATCGTGTTTAATTCTATCAATTTATTCAATAGTTATGAATTTTTGAAATATCTACAGACTTATGGGACAATATATATGTATATATATATATATATACTGCAAACGCTAAAACGGTGAAACATTGATAGAATGAATTGCATTAAATGACACACAATTTTCATTATTTATTTTGATTCTCTGAAAGTAAAAACATTATTCCTATTGAAAATTATATGAAATTCTCAGTTTTTTTATTATAAACATGCGCAAGTTTATATTTAAAATGAAAAAAAAAAAAAAAGTAGGGCATTTTAATGAAAGAAAAAGTTTTTACGTTTCCAATTTAGTTTTATATATCTTCCTCTTTTGTGATTCTGCATTTTCAGCTAAAAATTATTCCACGTTAAATAATTTTAAATAATTTTAATAAAATTTATTATCGTTATACTATGCAAAACGTATTTCTGATTTAATTTATAATCTATAAATTTGTTAACTTCAACATGATCGCATTTGAAGTTAATTTATATATTAATATAAGTTACATATTAATATATAAGAGAATAAAACTTATTGAAAGCATAGACATACTTACGCAGTAAAATATTCTTTACAAAATATCATCAAACATATGGATATGTTGATGATTTAATACTGCGAAGCTTTTAGCTTTTATATGCTGTAATACTTATTGACATCATCTTCAGAAATGCAAACTATCGTATCTTTTCCTGTCTTACGGAGACATACTATATGGAAAACCAATATTTTTCCTGATGATATCATAAAATTTTTTGAAGTATTGACTATATCATTTTATAGTTAGAACGTCATTTTATGCAAACTAAAAATCAACGTTTTATTTCACGTCTTACATAGGCATTTTTAATTTCTATTTAGTTTAAAATGTTGAAATTTCTGCTTATGATTAAATACACTTATAATTAATCGTACGAATGTTTCTGCTAATAAGATGTTTACCAGTTAAAAACATTCCTCATATGCTAATTGAAACCGGTGTTTTAACCATTCTAATAATATATTGTAAAATCAACAATACTGAAAAACAACCTCCCGTATTAGCATAAAATTGCATGAAAAAAAGCAACATAAATCACATAAATCAGTACTAAAAAAAGCGAAAAATCTCAAACTTTTAAAATAGGATGTTTAACCGGCACCAATAAAATTATGTAGTAAATTAATGTAAAGTTTAGGCATCATTGAGCGAATGTTTCGACTGGGGTGTTTTAAATTGGCAGTTACGTGTTGTGGCTCCTCCTAAACTGCAAGTATAAGTGTTGCTCGTAATTAAATGCGGATGGCGTGTATCGTTGATGTAATTAGGGATTAGTTACTTTGAAGTTCACAAAATTTTCACTTGAAACCTGAGAAATAGTGACTGTTCCCCTTTTTAAGAAATTTTATGTAGCAATATTTGAGTTCTTTAAGAAGAGTTTGGATAATATTTGTAACATTTTCTAATAAAGTTCAAAATTATCAAGTAAGTGAAATTCGAACAAAAAATCAATTTCTACTTCTTCTATATAATTAAAAAATTTCAATTTTATGCGTGTTTTAATTTTTCATTCTTTCTGAGTAAACTTCGTAGCTTATTGTTGTCAATTAAATCTTTAAACGAGTTTTCTCAAAACGGGAGTTTTTCAGATTCGTGTTCCTTTTTTTCAACATTTATTAACCTTAAGTACTCACAGTTTCAATGACAATTATATCATGTTATATTGTGCATTATAACAAAAGAGTTTGATGATTTGTTGAGAATTTTGTTTTCCTTCCAGGTAGTGAAATTTTACCGAAAGTTCTAATTTAAAAAAGGTTTTTAATAAATAATTATCTTTTTTTTTTTTTTCAGTTTCACTGAAAAGAAAAAGAATGGTCTGTTGAAGCATCTAAAACATGCTATTCTACCGTCATATAGAATTTATAACTGTATTATTTACCATTTTTTAGGAAAAGGTATATAAATTTGCTGAATTTAACAGAGCACAGATAGGGCTTACTCCGGTCCCCTTAAAAGGTAACAAGACTTCTGTTCACATGCCTGTCTGTCCGCACGGTGTGCATGTAGTACAACTGGTTTGTGAACAGTGTCTCACAAAATAATTCAGATTGATTCCGGTCTAAGAGGTATATTCCTTATAATTACATTTCGACGTGTTTATTGTTCACGGTAAAGGATGTGTCGTGTACAAAACAGTGTAATTAGCATTGGTGTGGCCAAACAAAACAAACTTATTTGCCGGACCAAACAGAAATATTAATAATCGTTATGCAAACTTTATAAAAGCTCTTTTTTTTTTTTTTTTTTTTTTTTTTTTTTTTTAATGTGTTTTTTAGAATTTGCAGTAATGTTGAAAAGTATTTATGACTGAATATTTACGATCTAACGTGAAATACTAATAAAAAACTCTTTTAAGGAATTCTGAAATTATTTATGAAAATTAAACATGCGCAGACAGATAAAATATTGTAGTCACAAGCACTTTCAAACTTTATTGGAAATTTAATAAAAACTATGAAATTAATTCAAAAAGAGGAATTAATTCCATTAATTACTGAACGTTTTAAAATAGGAGTAAGACTAGTAAGTTAAAAATTCGGAATTATTCTGATATTTTTCACACGTCAGGTTTTTTTTTTTTTTTTTTTTCTTACAACGAAATATTTTTTATATATTTTTTGTTGTTTTATAAGTAAAATTCGGGTATAGAGAATCCATTTATTCTTGGATAAATTTTAAAATGCCTAGTAAAAATATACTCTATAACAAAATAAAAAGTGACGCACCAAGAAGGAGTAATGCAAACTGGACACGAATAGACATAGATGCAGGTTTTGATGGAATCAAGAACCCATTCATCATTATCATCGATCCTACTTGCTTTTCAGTGACTTCAAATACCCTTAATAGGCGGCTCAGTGGGGTTGAGCTCAGTCCCCGGATCTCTCTTCCACTGAGGACGTTTGGATCATCAAAAAAGGGTCCTACAACCAGCTCGGGATTTTACCAATCTAACGCAACAATTGACAGAATTTGGCACGATACTTCACAGGAGCACATCTGCCAAATTTATCAATTAATACCAAGCCGAATAACTGCGTACATAAGGGCCAGAATCGGACCAACGCGTTATTCACTTGTTTACTTTGTGAGGCCCTTTCTCTTGATTAAATCATTCAAATTTTCTGAAACTGCAATCAATTGTTTTTCTCCACATGTACATCACATCTACCAATTTTTGTCCCATTCGGACCGCCCATTCCACCCCATCTACCAATTTTTGTCCCCACTTCTTCTTGGTGAGTGTTTTTTTTTTTTTTTTTTTTTTTTTTTGTTATAGAGTGTATTAATAAATACATCAATCAAAAAATATTTATATATAAATATTTTTTACGCGTGTAAATAAAAGTTTAAAGTAATTTACACTTCATTTGAATTTTAAAGCAACTTGGATAAAGTGGTGTGTGAACAAGTTAAAAACACCCAGACTCAGAATAGACAGTTAATTACACTATTGAACTGTATCTGTAAACCTCAGACTAGGTATAAAACAATCTGCAAAGTAATGCTTATTTGCGTCGCAAAAAATGAAAGACATAGATAATTTTTTTCTGTACTCTGTACACATGTTACAACTTCACAGAAGTCTTACATGCATTAACATTTACAGGGTAGTATGCTTGTCATTTTTCCTCGACATCAGCGTCATCTCCCGACCTTTCATTGCAAGATGTTAAACCATTAGGTTGTTAGCCACCCCCTGAGAAATTTATTGTATTAATTTAATTCGTGAACAATCTCTTTCATTTTGATTTTTTAAGACAAACTTGATGTTCTCATTTCATGCAGTTATGATGTTCGTTTGTCCAGTATCAGCATAATATTTACAGTAAGTAATTGAACACAAAAAATCAATTTTATAACAAGAATCTTTCAACATATAAAATATGTATTTTTAATAAATTTAATATAAATAGCATATTTTAATACTACATTTTAAAAGAATAAACAGTAAAAGAAATAGTACATCGTATGTCAAGAGCATTCTAAGTTATCTTTCTCTGCAGAAGGCACTTTTTAAAAGTTAATTATAGCTACAAGTCAGTGAAAATAGAGCTTTTTATTTATAAAGTAGTCATAATTGAATTTCCACTATAAACAGCATCCTGCATCTGAAGAGAAAACTTTATTACCCGTCATACATGAGATGCGCTAAAGTAATATAGAAAGAAAAGTTCAAACCTATTCCTAAAGTCCTAAAGTGATATTTTGCAAAAAAAAAAAAAAAAAAAAAAAAAAAAAACTCGTACAATCGTACAAAATAAAGAAACAATTAAATTTATTTCGATTAGTTTGATCTAGTATGGATTTACTACATTTGAAGCTTTTGTTTTCAAAGTTCCATGTAGTGGATAATTTTAGGGAAAAAAAATACATTTTTTTATTCCTTAAGTGCATATTAAATCGTCCACATACGAATTTTAGTGGGAAATCTCTACTCTGTTTCAGCTGCGGAATGTAGTACATAGTACATATTTAATATGTATGTTTGTGTACATATGACATTTATAATTAGAATTTAAAATATAAATCACATTTTCTGTAAAACAATTTAAATATAGTCCTCCAATAACTGATTTTATAATCATTAACTGAAAAATATTGCTCTCCTTAGTGATAAACCCACAACCGTATTATACTGATGAGAAAAAGGAATGATAAGGGTAATTATGTAAGTCTTTCGGGTTCTTCTTCTTATTATTATTTTATCTTTCTTACAATTATGGTGTCATTAGGAAAAATTTTTAAGGCTTCTGTATGTATAAAGTAATAAGTATTATACAGTTACTATAAGAAACAAGAATAGCAAAACACATTCAAATAGAGTATGCGCAGTGTAATTGTTCCATCTAGGAAATATTTTTTTTAATAGATAATTGTACGTTTCCTCTTTTAAAGACAACAGAATGCGTACTTGCAAAAATAATTATATAGAATAGCTTAAATTTAATTCTGAAATCACAAAAAGTGCATAAAGAAAAATTATTTCTGAGACATGTGTCTAATAGTTAGAGAAAGTAATATTATATGCATTATAAGTAACTCTGAAAATAATTATAAAAGTGTTTGCTCGTCTAATAAACTTTAAATAATCTTGTATAAATTTCATTTTTATCATTTAGAGATATTTATATTTAATAAATTTTAAATTACTTGCATCAAAACGATATCTTTTAAAATACATTTTATGTATCTCCAGACAATATTTTTGTATGTATTTAATAAGCAAAATTTTAATTCTTTGTCATTCTCAAAATACTTTTAATGCATGTGAATAAACATTGACTAAAATTTAATTTTCCCAATTTTCATTTTCATTTCGCAAATAAAATATATACTTCTTGTCAGAGCAATATGTTTCCTACAGTACATTTTTTTTAAATGTGGGGGAAATTAATAATTTCAAGTCTCTACAAATTATTCAATTGTACTCATTATAACGAATTCTTTCAAGGATTAATGCGAAAGTTTCACAACTTTCTTAAAATGTATAGAATGGACAACTATTATTGAAGCATAAGTATTACCATTATGTAAAAAAAACTGCTTTTAGGCCTCTTTTTGACGAGACCATGAAAAGACGTCAATGATTTGGATCATATTGTAGACCAAACTGAGCCATTAGCCCGCAAATGTCACTAGTGTAGACAATATTCTCACTCTGTGAAAAGTAAGGCACAAAATGTCTTTCACGATTTCGATACCATGAAAACTTCGTACTTGGTAGCAATAATTGTCTTTGAGTCGCGATCCAAGTAATTTAGTTCCATCTTTTCGAAGTTCAAGGCCCCTCATTAAATCCTTCAGCTCCTGTTCAGAAAAAAGGTTTAGGTTCCGTCTCTAAACTATCTGTTACGCAAATTTGTCCGTCGGTTTCCCAATCAGTACTGTCCAAATCTTGAGAAGGCTTGGGAACTGGTAAGCTATAATTATGTGGTACCGGAAAAATAGAAGAATCCAGATTTGGATACTCAATGAGCTTTTGATTTTTTGAATTACGACCTTGTATATTACAAGTGCAAAAATAATAGTCCTTCTCATGATCTTTTGGCTCCTGCCGCAGCATTGGGATAGTAAATTTGAAGAATTTTAACATGCCGTTGTGCCACAACACAGTTATGACACACTTAAATGAGATGTCCAAACTTGCTCTTTATTTCTCATTGGTAAACCAAAATAATCATTTTATGCATTTTTAACGAAATCTGTTATACGTCGCTGGTACTTCTTAATAGTACTCTCACCACAGATAAAGCGAAAAAAAAAATCCGTACTGGTAACACATCGATGTGTTCAGACATTTTTCATCAATACATATTTGAAAGACACTCTGCCCTCTTTTATGCATTATAATGACAAACACATAAAATTCAATTATCTTTACCCAATTTTTCTGTATAAAAATTTCGGTATAAAACATTTTTTTTTTTTTTTTTAAACAGAATTCAGGTATTTTAAGCATGTTTAAAGCAAGGAAAAAAAAAAAAAAAAAAACGTATACATGCTAGAGAAAAACTAGCTTCATTTTCGGTTTTGGCACACCAAAAAACATAAAGATCAGTGAAAATTATAAAATCAAAAATTTTCATGTCGACCTGTGTAATGTAAGGATATGTAATGTTTTATATTAAAAAGATTGATCGCATTTATGTTTCTTAAAAATAATACTCTGCTTTTCGAGGAATGATCGACTCTTTGGAATTTAGATGCTTTATCGAATATATCCTGTAGTACTTGACAAACTCCCTTAAAATTTTAAGAGTAAAAAGAATAAAAATACATATTATATTTGATGTATTTCGGTGAAAGTCCCCTCCCCTCCCAAGTGAAACAGGCAACCATTAAAAAATTAAAAATAATACACAGTGTTTGAAATCAGGCTGTAAAAAGTAATGAGATTTCCTTAAATATCTTTGTCAATGTGTACGATATTAGGAATACATTCATTCATGGAGATATAAAGGTTTCTTTAAAAAACTGCCCTTTTTCTGTTATAACATGCCGTATATTAAACCCAACCTATTGAATATATACTACATTAGACAAAACATATAAAACAAACAGAGTATAAAAAAAAATTGAATATCTAAAGAAGTATATCTAATGAACATTTTTACTAAATAATTTTTAATCGCCCATAAGCAAGCATTAACGTAATTTTATTTGCATAATTTATTAGCTAAAATCTATTAAGCTGTAATTTGAAAATTCCAAGCAAATATCATGAAAATTAAAAAAGTTATCGTCGACAGAATAAAATAAATTTCAATTCCTCTGAAGGAGAAAATGAAAATGATAAGGCATTTTATAAATTTTTATTTAAAATCAGCGAAAATTATTTTACTATTGATTGAGTCAAAATAGTGAATCCCCTCTGTTTTTCTTTAACTTTTTACTGGTCCACAGTTTGCTTTTGGGCCAGATATAAGAGGTATGACACGTTCTTTACACTCCCAAAGTTAAGTGAGATATTTGACAAAACGTCTGAAATAGAAAATGTCTGTTCATTTATTGAAAGGTAGCTATTAGTAGTCCACAAGAATTAAATTATAAATTTAGCGAGAAGTTGAAAGTCTTGGCAACCGCTTCAGTCCCGTAGCTAGATTGAGGTCAGTACGGGAAATGCCCAACCTGGAGAAAGTTTTTCCGCCCTAGCATAAGGTTGACTGGACTTTCGATAAAAACAACTTTTTTTTACTTTTCTTCTATATGTATATAGAGAAAAAGTGATGGATTCGTGAAATATTTCCAACTCCAGTTTTCGATGGATTGCCACGTTTTGTTCCTGAATACGATTTGACTGTTATTAGAAAATGTCTGTCTCACTGCCAGTCTGTCTGTATGTGTGTATTACAAATTTTGTGGACGCTGTAACTCACGAACCAATGAACAAAATTTAACCAAACTTGGTATTTAGTTGAACCCTGACATAAATTGGTGTGGTTTTGATTTGTGGATCAATCGCTCAACAGGTGGCGCTGTAATCGCAAATTTTTCTAAATTTTTAACATGACAGTCTAGGACAAAATTCCGTATGTCATAATGAGAGTTATTTTAAACGTGTGATTGTAAAACTAATAGGATTTATTTATAATGGTAGTAGTTAACTAGGAAAAAAATTTTGTGCACGTGGGAGCAGCGCGTCCTCCTCCCCCCTGGAGGGAAGTACACCACCCGTGAGTAAATTTTCAATATGGGTATCTTTCGAAAGATCTCGTCAATACATTTAAAATGAATGGTTGAACTATAGATCTGGGATAATTTAAAACAAAGTTATCGATTTTTTTTTATCTTTTAAAGACAAATACCTTAGAAAAAAGTATTTCTTTTGATAATATCAAAAAATTAACTTTCTTTCGGCATTTAGTGATATAATTTTGTCAGATAAAAATCGTCTGCTTTTATAATGGAAAATAATTTAATAATTTAATAAACAATTTGTATTCAATGAATTACGTGTAAAATTATATAGAAGAAATTCATGTGGTGGCCACATCATACTAGTTTTTTTTTTTTTAAATTCCTAACGGGGATCTGTAAATAAAGGCATGTGTGCCCCACCCCCCTCAAATATGTGAATTCACTCACTCAAAAAAGAAGAAGAAGAAGAAAAAAAAGAAAAGTTTATGTTATAGTTTTTAATTAATTTATATTTATATTTATGTTTATATTTATATTTATATTTTTAATTAATTTATTTAAAAGGTAAAATTATTTTTGCATATATTTTTTTTCTACTTTTTTCAATAAAATTTCTCATATTATTCTAAATAAAAAATGATAGAATATGTTATTGTCTTACTTCTTTTAAATCTATTATTTTTTCTTTCATTCTTCTTTTTTGTTGCCATTATTAAATCATTTAATTTCTACCTTTTTTTATATATATATAAAATTTAAATATCTCCAAAACGAATAAGTAAAATAGTAATAATATAAATTAGAATAGAAGTTCGTATTTTTCTCTGCAAAGATATTAAAAACATATCACACAGGCTGCATTTTTTACCAAAAAAAAAAAAAAGAAAAGAAAGAAAATCATGCACTACGCATTGACTATTAACACTTTTCAACTGTACGTACTTGTTGTATCATATAACTTTCAATATTCTTTGCCTGCGTTATCACGCAACAGACAGAAGCACTGAAAAGCACACACATAGAATAATTGAATTTTAAATCACTCTTAGACATTGTTGGAAAGTGTTAAAAAGTCTTAACACAGAAGCAAATGCAGCCGTTATATTATAATTGTAGTCCTTAATGTATATGAATATTTTAGTGTAACCCTATAAATCTGAATATTAATCATATTATATTCTATACAAAACATCATGTTACAATATTAAAAATAAACACAAATTTATTTATGATTTTTATAGTAGAAATTAACTTAAATGTGATTTTTAAAAATGTATCTTCTAAAACGAATTTTTTTTTTTTTTTTTTTTTTTTTTTGTTAGAAAGTTTAAAAAACACTTAATGTAAACGAAAGTACAATTCCAGCATTTTTTTTTTTTTTTTTTTTTTTTTTTTTATGTATCTCTTAATGTAACTTAATATTTTTGTGTGGGCCTGTAAATCTAATAGTCATCATACTATAATTTATAGCAATCATTCTTTTACGCATACGAATAACATATTTCAACTTCATTAAGCTTTATGCGAAGTAAAGTTTTTAAAATTTGGTGTATATAAATACTTCTCATAGAACGCAATGCTTTGGAATACTTTCGAATGTCCCTGTACACAAGCCAGTGCTGGTATTTACTCCGTTTTACATAAGAAACATTCGATAGTGAACTTCAATAACATATATCAATTTCATTAAGATTTGTGTACAGTAAAGGTATTAAAATATGCTTTATAGAAATACCTCCCATAGAACACAATTCTTCGGAATACTTTCGGGTGTCCCTGTACACAAACTAGTAGAGGTACGCACCCATTTTCAAAAGGGAACCCTCAATAGGGAATTTAAATAACATGTATCAGTTTCAAAAATTTCCATGAATATTTACGGGAGCTAGAGAGCGGACAGACAGACAAACTGAATCCATTAATACTTTTCAACCTTGTTGGAAAGTGTCAAAATTTTCCAAGAAATGTTAAAATATCGAAAAATTCAAAGAAATATTTTGCCTCCCCCTCCCCCCTAGAAAACAGTTTTCCTCTTCTAGGCACTACGCGCTTGGACTGGACCGTTGTTTTAAAGAATGTGTGGTAACTGAACGACCATTTTGAAAGACAGCTGATGAATTGCAACTCAAATCGTAGCTGCAACGATGCCTATTTTACTGAAATTAGCATAAAATACAAAGTATTACAGTTTAAACTAATTTATTGCTAAAGAACTTTTGACAGACAACATTTTACACTATAATGGATAAATATTCAAATATATTTCTCTTAAAGTAAAAGAAATTTTGTGAGTTTCTTTCATCCCAAAACCATTAATGATGTCTGTGCAATCCAGCTCTCGAGTAAGTCACTCTGTATACTAATAAATGATAAATAGGAAATTTAGTCTTGCTCCGTTGTAATTCTGAATTTGTTTTTATTAATTTTCACTTGCCAAAGTAACCGCTGACTGCTGCAGTTAGACACAATCAATAGTGAAATACATCCTCCATACTATTTCTATATTTCGAAACGTGGCTTTAAAAATTATTATTTTGACGAATTCCATACTATAGAAAATATTCCATATTATAGCAAATATTCTTTAAATTAATGCCTTCCCAGTGACCGAGAGGTTCTGCTGTCAAAGCTGTTAAATAGAAAGTAGCACATTTGAAATCGGATCACATTCGTTGCCCTAGCCATTCAAAGTTTTCTATGATTTTCTCCGAAATTCCTGTAAATGCAGGCTATAATCCTTTAGAAATAATTCCATTACGCACTATACAAGATAAATTGCTTCAAATGAAAGAAAAGTCATATATAGTTTTTTTTTTTTTTTTCAGAATGTGACCATTTTAATGAGCTCTGTAGTATACGGAAGAGAGCCTCCAAATAGCATCAGTGTTCCCAGTTTTCGATAAAGCATAGTTGGACATTGAGCTATACTCAGATATCAGAGTTCTTATTATAATTTTCCATCGTTTTATCATGGTATATATATATATATATATATATATATATATATATATATTCAATAAAAGGATAATTTGCAAAAATATGACATATTTTGTGAAGGCTTTTTTGGGGGGCGGAGAGGGGGATAGGGTTTAAACTTTAAGCCCATTTTGCCCTCCCTTAAATACGGCCCTGCCTGTATATATATATATATATATAGTATATATTTAATTCTGCAAATCTTCCACGTATAGAAACACGCAAAAATATTCAAAAACACTCCTTGTTTCCACGAAATAAATCTTACGGTTATCAATTAATGATTGATTTTGCGAAATTCACGTTACTTTTCAGATATATTACGGACATATGAGGGAATTCCACGCAGGCTTGTACAGAAGTAGCTTTTTTTCCCCAATTAAAGCTAAAAGATAACCATATGAGAAAGATTTCTCCATATGTAAAAGTAAATCATACTTTATTTCTGTTTTAATTCATCTTTTATGTGTTTTTTTACCTTGATAGCTTCTCCTACCAGTCTCACTAATGCTTCAAAATGTAATCTGTATAATTTTATCTACAAAAAAGACATTTAAAAAGTACAAAAAAGCCAAGCTCAAAGAAAGAGAATGGAATAAAGTTGTGTCTAAAAAGGGTGTGATATTCCCAAGCTTACATTCTAATACTTATTTAATATTCCCATTTAACTAAATTTTCACATGTAAATCAAGTGCCTTATGATATGTTCATAGAAATCCTTCTTTCCTGTACTAAATACATCATAGCGTGTTTCTAAAAATTATTATTATTTTTTATTTATGCATGATGGGCTTGGCAGCCATCTTTCAAAATTTTACGTTAATTTGAATTCTATAAATATCATCAATTTTAAGATGGGTTAGTTGATTGGTTGGTTGACTGGGTTTTATATCGCACTAGTGCTGCGCAATGGGGAATAATTGTAGGATGGGGGTGCACCAAACTTAACACTCTTAAAACTTAAATTGATTCAACTTGTGTGCATAACGGGACTTTTGCGATGTTTTTCTCGCATTTTGTTGTTTTTTTTTAATCTGAATATTTCAGCCTCTGTTGAATGGAATAACCACTATTATTTTTACGAGATATTTATTCCAAGAAGCTACACTCAAATTGGGTAAATATAAAGGGGGGGGAGCTTCTATGCTTTTTTTTTTCCTTCTTCATGTCTTTAAGTTAATTTGAATTTTTATATTCTTTTATTCCCGGCATTTCCAGGAAGTGCACTTAATACTAAATACTTATAATAAGAAATCATGTTATCGAAATATTTCCGTCTCTGTTGAACGGAATAGCCAAATTAATTTTATACGAGATATTCATTTTAAGAAGCTTCCTTTAAATTTTGTGAATGTTTGTTCATTATTTGAAAGATGGCCGCAAAGCCCATCATGCATAAATAAAAAATAATAATAATTTTCGGAAACATGCTATGATATATTTAGTACAGGAAAGAAGGATTTCTATCAACATATCATAAGGCACTTGATTTACATGTGAAAATTTAGTTAAAAGGGAATATTAAATAAGTATTAGAATGTAAGCTTGGGAATTTGATATCACACCCTTTTTAGACACAACTTTAATCCATTCTCTTTCTTTGAGCTTGGCTTTTTTGTACTTTTTAAATGTCTTTTTTGTAGATATCATTTATTTTTTTTTAAATAATTTTTATATTTACTTGAATTAACCTGATTCTTTATATCACATATGTCCTGAATTTCAACTCGGCTTTCGTAGGATGTTGATGAAAGGCACATCTATTCTTTGCATTAAGCTTTTCATAATTCTGGTTGCTAGACATTATCCATGAGTTTTCTATACAGACTATTGTGTTGTGTCCATCATAAAACTTTTTTCTACATTTTCCTATACAAATTAACGCAGTACAAATTATCTATTATTTTTTTTCATTATGAATGCAGAATATTATCTCAGAGAGGTATCGTTGCACAAATTGTCCAACAGAAGTAAATTTCTGTCCTTTCTGTTCTAAAAAAAATTTTGTAGTATATGAGCGCCACTTATCGGCCGATAGGCATCCAGATTGAATCAGCATAATGTCTCATAATGCCCTTTTTATATATCAAGCTTTGTTCCATTATATGCAACATAATATGTGTATAACCATTCCTTAAATTGCGAAAATCGCTGTATAGCAGCGCCACCTGTGGAGATATTTGTACAAAAGTTAATAAGCACTATTTTATAACAAGGTAAATTTATTTGTAAATTTATGCAATTCTATGCATTAGTTACTGAGATATAGCCTTCTCTGAAATTGCGGAAATCACTGTGTCGCAGCGCCATGTTGAGCAGTTGGCACCAAATATTGATAAATATTGATACATCAAAGTGCAATTGCATATAAATTTATGTGTAATTCTGAGCGGTAGTTCCTGATATCTAGTTGGAACAAAACTTTGCCACATATGTAGAACACAAGCACACACGCAAACAGAATTTTTTTAAAAATAGTCAAATTGTTTTCTGGAGCTCTTGGAACGTGTAAATCCATTAAAAACGGAAAGTCGAAAATTTTTACTAATCCAATACTTTCTTGTATTGCATATAGCAGTTCATTCGTGAATAATCTCTCTCTGTAATGAATAATATTTATAATGAAAAGTATTATTTAGGATACTGTCACGATTATCATACACTCTGAATTTCCCAATTTAAAAAATTCGTAAGTTATTTGGAATTTATGATTTACTTAAAATCGCAGAATAGGACAAAACTGAGCATAAACGTCCATTTTGAGGATCATAAATATATAAGACAACTTCAAAATAACATTTATGATACTTCTTTGGACATGATTGACTACAAATATTCTAATTGGAAAATGTCCTAAGTTATTCGTATTTTAAGATTTTATCAACATTTGCAAAATATAAAATTTCCCATATAAATATACATTTTGAGGATTGTTGCATTGGAAATAGTAGCAATAAAACTAAACTACAAAATTGACCCTAATAAAATAAATTAATAGATTAGAATATGATAAATATGTCAAAGTGAACGGTGGATAGCCTATTAGGCGGGGCATTTCATTCTGTCACTGTGTCAAGCGTTTGGTCAAATTCATTTCTCTTAACATGATTATAATATGTCTCGCACTAGAAATTTATGAGAACATACGTGTGATGGGGAAATGAGCAGAGTCCACCTATACCAACTAGTTTATGGATGGATCACAACGATGAAAGATATTTTCAGATTTTAAGTTTGTTTTACCCTATATTTTTGCTTATTTCCTCGTTTTTGAAAATAAATAAATTTTTAATCTAGATTTTTTTTGCAAAATAAAGAAAAGTAGTATGCTGTGGTCAGCTATAAGACTTTCTTCTATATAATCTTATACAATTTCATGCAGTACAAGTTAATTTTAATTATTATTTATTAGCAAGCTACGCCCGCTTCGCAGATCACTATATTTAAAAGAATTTTCAAAAGAATTAATTAGTATTTATTTTTTACATGTCATCATAAATAAAAACCAAAAATTATATATTGAAATCGCACTAAACCTCGCTTCGGATACCCGCTGCCTACGACAGCTCTTCTCCACCCGCACTACAGTGAGTGCAGGTTTCCACTGCCTGCAGAAAGTCTTTGTCGGCCAATTCATTCTGGGTGATTACCGACGACAGGTGGATATGCTATTATTTAAAAACTAGTATATAACCACGTCAAAAATGACGGAATGTGAAATGAATTAAGGTAGTAAATCAACAAATGCTTTGCCAGCTTCGCTGGTCATTATATTTAAAGGGGACTAATGTGCAAGTTGTACCTGACGGGACTAATGTGCAAGTTGTACCTGATGGGACTAATGTGAAAGTTGTACCTCTCGGGACTAATGTGCAAGTTGCACCGAACGAACAAACTATTTCTTTCGACGGAAATACCTACTAACCCTGGACGATAGGTTTAATATATCGTATCATATTATCTATCGTATTTTTCCGTAATATAACTCAATACTTATTTCGCTTCCTTCTTCGACTAGTTTTAATAAGTATTTTTTATATGCATGAGCAAATTTAATATTTTACAATTTTTTATTTTTCGCGTAAAATCCGAATGGCTAGGCCGACAACCGAGACCAGGGATCAAACCCGACACCTCTCGTCTACTCGCTTTGAGAGCAGAACCGCTCGGCCGCGAGTGGGCCTCTTTTAGAAGGAATTAAATGCATAAAAAGAAATAAATTTTAATCAGTTTAACGGTTTCTACTATATATTACCATTTTTTCCCAATAAATACTATAATAATAAAAAAAAAAAAAGACAGAGAAAGAGAAACATTTTTCTTTTAAAGAATTAAAATTTAAAAAAATTAAAAATAAAAAGTTGTTGTACTATAAAAATTATGCTTAAATGTATTCTTTTTAATTTTAAATTTAATATACTTGATTTTTTCTACTGCATTGCCATTTTATTTTCAATATATATAATAAATTAAAAAGAGAAAAAAGATTTCGCCTTCAAATGAATGTATTAAATAAAAAATAAATTTCGTAATAGCCGGTGCTAAGATACGCAGACGATTACAATGGAAGAATAAATTCAGGAAAGATGAAACATAAAAGCCAATATTTAAAACTGAAAAAAAAAATTAATAATAATAATTAAAAAATTTTCAAATTCGAAATTTCAAAAAAATATCGATGAGGTGCACACCTACAGGGTCCCAGGTATTCGTCTGCCAAATTTTGTAGCTCTGCGATTAGTAGTGTGAGCACCAGAGCGCAGACACACAGACACTTCTCTTTATTTATATTAGATGATATGGTATTTTGAAAATTCATTTCAATATAATGACCAGCGAAGCGGGCAAAGCCTGCTAGCATACTATATAGAAGGAAGTAAAAATCTTTATGCATCATAATTATCAATGCCAGGTTGAAGGATATTAAAATTAGATACTATATCGTGTACTGACTTTCTTATTCTAAGGTAAAATTAAATGAAAATTATGTCAGCGTTTGAAAAATATTCAAAAAGCAGCAATTCAAACTACAGATTTGAAACAAATGTTATTCAAAAATGTATTCATTTCTGTTTTCAGGGATGTAAAATTTAAAATTGTGCAAAATAATAAAAGCAAGGGTTCTTTGGTTAAAAAAATAACTTATAAAAAAAAAAAAAAAAAAGAAGAAGAAGAAGCAGTTCCATTTGAAATTAATACTTTTCAGTTTCACTGAGATGAAGGGATTTCATATTTGGCGATTTATGTCTCTTTGGCGGTATTTAACAGTTTTTCAGCAATTAAGATGCGAAATTTTGATTTTTTAAAGCTAAATTTTACAAAAGATCCTAGATTAAGTAATTATCTATCTGAAAAACCAGTTTTCAAAGAATTCTGCACATTTATGAACTCTCTAGCTTGTTTAAAAAAAATTTCTTGACGAAGGAATTTTTTCAAAAAGTTGTCAAAACATCTAATTTTACGCTAAATTGAAAATGTCCCCATTTTCTTAATTATTAACTTAGAAAGTTCGTTTTTATCTCAAATTAAAGCTCTCGTTGATACGAATATTTTACTTTTTGTTTCATTTTCCTGCAATATTTGGTTCTTCCAATATTTAAAACTTTACGGGAAAAAAAATTTGCCGATTTAACATGGGAAAGTTGGTTTCTGTATAATAAGCATGTAACAGTCTTGGATTATTCCTGGCGATTTTATTATTGGCGCGTTCTGCTTTGTGTTAGTGGTAGTTTGTTTGTTTTGTTTTTCTTTGAGCTTGGCTTGGCAAAGCGACCGTTTCTGCTTGATTTTCTGAATCTGATACATATGCACAGAGTAAAAAGCTCGTTTATATTATTTGATTTTTATTTAATTAAGGAATAAAGGGTGCTAATTATTAATTATTGATCAATCTATAGCAAGCATATAAAGTTATAAAAGGTTTACAACAATGTAAAATATGTCCCTAATTCAACATATCTATTTTGAAATTAGTCATTTAGTAAGAAAAGTAAAATAAAATGAGAAAAATGGCTTCGATTGTTATAATGAGAGCGCTATTGCTAACTAATAAATAAAGAGTATAAAGCAAAATTATAAACATAATTATTAATATAAATAAAAGAAGTGTTTATTTATTTTTCTTATCTAGGCTATTTAAAATAATAATAATAATAATTTTGGACATTCATTGTAAAACAAAAAGAATATAAAATAAACGATTGAAGTTATTTTAAAAATTTCACACAAAATGTTTAATAAATAAATTAATATATATTTTGTTTTAGTGATATTTCATACTTACAGAGAGAAAGTCTCTGAAGGTTGCTTTTACGTAATTTCTGAGTCTAAATGCTTATGAGTAATATTATTAATGACATAATTTATTAATCTAATATATGTTTAAATAAACAGACAATTTTGCTGGAGAAATATGGAGAATCTTATGATATATATATATATATATATATTATGTATATGTGTGTGTGTATTATCTATAGGAGATTTAAAAGAATATTGAAATTTAACGGAACTAGGATTCTTTGTGTATCAGTAAGCAGGAACCCGTTGTTTGTGTTTGCAAAAGTATAATCATAATAATCATACTAATTGTTCATTATTAGTATAATGCTTCTAATATTGAATTATTTCATTTATATATTTTAATGCATCACTTTTTTTGTTATAGTAATTATAAAAAGATAAATAATAATAATAATAATAATGAAGATAAAGGAAATCCGGGGGAGTATACGGCGTATTTTAAAGATTACCTATCTGAAATATTCATTTTGTATTAATATACAAATAATAAATGTTTAAAAACAGAAAATTCGATAAAAAATAACACTTTTTCTTCGATATAAGCGTATTTTTACTGGTATCTTTTATAACTCTTATAAATCTAACAGTTTCTTTCTTTTTTTTTTTTTTTTGTGTGTGTGTGTGTTTGCAGAAGTTATCTTTCTATATATACATGGTTCCATTCATTGGGTTTTTGCTTATATCACGAATGATTTACTGTAAAAATCATAGGAAGACACACACACACACACACACACACACACATATATATATATATATATATATATATATATATATATATATATAAGGATATATGAGAATGTATACTTAAATAAGAAAAGAAATGCATAATTAAAACACAATCATACATCTAGTCTATCAGATAGAACTAATATTCTACATAACCATTTAATATAATAAATTTCAAAACTGTTTTAGAACTCAATAGAAATATTAGAAATATATAATATACTTCAAGGAAATTTTCTTTCAAACACTGGGGAGAAAGAAAAAAAGAGAAAAAATAAAAAAAAAGTAAGAAAGAAACAGGGCATTTTCAAACAGTTAACATTTCTTCATAGGACATTCTTTTCTTAGCAGATAAAGAAAAAATAATTTGTTGAGACTAATTTAATAAAATTTTATATTTTAATAAAGGGAGATTTTAAATAAATAAAAAATTTTATAGAGATAAAAGATAAAATTTCAAGATAACATATTAAATTGTATGGTATTATGTTATAATGACCCTAATTAATTACATGTAATATTTTCTTCATGATTTCTCAGCTATTTTTTATAATATTTTATTCACAATTAAATACATAGTTTGTAATATTTAATTAATTTATAAAGCTCAGAGTAAACGCGTTTTAAGTTTCGTTTTCCTGAACATTTCTAGCGTCCATGAAAATAATTAATATCTTATTCCCTTTTAAGTAGGATGCAGTTTTATTTACGGAAGTGCCTGCTTTGTTTATTAAACACTTAAAAATCACTATCACTTTTATAAATAACTTCGGATTTCTTTTTCTTTTTTATCACTTCTATTCAATATACATCCGATTTTTCGTCTCAAAGAATCAATAATTTTTTTTTATTATTATTAATTTTTGTTGAGCTTTCTCTTTTCACAAATGAAATCCGCATGCATCAGCGAGTTTGAATATCAGCCACTTGAATCTCAAGATAACATTTCAAATGATGTTTTGTTCGTGTGAATTGGTTTTATGTTATCAAACACAATTCAGTAGATTTGAAATAATTCAGTAATGCATATAAAATACTGTATTATATAATCATGTAAGTAACGACATTGTACAACCCAGCTAATTTAATAAATTTTTAATTAATTAATTGGAAATATTTATTGTTTAACTGTAAATAGTAACTTGGATATTAATTTGTGAATTTTCATAAAAAAAATAGATTTTTTTTTCTTTTTTATAGATGAAAGTGACTATTTTTGAATTTCGATGTTGCATTTGGCAAAAACTTTTATTTTGGCAAAAACACATGGAAATTAACTCACAGTTAAATATTTAAGGTAGTTTTTATTGATTTCTGAATATATGATATTATGAAAAAAAAAAAAGATATTTTAATATGGAACTTTAATTTTATCTCTATAATGAAAATGGCTTGCGTTTGTTTGCGTATTGATCGTTTAATAGGCAAAAAGCTGACCGCAAAGCTACAGAATTTGCATGAAGGTCCGTTTTCATATCACCTGATTCGCTTCGAAACTGGGTTTTCGAATACTTGATTAGATTTTTTAATAAACAAAAATGTCAAAAAAAAACCATAGTAGCTTTAAAATTAGTAAATAAATAATATTCAGGTATAGCCAGAAAAGGTTATGAGTTCTTTTTTTTTTTTTTTTTTTTTTTTTTTACGTAAAAGTAAGTATATTTATTTTCGATATGTGACGTCACGTGAAATATTTATTTTTACGTGAATAAAAAAGCGTAAAGAAAACTAATACATCTGCCAATGTTTAGTCATCCTAATACGTGTAAATTAATGTATTCCATTTTATAAAATAAAAAAAAAAAAACAAAAAAAAAAAAAAAAACATGTAGTTATCATAACAAAATAATTGATTAATTCAAGTTAATATTTGAAAAATGAATAAAAAAGCGTAAAAAAAGCTAATACATCTGCCAAAGTTTAGTCATCCTAATACGTGTAAATTAATGTATTCCATTTTATAACAACAACAACAACAAAAAAAAAAAAACATGTAGTTATCATAACAAAATAATTGAATAATTCAAGTTAATATTCAATTAAGTAAATCAATATATATATATATATAAAATGGAAAATATACAAAAAAAAAAAAAAAAAAAAAAAAAGAAAAGAAAAGAAAGTCTCATGTGGTTGAAATAGCGTTGATGGCATATTGTGATACTATATTTTGCATGAAATTACTGTCATTTTATTGTCGACAAGATACAGCAAATAAAATATAGGAAATAACGCGAGAATAAATATTACGTTATAGTACGCAGACTGTTATTTATATGTATATTGAAGTTTTAAAAATGGTGCTACTTATAAAAGTGCTACTTCGATTTTTTCAAGGTGGAAGTGTATGGGTAAGGTATTGTCACTGGCAGTTAGGACACATTTCCAATATACTGTGGAAAAGGAAGACGGTGCTAAAAACAGTAAGGACACGGCGCGTAATTTTGAGAGATTTTAATGGACTTTTTTCAATGTTTTTCATTGTAACATTTTTAATAAACTAGCAATAACTTTTATTTGAAAATTAGTTTAAATTTAGTGACTAGCGAAGCGGGCAAAACCTGTTAGTTATAACTTTTGTTAAAATCACACAATCAACTGTGGAAGAAACTCATATTTATTGAAATTTTATTTTTCCGACTGTTAGTTATAGAAAACGTAATTCCGACAAATTATTTTACATGTTACGTCACTCTTGATAGAAAGATCTTTTGGTATCACATGGATCCACTTTTTATTACTTGAGTCTTCCATCACTATTTACAAACAATACAATACGTTTTATTTTTATTAAAACAATTTGTAAAAAATTTACTGTTTAAAAATTACTGAAGAAGTTTTCAGGGAATAAATACAAACCCGTACACACATGTATTAATTATGCATCAGTTCAAAACGGTTATTGCGTGTTTCTTTGTATTTTATAGTATTTTACTGCAAAATCTTACTACATTTATTCATTGTCTGTTTTTCAGTTTTTTTTTTTATTATTATTTATATATAGATATTATAATAATATTTGGCGTACATATAATTTAAATATTTCACGAATTCAAATAATTCTTCACTGCCGCTCTTGAATCTTAATTATACCTTTCTTAGATACTCAACATACAGTGGATATAGGGAATTTAGATAATTGGGAAATTTTTTGACCTCGTGCTTTTGTTTTGACAATGTTGCACGTTTTTATGAATGAGGACCTCAAAAATCTGAACTAGAAGTGGAGTCTGTCTGTAGGATAGTCAGTTTTTTACATTGTTAGTTTTACAGTTTGTTAATTTGTTAGTTAGTTTGTTTAATTATATGTTAATTTATTAGTCTCAAGGACAAAAAATCGTTAACAGATCGGACTAGTTTTAAATACCAATTGTGATACTATATGAATCCTATGGTAACATTCTAACCAGAATACTTCGTAAGTTATACGAAATTTGCGATTTTTTTTTTCCATGAATATATACGGAATTTTGTTAACGTAAAATGTCATATCAGTTTTGAAATATATTTATGATACTAGGATCTACATCACTGAGTACAGACATTCTATTTTTTAACATTGTAGTTATACGAATTCTAAAGTTTTCTTAATGCAAGATAATGGGGCTAAATTTAGCATAAACGTGCATAATGAACATTATTTTTATAATCGATAATTTGAATTAGTTATAATTTATCATTTACGATATTGTCTAAAAAATATTGAATATCAGTTTTCTACTTTAAAAGCTTCGTATAGAAAATTAAATATTTTCATTATATAGAAAATAAATTACAGTTCACATAAACTTGCAAATATGGATATATTGAAATATGGAAATATGGAAATATGGAATATAAAAAAAAAGGTATGCATTTACAAAAAAATTAAAATGTGAAACTGAAATTAATAAACTTAATCAACAAATTAGGATAATGCCAATGTACCGAAATTACTGGAGAGTAGCCTAGAGGGTTGAGCATTTCAGTGTATTACCGATTGGCAATGTCAATTTCTCTTAGCCCTTTGCGACGCACTGTCCTCGCTGCGAGGATGTAATTATTAAGTTTCAACTGCACAAACTCATCCTGTAAATTTTTTCCAGCAAAATCTTACTTTTAAAGAATTGCAGAAAAAGTCGTCAGTTTTTTTTTTTTTTTTTTTTTATTTTGTTCGTGAATCCGGTGGCAGTATAATTTAAATGATCCCAATTACCTAAAATTTGTACGAGGTACTGAGCAGAGTTTAGTTATATCACCTATTTTACGATAATATCAACCTTTGTTATCAATACGATGACAATAAAATTTCCTACTAGATTTTCAAAAACAATAAAGAATATTTTTAGATAGAATAAATTTAAAAAAAAATAATGATTGATAAATTAAAATGCAAAACAAATTTGGAATATAGGGAAAATAAAGTAGATATAGATTTATTTAAGTATTTTTTGCAAGTATAACAGTAAAGCTTTAGCTTACAACTTTCGTTCTGAGAAGGAATTACACATTTTCTTTTTTTTCTTTTTTTTTTCATTTTATTACAAATGAAAAAAAAAAAAAAAAGTTATTATTCTGAGTACTTTTTAAAATTGAATTTTTTATTGCACCCTTTGCTCCAAAGACATTTTTGCCAAGCAACTTACAAAAAAGTCTTTTAATGACATCGTTTGAATAGTTGTAACAATGTTTTAGGGCAAGAACAACTACCAAAAGAACAATTACGTTTCTTTTCTGTTTTTTAATGGCGTAATGAGTGAGGAGAGTATTTTGACTTAGCAATAAAAAAATAATATATATTTTTTATATTTGTTTCAAGGAATAAAACATTTGGTAATGTTCATTATTTGTTGCATTTCATGTTTTTAGATAATTGCTTGGGTAATATTTAGAAGAAAAAAATGTGTAAGCTTTATATTTTAATTATTTGTTTAATTTTTTAAATAAAAATAAAAAAAAATAATAATAAAATTAGAAGAAAAAAATCTGTCATAAGTAAAATAATAACTTACAAATGTGAAATATTTTTGTCTTCAGTATGTTTTTTGCACGTTAGAAAAATCATTAGATCGATTTCCGAGAAGATGAGGATAAGTCAGATGGATTTATAATCTCGAAAAATCCTTAATACTAATTTTTCATAAAAATTGCTAAATACATTTACGCGTAAATCCTATTACTGCGGCATTATGCAACTGGCGGAGTAAGGTTAAACTGCGAGCGCGAATTTTCCTGAAAACTATGGTAAAAGTCCAATCCCTTTATTAAACTCGAAAATTCCTTAACCCCAACCTTTCATCAAAATCGTTAGGACCATTTCCGAGAAACCTAACGCTTCACACACACATATATAGTAAGTTACGTATAGTAGTTACTTAAAAAATGGAGGTTAAAGAAGAGCTGATATCAGCCGTACTCTGCGTATTGTACAATAAAATGCGCTCACGCATAAGGCTACCTTCTACCGTTTCGATATATTTAACTTATACTAATTTTCTGCGTACGTTTATTAGTGCTAATTTAGTATCTTTATTTTCATGCAGTTCTGCATTATTTCCCCTTCAGTAATTGTCATAATGTAAATGTATGAGAAATATTGCCTTAACCTCTCATGTTATAATTTATTTAAATTCGAATAACTTTGAAAGTATAAAAAAAAAAATAGATTTGGATATACAATAATGTTCATACCAGTTTTCTAAATGAAATTAAAAAAATTTTTCGATTATTTTTCCATCAAAATGTCCTTCATAATTCATATTTATCTGAAATTTTGTTCAATTCTCTTACGCTAAGCACATCTTAAACCAATATTCCAAAACTAATCCATCATTTTTGCAATCTTTTATTCATGAAACAAGAGCTACACACACTAAAAAATTAACAAATTAAATAATAGAGGAATAATATAACTACAGACGGGAATCCCATCGATTTTAACATTTTCGAATTCCTCATATCTCAAAATGCTTAAAATCTTTGAAAAGACTGAGGACGATTTTTTTTTTTTACAAATGTGAAAGTTTCTTATAACTATAGTGTAATAGAAAAATAAACGTAATTATCTTCTCTAGTAGTTGTTAAAATTAAACTACATAATTTTTTTTTCAGAGTATTGAGTACCTATGCTTAAATGGATTTTAATAGTTTTATTTTATTTTATTCGATTTGCAGAATATTAAAAAAAAAAAAAATATATATATATATATATATATATATATATATATTTTTTGTATTCTAATAAATTTTCACATCAACATTTAATCCTTTATAACAAGTAATTTGAATTTTAATATGAAACTTATGGCCTCAAGCCAAGAATTCTTTATGCTGCTGCAATAAGTTTTAATCCTTTGCTTGTAAGAAAAAAAAATGCCCATTTTTATCCTTTTCCATAGTCACGTAAATGTTTTTTTATTCGGTTAACTTCACTTAAGTCACGTATTTGTAATTGTCTGAAAGTAGGTTGAGAATATTTATTTAGAAGTAAAGTCGAGTGGTGATTTAGGATTCTAACGAGTTGAGCTATGATACGAAAGAGTAATTTATACTTTTGATGCGAAGGATTACTTTAATTATTTTAGTTAGTCTCCAAGTAAGAAATAAATTTAAATATATATAAAGTTATTTTAAAAAATTATGTTTTATATCTTTAAACTTATGATTACCTAAAATGAAAAACACATATATTCTTAACGTAAAAATGACGAATTTTTTTTCTGATAAGCATAAAACAGTGTATATAAGGTATATTATTGGTACTGCCGATCCTTTATTTTCATAATAGTTCATCAGAAAGACATACTTAAGACAGTAAAAATATTAAAAAGGATATAAATAACAATTCTCATGTCGCTAATAAAGCAATACCTTCACCACAACCCCCCCCCCCTCCACACACACACACACCACCCCTTAAAAAGAAAGAGTAAGAAAATTCACCCTTCTGTGATTAAAGCTTACGGACTTATCTTATGTGAACGGAGTTTTCGGAGACACATGAAATATAACAATGAAAACTTGAAATTACACAAACAAAAAAACTATAAACAAATAAATGAAAATAAAAGGAATATAACACAGTATATTATTTTCAATGTTGTTAGTTTTTCTAAATTTTTATTTATTTATTTATTTATTTTTTTTTTTTTTTAGTAGCAAGTATTTTGAACCTGAAAAAAAAAGTCCATGCTATTTTGAAAACTGGCAGTGCTTTCATTAATTTTATGGCGTGTGAAGAAGCTTTTAAATTTAAATACGACTGTAATCCTCTTGAAAGACCCCCACAGACATTCCACCGAGACCAAAGACATTCGTATAGTCAATAGGTCTTAACAGCTACAGTCGGTAACAAAAGTGTCCGAACACTAGCAAAAATTCCTATGTAAAAAAAGTACACTTGATACGGTTTTGTTAAATAAATCCTTGTCGAATCCTCTTCTTAGTCAGTGTAAGAACATGATTCGATAAGGATTTATTTAACAGAACCGTATCAAGTGTACTTTTTTTACATAGGAATTTTTGCTAGTGTTGGGACACTTTTGTTAAAGACTGTACGTCATCTATTTTAAACTGCTATCAGATGGAAGAACATACATACTAAAATACAAGATATTGCCACTCAAAAGCTACCAAACGACTTTTTCGGGGTGTAGGTAGGGTTATTTTTAAGCATAAATGAAATCCAGAAATGTAAACGACACACCCAAAATTTGGCATTAATTCACCACAACGATGTTTAAAAAGGCATGGCTTCCTAGGGAGCCATGAAAAGGGAAACGGATTGAGTGTATTCTGAAATCGGGATTCTCTGGTTGGAGGAGATCATACTGAAAACTATTCTACGTGATTCAAACAGTCGTGATTGACGAATATAGGTGAGGCAAGTTGTATCAAATGGGTATATCTGGATTGTTTCCCTCATAAAAAACCTGTTTATGAGGTACTATGTGTTAATGACTTTTGTATGGAAGCGGCTTTAGATAAATTTGAGAATTTAAATGTTTCACCATTTCGATGCATCACAATAAGTTTTAGGGCACAGTACATTTCCACTTTTCTGTGTAAACACTTATCCTATGTGAACGTAAAATCTCGCTTTAAATGTGAATTTGGTAAATATCAACTTTACGCTGCTTCCGTATTTGAATCTCGATTTATTCTAATATATTTCTTAAAAAACTTTATGTTTTAAAAATAAAAAAAATACGTGTGGCACTCGGGGACTGCCGCGGTAAAGCTATTGCATAGCATTTTTTATCAACTTATGCAATTATAATTATTTATTTATTTTATTTTTTACCCTACCGCTCCCTCCCCCCCCCTTTCCCGCCCCTCCCAATAACTTTAAAAATTCAAAAATATCCGCAATCGATTTGTATGTATCGAAAACCTCGATGTACCAAATTTGAATGATCTAACTTTATTTCCTCTGCCCCCCCCCCTCCCCGGCCAATCTAATAACATTACACTTTCAAAAATGTCCCCATTCTATTTGCAGGCCTCTAAAACCTATCTGTACTAATTTTCAATGGCCTAACTGTATTTCTAATTTTTTTGCTCATAGCCCCCCCCTTACCGCCCCTCCTAATAATTTTACAAATTCGAAAATATCCGCAATCGATTTGTAAGTATCGAAAACCTCTTTATACCAATTTTGAACGATCTAACTGTATTTTTATATTTTTGCACCCCCTCTCCCCTCCCCCTTCTCGCCCCTCCTAATAATTTTACACTTTCGAAAATATCCCCATTCGACTTGCAGGCCTCTTAAACCCATCTGTACCAATTTTGAATGGCCTAACTGTATTTTTATTTGTTTTTGCCCCATAGCCCCCTTACCGCCCCACCCTCCTACCCGCCCCTCCTAATAATTTTACAAATTCAAAATCATCCGCAATCGATTTGTAAGTATCGAAAACCTCTATGTACCAATTTTGAACGATCTGACACTATTTTTATTTTTTTGCCCCCTCTCCCCTCCCCCCTTCTCGCCCCTCCTAATAATTTTACACAATCGAAAATATCCCCATTCGACTTACAGGCCTCTTAAACATATCTGTACCAATTTTGAACGGCCTAACTGTATTTCTATTTGTTTTTGCCCCATAGCCCCCCTTACCGCTCAACCCCCCTACACGCCCCTCCTAATAATTTTACAAATTCAAAATCATCCGCAATCGATTTGTAAGTATCGAAAACCTCTATGTACCAATTTTGAACGATCTGACACTATTTTTATTTTTTTGCCCGCCTCCCCTACCTCCTTCTTGCCCCTCCTAAAACTTTACACAATCGAAAATATCCCCATTCGACTTGCAGGCCTCTTAAACCTATGTGTACCAATTTTGAACGGCCTAACTGTATTTCTATTTGTTTTTGCCCCATAGCCCCCCCTTACCGCCCCAACCCCTACCCGACCCTCCTAATAATTTTACAAATTCAAAATCATCCGCAATCGATTTGTAAGTATCGAAAACCTCTATGTACCAATTTTGAACGATCTGACACTATTTTTATTTTTTTGCCCCCCTCCCCTCCCCCCTTCTTGCCTCTCCTAATCACTTTACACTTTCGAAAATATCCCCATTCGACTTGCAGGCCTCTTAAACCTATCTGTACCAATTTTGAACAGCCTAACTGTATTTCTATTTGTTTTCGCTCCATAGCCCCCCCACTTGCTGCCCCACCTGGGGGCTGAATTTCTAAAATTCAAGAAACTGGTTTTTAGATAGTTGCATTAGCTATATTTTAGAGCAAAAATTTCACGTTTATCTATTTTTTAAGCTATTGTATAGCTTTTATCGCGGGCTTTGAGCGCGGCGACCGAATCAGAAAATTCCGTAACGAAAAAAAAAACCTAACACAGTTCGGCAGACTTTGGTAGACTTCGGCTGTACGAAGCTCGCACGAATCGAGACGAGCTGCTCCGAAATCGGACGAATACGTAAGCAGCTGTTTGTGAGAAAGTATATAGGTGTATAGGTATCTATCATTTATGTGCAACAGTGAATAGCTGTACGCGTACAATTTGTGTATAAAGTGTCTTTAATATGAATAAACAAAGTGCATTTATTTGTGTATAAAGTGTTTTTAATATGAATAAACAAAGTGCATTTATTAATGAAGAAAGTGATGAAAAAATAGTGAAAGAAAATGAGTGAGTACTCTATATACATACATTTTATTATTATCACAAATGCAGTATCTTTTAACACGCTTTTATTAGCTTCACCTGTATGTATGTATGTATGTATGTATGTTTGTTTGTTTGTAACTTCTCTGGGAGCAAACAAAAAAATTATATTGTGAAATAAAATCTTTTTGTAAAAAAATAGAACCGACTCCAAAAAGCAACTACTATTAAAAAAAAATTGTATGAAATGAAACTAAATTGCGCCAAAAAGTATAAAATAATTTCCTTCGCCAAACAACCTATAACACTACAATTAATCATAACTTTTGAAGTCGGCGCAAAATTAAATAAAATTTAATTAATTTTTAAAGGTTTGTTTTTAGATCGGTAGCAACAAATGCTGTCGTCTCGAATGATCCATTTTCATGTTTCCTTTATTATTGTATTCACTGTATACAATTGGTCCATTGGTAGCATCTACACAGAACAGTGGACATTTTTCACAATGCAGAATTTATGTTTCTACGAAGTTAGAGTTTTCTTTGCAAATTTGGTATAACTTTGATAACTATCATCCTTGGTGGCTTTTGGATTATGCGTTAAAAACGTATTGCAAAAATATACACGCAAGATGTATATTTTCATAATACATTTTGTACGAAGTATTGTTTCATATTCTTGATTACTCTCTTAATATACCTTATCAAATTAATCATGATATCCCAAAGAAATTAAATATGTTTGCCAGATAATTTTGCGATTTTTCTTTCACCAAGGACGTCAGATACCAGCATCTTCGCCAACTTTTGCTGCTTACAAAATCTTATTTGTTTTCTTGAATCAAAATAGTTTTCGGCTGCGTTTTGCAGGTGACAATGTGAGATGTGTAGTTTGAATAGGATTCGATTTTTGTATTGAATAAAGGTATCAATTTTTATTTAATTTTGCGCCGACTTCAAAAGTTATGATTAATTGTAGTGTTATAGGTTGTTTGACGAAGGAAATTATTTTATACTTTTTGGCGCAATTTAGTTTCATTTCATACAATTTTTTGAAGTCGGTTAAAAAAAAATACTTCCCCTTCGTGAACGATATGGCGTAGAGGTAAGGCGCCGCGCTACGAACCTAAAGGTCCAGTGTTCGATCCCCGTCAGGGGAAATTTTTTAAAAATGGTTTTTGTTAATTCTAAGTTATTTTAATTAAAGATTTAAATGTATGTAAATATTACGGTGTATCACTCCCACGATTTTCTCTTACCCTGAATCTTAATACTAAGATAGATATTTTGTGCTTTTTAGTTCACATTTCTATAAAAGCGTGTTCTTTAATTTTTTAAAACTATAATATATATATATATATATATATATATATATATATATATATATATATATATATATATTTAAGCTATTGCATAGCTTTTATCGCGGGCTTTGAGCGCGGCGACCGAATCAAGAAATTCCGTAACGAAAATAAACCTAACACAGTTCGGCAGACATCGGCACGGTGTTTCTGTGCGTGCGACTAGACGTATGCGTGTAGACTAGCTGCTAACTGTTCATAACTGATTCTATCTCTTTTAGACACAATGCTAGTGAGACAGCGTGCTTTTTGGCCGCGTCCACGAATGAGTTCGAGCCCGCGACTAGTTGAACCTTAACGTGTATGTATATGGTACGACTGTACGAAGCTCGCACGGATCCAGACGAGCTGCTCCGAAATCGGACGAATACGTAAGCAGCTGTTTGTGAGAAATTATATAGGTGTATAGGTATCTATCATCTATGTACAACAGTGAATAGCTGTACTCGTAAAATTTGTGTATAAAGTGTTTTAAATATGAATAAACAAAGTGCATTTATTAAAATCCCCCTGTGGTGCCTGCTTTTTCGCACCTGGTTCTTTTCTTTCGGTAAATTCATTTCGAGACACATCAAGACACTGATCACACTTGGTTTACTTTTAAACGTATATTTACTTACGGCACAAACATAAAATACATAACGAATACAGAAATTAACATCAAGTAAAGTATTTTCTAAAAAACATGTAGAATGGAATGTTAGTCCATCTTGATTCACATACGCACACACTGTTGCCACACTTTCGTACCAAACTTTTTAGTTCTTGTTTTTTAATACTCTCGAAATCAGAGGTGCGGCGTTCACACCTTCCCTCCAGTTTCACTTGAGGGACAATGGCCTTCACAGTGAAACTACTAACCAAAATTTGTGGATAATTTATATAACTGTTCATGAAAGTCTAATTGTCCTTTTAAATTGTTAATTATTGTTTCATCTTTAAATAAATGTTCATGAAAGTTTAATTGTCCTTTTAAATTCTTAATTATTGTCTCATCTTTGACCTAATATCCGATGTTCCATCAAGAGCAATAACATTTATATTTCACTTAATATTTAAATATTTTCTATGGTATAAAATAAGTAACATTTAAACACATAATAGAAATAAAATATATATATAATATATATGAATAAACATTTATCCTGACATGGATTTTCTTATGCACTTTAAATAATCTTAATGAATTAATATACTTGAATATAAGAAACAAAATAAACACACACACCTATATATATATGTAATAACAAATACAATATTAAACTAACTTATGACTTTATTCATGAATGCGTGATAAAGCATCTGCAATAGTATTACTGCTTCCTGGCTTATGAGCAATAGTCACTTGATAGCGAGATAGAGCCAATGCCCATCTTTGTAATCTGGCGTTCTTAGGAACTGTTTCTGTCAAATATTTTAAAGGGTTATGGTCCGTGTGTAAGATAATAGTGGTTCCATAAGTCCACATTTCGAATTTACCTATTGCCCATATTACAGCATAAGCTTCCCTTTCAATAGTGCTCCACTTTGATTGAGCAGGGGTCAGTTTTTGGCTTGCAAAAGATATAGGTTTCAGTTTATTCTGCTCATCTGTTTTTCTATATTAGATCTTAATGTTTCTGGAACTTTATAAAGATGAGGTTGTTTCCTCTCTACTCCAGACTTTAACTGGATAACATGTGGAGGAACTTTGGCTTTCTTTAATTCCCCATCAAATATTGTTAGATATTCTTTAATCAGATTCAACAGCTGTTTATGTTGCTTTGCTGATATCGAATTTGATTTTATACCAGCTTTTAGTTCTTCATCTGTTACTTGCCGTGATTCTACGGGCGCATGTTGTATATCTCCAAACTCTTCATCGGTTTCGTAAATAATTCCTACAGCTCTGACAGGTTGAATATATTTACGCAATTTATTTTGATGAAGATGTCGAACACTTCCATCAGGTAGTTTGACATAAAAAGAATGTGGAGACTTCTTTTCTACTATTTCTCCTGGTCCTTTCCATTTTGAACAAAGACGATTTGTTGAATCAGGGATTAACACTACAACTTCCTCCCCAACAGAAAATTCGGTATCTTTTGACCGTAAATTATGATACTGTACATATTTCTGCTGCTGTTCTTGAGCTATTCTATTCGCATACTGTGCCGCGTCTTCTAAACGGTTCCGGAGTTTCAACAGGTAGTCAGCTACAGATTCTCCAATCCCTTGAGGAAGTACGACTTCATCTTCCCAACTTGATTTGAGGATGGCTAGAGGTCCTACAGGTGGTCGCCCATGAACTAGTAGGAATGGGGCAACACCCGTTGTAGCGTTAGGCACTTCTCTGTATGCCCATAACAAGAATGGCAACTGTTTATCCCAGCCTCGACCTTGTGAATTAATTGCATGATGTAGCATGGATTTCACAGTTCCTATCCATCTTTCAACCAAACCATTCGATTGTGGATAACCTGGAGTGGAAAATTTAGGAACACATCCTAATCGTTTTAAAAATTCTTTTGTCAGCTGTGCGGCAAAATTTCTTCCGTTATCCATTGCAATTACTCGAGGAATTCCAGTTCGTACAAATATTTCTATAAATGCATCACAGGCTGCCTTTGCTGTTAAAGACTTCAGAGGTATTGCTTCTGGCCAACGACTATGCTGGTCCATAACGCACAGTACATACTGATGGCCACGTGATGACTTTGGCTCTATTGGGCCTAAAATATCGGCATTAACCACTTGAAATGGGAGTTCTGGCCTTCCAACAGACTCGATAGGTGTTCTATCGTTTACTTTTCCTTTCCTGCGCATTTGACAATCATGACACGAAGCACATAATTGTTTAACTTCTTTTGCCATTCCTTCCCAACAGAAAGACATTGCAATTCTGTCTCTGGTCTTCTTAGCTGCCAGATGTCCACCAGTAGGAGTTTCATGAGCTAATTTCAAAATGTCCTTTCTTCTGCTTGCCGGTACGACCAATTGAATATATTTCTGTCCGCCTACTTTACCCATATGATATAATAAACCTCTTTCAATCCAGTAACCATTTTTATATTGTCTAGCTTCTTCGAAGCACCTTTTCAATGTAGGACAGGCTAACTGCTCATCCCTAAACACTTGTGCTTGTGGAACAGGGATATTTTCATTTCTTTCATCCTTACTATCGGTTTCGGTCAATGTCTGTTTAACTACTGAGTTATTAAAGACTTTGGTTTCTGGATGATGCGACTCGCTGTTGTTCAGCTTTGCCTTTCGAATAGTCTCGTGACTTTCTCCCTCCATACAGAACATACACTTCTCATTATCTTCTGTGAGTGGGGTACTAATTGCCTCATCCCCAAGATAATTGTCGTTTGAATTATTCTCAGGTACACTGAACAAGGATTGTTCACAGACTTCATTTATTGTGATTACTTCAACCTCTTCTTCTGAAGAATAGTTTCCGGGAGACCTTCCCTCCACTTTGAACAAGGACGGTTCATTGTTTTCTTCCACTGGGGTGATATTAAACTCAACCCCTGAATTTCCAGGATTTCTTCCTTTCACATGGAACAAGGATTGTTCATCGACTTCTTTCTTCGGGATATTCACTTTATCCCCTAAAGAAATGTTTTCGGGAGACCTTCCCTCCACACTGAACAAGGATTGTTCATTAGCTTCTTTTACTGAAGTGATTCCTGTATCATCTCCCAAATAAGAACGCTTTTGTTCCTTCAACCATTCATATACCCTGGGAGTGATTAAAGCTTCCTCATGCAGCCCTTCTACTACTGCAGCATGCACTTGAACATATGGAATGATTTCTTCATCTGTATGAAGACTTAGCGGAACTGACACAAGTTGTGCTTCCACTGGATTACCTATAGCAGGTCTCAAAAGAATTTTTCCACTTGACTGTAAGTGTTCCTCAGGTACAACTGATTTTCGTAGTACGGTGATTTCTGCACCACTATCCACGATGCCTTGAAATTTTTGAACTCCGATTCCTAAATCCACTTTCAGAAGCTCGCCATCTTTCTCGTTGACTGGAAATTCCCACTCGAAACAAGCGCTATTTAGATTAACACTGACCTTATTAAGGCCCTTACTTTCTTGACTCTTTTTGTTTGTTTTCACGTAAGATGTACTTGCTGAATTCAATTTGGGGCAGGATTTTTTCATATGGCCTTCCTTTCCACACAAATAGCAGGAGAATTTCGGACGAATGTCTCTTTGTTCTTGCTGTGGCTTAGTAAAAACCCTTTTCTCATCTCTATTGTTATTTCCGAAATTCGCCCCTTTGGATGGAAGATTCCAATTTTCTTTATGAGAAATTTCTTTCGGTTTTTTATTGAAAGTCATTTTGACATTTTCATAATCATCTAATTTACTGGAAATAATATCAGATGACTTAAACAATGACCATTCATCGATGAAATGTTCTTTAATTTCTGGAGGTACTTTCCTTTTAATTTGATCTGTAATAATCAAATCATATAATTCTTCAAATGTGTTAACTTCTAATCCCCGAATCCATTCAGTAAAATAGTTTTTCAATTCGTAAGCAAAATCTCTCCATGTGATATTAGCTTTTTTAGTATGCTTATTGAAAAGTTGTCGAAATCTTTCAGGAGTAAGTTTATATCTCTTTAACAATAACTCTTTTACTTTTCCGTAATCATTCGTGATTTCTTCGTCTTCCCGAGCTATAACTTCCGCGATTTCGTATGGCAGTAGCCCAATGAGATGAGAAACCCAATCATCTCTTTTAATTTCGGCACGTTTTGCCTGCCGCTCAAAAAGAACTAAATACAGGCTAATTTCGCATGTTTTAGGATCAAATTTTTGTAAGATGTTATGTAATTTTACGCGCGTTTTCTCAGAAGTTTCATTTGTAATTCCTTTCTTCTCAAGTTCTATTCTTGCATTTTCCAACCGCATTTTTTCCAATTCTATTTCTTCTCTTCTTAGGCGTTCCTCCATCTCTTCTTTTCTCTTACGTTCCTCTATTTCTTCCCTTCTTATGCGTTCCTCCATCTCTTCTTTTCTCTTATGTTCCTCTATTTCTTCCCTTCTTATGCGTTCCTCCATCTCTTCTTTTCTCTTACGTTCCTCTATTTCTTCCCTTCTTATGCGCTCCTCCATCTCTTCTTTCCTCTTCCGTGCTTCAAGTACGTTCGCTAATGTTTCTTTAACAAATTCTTCATCGTAATTCTTTGAAGCCAAAATAGCATCTCTTAACTCATATAACTTTAAATGTTGAGTTCCTTCCACTCCAAGCTCAGTAGCAACTTCTTGCAAATCTTTTTTATTCCCTTTACCCAAAAATGCCATCTTCGGATGGATGAAATCAAATCAAGTTCAAATTTTCCTTAAGAACGCCAGATTTGACATCTTATTTTTTATCTTAAACAACATTTTCCCCCAAATTAAATAAAATAATCATTAAGTCGGAATGCATACATAAAAGGAGAAAAAAAAAAATATGTATCGAAATAACAAAAAAAAAAAAAAAATGTTTACACAATCAACTCTTTCATTAAATAAATCAGAATATACTTTATTACATAACCAGCTTTCAATAAATTAGAAATAATGTTGCCATAGCAACACAATCAACTCTTTCATTAAATAAATCAGAATATACTTTATTGCATAACCAGCTTTCAATAAATTAGAAATAATGTTGCCATAGCAACCTTTAATCAAACTTACTTTTAAACAGAAAAAAAAAAAAAAAAACAATTTCCGATTCATTCCTCAAAGTAAAAAAAAAATAAACAAAACCGGACGTTCACAAGAATAATTCACTAGTTTTTTTTTTTTTTTTTTTTTTGTACTGAGATATTTCATTAATATTCCAATAATAATAAAGATAAATAAATATAAATAATTATCAAGGTCTAACAAATACACAATCATTCAATAAAACAGAACAAATAAATCAAAACAGAGCTCTCTCTTTTTTTTTTTTTTTTTTTTATCTGCTTTAATGAAATCTTATTTATTCTAAATCACGTGATGAATAAAAAGAACACACAGAAATTAATCACAATTATCTTGAATAGCATAAAAACATATTCTTTTCATCATTCTTTTTACTATTTTCCGGCTTTTTAAATACAAATAAACATATATATTTCTATTTTTCATTTTTCAAACACTAGAATTATTATTATTTCAACATTACGAAATATTCAATTTTCATTTACATACTCTTTACCTTGTTGGAATACAAAATCGGAACAAAATATCTAAATGCTTAATCCGAATTATTTAATATGAAACTTATACAAAATATGACTCTTGATGGAACATAAAAAAAAAACATACCCTTTTTTTTTTCATCACTATCATGACATAATCCATACGAGTACTAGCTATATCACATATGCTTGTCGACTTCGCCAATTGTGGTGCCTGCTTTTTCGCATCTGGTTCTTTTCTTTCGGTAAATTCATTTCGAGACACATCAAGACACTGATCACACTTGGTTTACTTTTAAACGTATATTTACTTACGGCACAAACATAAAATACATAACGAATACAGAAATTAACATCAAGTAAAGTATTTTCTAAAAAACATGTAGAATGGAACGTTAGTCCATCTTGATTCACATACGCACACACTGTTGCCACACTTTCGTACCAAACTTTTTAGTTCTTGTTTTTTAATACTCTCGAAATCAGAGGTGCGGCGTTCACACCCCCCCAAGGCACAACTTTAACATGAGAGGCACAACTATGACATGTTCCCTCCCCAAGGCACAACTTTGACATGAGTCCCCCAAAAGGCACAACTTTGACATGAGTCTTCCCAAGGCACAACTTTGACATCAGTCCCCCCGAAGGCACAACATTGACATGAGTCCCCCCAGGCCCATCTTTGACATGAGTCCCCCCAAGGCACAACTTTGACATGAGTCCCCCCCAAGGTACAACTTTGACATGAGTCTCCCCAAGGCACAACTTTGACATGAGTCCCCCCCCAAGGCACAACTTTGACATCAGTCCCCCCAAGGCACAACTTTGGCATGCGTCCCCCCAAGGCACAACTTTTGCATGAGTCCCCCCCACAAGGCACAACTTTGACATGAGTGCCCTCAAGGCACAACTTTGACATGAGTCCCCTCCCCCGGAACTTGAATTAATATCAAAGAAAAAAAAATACTGCATAAATAAAATAAATAAATAATTATAATTGCATAAGTTGATAAAAAATACTATGCAATAGCTTTACCGCGGCAGTCCCCGAGTGCCACACGTTTTTTTTTTTTTTTTGAGATATATAGGATTATGCGAAATCACGTTTTGCCACCCCCCCCCCCCTCCCGCTCCCTTGGGGACCGAATTTCAAAAATTCCAGAAACCGATTTTTAGACTTTTCTATTAGCTATATTTTAAAGCAAAAATTTTACGGATATCTGTTTTTTTTGTTTGAGAAATGAAGGATTTTGTGAAATTACGTTTTGAAGTACCGAAGTCTGCCGAACTAACTGTCTGCCGAAGTCTGCCGAACTGTGTTAGGTTTTTTTTCGTTACGGAATTTCTTGATTCGGTCGCCGCGCTCAAAGCCCGCAATAGAAGCTATGCAATAGCTTAAAAACAGCTGTTAAAATTGTCAATTTTTAAATTAAAAACTTGTTTTTTATAAAGTAACCTGGTGTATCATTCACACGACTTTCCCTTACGCTGAAATTTAATACTATAAATACAGGTTGGACATTAAGAGGTATGATAACGAGTACTGTTATGTAAGACTATGTTAAACAAATCAACTTAGGCTTCGTAAGTGTTTTATATGGTAATTAGTTCTGTGTGAGGGAGAGCTACCGCCCCCCACAACCCCCGTTTTATAAATGCACCTACATTTCTATAGAATTTCATTCTGCTATTAAAATTAAAAGTTTGCTTAAAATTATACAGACAATTTTCACACGCAACTTTCCTTGAAACTTATCAATCTTGATCAAACTTTTCCAGCAACGAACTTATATTAACTTCAAAATACAACATTTAGTCTTCTAAAATTATACGTTTTTCAGTCACTCTAAGAGACACAGACAAAGATCAATCAGACTTTCTTCTACATTTTCCTATACAATTCACTCAGTAAAACTAATTTATTACAATTATTATTTAAAAAAATTATCTCCCATGATAATGCAGGCGATTTCCATATTAGAGAAGTAGTATAACACTAAATATCCAAAAAAAGCTGAATTTATTCTCAATATTACATTAAAAAAATAAATAAATAAGTAAATGAAAAAAATCTATAACTTTATTTTAAATTATCGCAGATCGATGGTTCAGCCATTCGTTTTAAAGTTATTGGCGAGCTCTTTTGAAAGATAACCATCATGAAAATTTACTCCCCTCGAGGTGGGACTTCCCTCCCAGGTGGGGAGGCGAGGCTCCTACATAAACATTTTTTTTCAGTTGACTATCTATATTACATATATATATATATATATATATATATATATATATATATATATATTCATTACATTTAGTTTAGTGCAGTCTATAGATGTTAAACTCTACTTACCTGCAATTTCCCCCATAGATGTAATATATTTGATTACTTATGAGTGTCCCTGTACACGAACAATTTGCTTCATCTCAAGGAAAAGCTTAGTGTTAGTATATAATACACATTTAGAATACAGAATTTAGAATTCCTGCTACTATTTGTTCTTGAGATATGCTGATAACAGACCCACAGGCATACACACAGGCAGACGGACAAGCAGACATACACACACACACATACGAAGACCATTCGCTAAAAACATGATTTTCGTATTCAGGGGACCTCAGAACATGTAAATATAACACAAACTCACTTTCGAAAATTTGAACCTAAAGCAATACTTTCTCTACCTTATGGGTACAGAAAGTAAAAAATTATTATTATTGCTTGTTAGTATTTTAAACTTTTTTTTAATATATAAAATGTAACAAAAGAGCAGATTGAAATATTTATTGAAAGGAAAATTTATATTTTTAAACTTTTACAAAAACGAAAAAACGAATGTGTAAAAATTCTATACTATATTTCAAGTAAAAAAAAAAAAAAAAAAAACTCATACAAACTGCCACTAAGTGTAGACAAAAAATAAACAAGTTCACAGAGCAACAGCGGATAATTACCAGCATGACGTAAATTATCTATTATTCATTTCTGGATGCTATATTTCATACGAAACAATATTTTATAGGATTATATATATATATATATATACAGTCGAACTTCGTTAACGTGAATCTCAAGGGGAATACAAAATTTGTTCATATTATCAATAGTTCATGCTAACAGTAACTAATCTTCATATAACTAAACAAATATTAATTTTGACGGAGACTATGGAAACACTTCATGTTAAAAGTAATTCACGTTAAAAATCTTCACGTTAACGAGTTTCGACTGTATATATAATGAGTATTATTTCGATTTGTATTATTTATAATATTTCAATTATTTATTTATTTTATTTTTAAATTCATTTTATTAATTTAATATAATATTTTTAGTTTATATTATTATTTATGAGTGGTAATGCTTAGTGACAGTGTATTTTATGCATTTATATCTTCATGTTACCATTAAATGCTACTACATAGAAAATAACAAAGTTACACTCAGGAATGCTATCTTAATAACTAAAAATATTATTGGTTATATATTTTTCACAACTTAAAAATTATTGCTGTTTAATTTAATTCATTCATTTATTTATGTATTGTTCTTCTGGATTATGGTAGCATTTTATCATCTGTTTTCTTGTGTAATAAAAATTCGTTACTATATATATATATATATATATATATATACACATTAATTTAAATAAGTCAAAATGAGTAGATGTGATAAATAGAAACGAATAGGCGTGATAAATGATAAAAACAAACTTTAAAATTATTAAACATAAAATTAAAAATGTACAAAAATCAAAATTAATGAAGCAAAACATTTATAGAACCAGTTTATGTGTACATCCCGTGTCTTGCTCTTCAAGCCTCTTGTATTCTCTATATATAAATTATTTAATCTTAACAATTCAAAGAAACCAGGAATCAGATCATCACAAAAATTATTGAGTATTTAAAATAAAACCCTAAATTTGTATGTATCTGTGGCCCAGAAATTTACCTAGAATCCGCACATTATGTCAGAAAGATATGTCTAGAAACAGTACCTAAAAACAAGAGTGTATTTGTTAAGAATATAGAGATAGATATTGCGCTATAACAGCTTATAATTATGTATATTTTACCGTTAAAGCTCGATTACCTAGATTACCTAGCTAATCTTTAGGTTAACTAGGGTGATCTGTTAAAGTGCGGAATTAACAGATTTCCATATTTTAACTAGGTAATCTGCACATTAGCGGCTTCCCTATCGTTAAAGTTCAAAAGATTGTTTCTCTCATTTCATTTCTCTACTCTTTCCCCCTCGCCCTCCACTTTTAGTTTGGTGTCACCTGTTAATTGTATTTCTCACCTGCCGCCTTCGGCGACCAGATGGTTCGCGACCCTTGAAAAATCCGACCGCATGAAACTCCGGTCGGGAGCGCCTATGGTGCCTTTCTGGACCTACAGCAGCGTATTGACATTTAATGCAGAGAAGCTTTATTGAAAATTTTGACTGTAGTAAATTCCAGCTCGGTAGCGCGGGCGGCGCCCACTTCCCGTTTCAGTATCTGAAACAGTTTTTTCGCTCACCGAGTTATAATCTTTGGAAATTCTAGCCATAGCAAAGTCCCGCTCGGGACGCCTGCGGCGCCTTACTCTCGTTTGAAAACTTACAATAGCTTGTTCGCTCATAGTGCGACTAGCTTTGAAATTTTTAACTGTAGCAAAAGAAGCAGCGCCATCTTGCGACAGAGATTTGCAACATGTACTCTTCAATTCCAATTCAAATAACTTTTAAAATGATATATTACTTATGAAATAATGTTAATTAAAAGCTGAGATACAAAAATAATTTAAACATTATAATAAAAAGATTTCTTTCTGATATTTCTATGATTTTCTATTTAACCAGAGTAATTCCGGAATAAATAGTATTAAATATCCTTTATACGGAATGTGAGTGGATAATCAGAATTTGAAAGTTAGCAAAATAAAAAAAGAATAAACGTGTTCTGAGTTTTCTGTAGTAAATCGGTTCTCTTAAACTCCCATACTGAAATTAATGGCTTACATCAGTTTAAAAGTTCGCAATAAAATTACATTAAAATGTATTTCGAATGATGTATTATAAGTAATTTAATCATAATTAAAATTGGAGATTTTGGAATAAAAGTGTTCTGGGTTTTCCGTGGTTTTCTCTGAATCTACTGTAAGAAATTTAATTGCTATGCAAATAAAGAGTCACCGGTCTTTAGATTGCACTAATAAGTAAGCATAATTTTATCATATAATTCGCAAATTAATTTCCTTAATTGTAATAATATGTTAAACCGTTTATTTATTTGTATTAGAGTTTCTTAATTGATTGATGATTGATTCCATCAACTAATGTGTTGATTGTACGATTGTATTAACTTGATTCTTAAGATATCAAAAAATAAATAAACAACATTTAATTTAAGTGTAGGGAAACGTTGCTATTGTTTCGCCAAAGATCTTATTTTCACTTTAACGACTGCCTAGTAGGTGATGTGCAGATTATCTAATTAATTCGCAGAATACCTAGGTAATTTGAGAAATGAAACATTTTTTCCGCACTTTAACGGATCACTCCAGCTAATGTGCAGATTACCTATCTAATCTGCAAATTAACTTATTTCTGATCTTTAGCGGTAACATATATAACAAAATAAAATATCTGATCGCCAAAAATTAGCACATATCAATTAGGTGGTATTAATAAGATGGTCTGAAAAACACATGAAAGTGAGGATTTGCTGAACATATGTTTCATAAACAGGTTTCATGTTTCATGCATTTATTTAAAAAAAAAAATGCTTTTAAATGAAATGAATGGTGTTCATAATGATTTTTATCAGTTTATTAACAATTAAAATGATTGTTTGTTGTTGAAAGAAAATTTATTAAATTGTTGTTAATGTATGGAAATATTAATTAATATTTTGTATAGGGTTATCATCGATATTGTGATGTATTTATTCCCTTAACAGCATATGAAATAAACAATCAAGTAATTGTTACTTTCATGAGATTTGCAATTAAAGTATAAGCTTCCAAAATATTTATAATTATTATGATAATAATGATGGAATAAAAAATTACAATGTTTCCTGTTTAATAAATTATTTCAGTTAGTTGTCGTTTCCTTTTTTTTTTTTTTTTTTTTTTTTTATAATGAAATTGTTAACTAAAATCATTAATTTTATTCAAGAAAGATTATTAAATGAAAAATAAGTTATAAATAATGAATAATAATAATAAACTCTTTGTAAATTACATTTTGCTTTTATTCTTTAAATTATTAAAATCATGTTTTTTTTTTTTTTTTTTTTTTTTTTTATCTATTTAATTTTATTTTTTAAATAACTATTGTGCTGTAGCCGTCACAAAATTTTCAGAAAGAAAATATTCAGTATATCTATAGGTTTATATACATTTTTTTTTTTTTTTCAAATTATTGAAAGAAAGAAATATTATGAAATATAATAATAAATAAAAATAATTTCAATAAATATTTTTACTTCCTTTACCAGACTATACTGTAGGTAATGGAAGTATTGTATTCGGTCCAAAAATTCGATTTCGAGTTCTCACTTGATTTAGATATTTTAAGGTCTCCTGAATCTAAAACAGTAGTTTTTGGCAATTGGTCAGTGTGTGTGTATGTGTGTAAGTGTGTATGTATGTGACTTATCTTCTTTCTATCATATCTCCGAAACTAATAAAGATAGAACTACGAAACTTCAGAATTGAGACGCGTCTGGTGTGCAGATAAATATTCCAAATTTTCATGGAAATTAAAAAACCGGAATTGGGGCATCGCAAACCGGAAGTGGGACCGTAAGTCCATATTTCAAAAACGGCTCAGTCGATGTTTTTCGAAGTTGCTATATAAACACTTCATTAGATGTCATTTCGAATAATATAGTTGGCTAGTTCAGAAATATTGATAGCAACCCTGTATAAATAGCTCAATTTCAGGTCTTGCAAGTGCAATCCTTTAAAAATGGCAGTACGTTTTTTTTTTTTTTTTTTTTTTTTTTTTTTTTTTTTCAGACTCGCCATATTAATGCCTTTTTAAATATCCTTTTGTATGTAATTATTGTTTTCTAGTCAATAATTGAGTATACAAAGTTTTGGTAAAAGTTGGTATCTTAAAAACGGCTCTAACCATTTTCTTGAAAATTGTTAAATAAAACCTATTTTAGATATCATTTTTCATGTCTTACGTGGTTATTACAGGAAAATAAAAAGTCATCCTGCTTAGTTAGGTCAGTTTTACATCTCGGAAATTGATGTTTCAAAAAATAACACGACCATTTTTTTCTTATTTTTTTTTTTATCTCGCTATATAAACTTTGTTTTATAAGACTTTACACGTTTATTAAGTTTCTCTTACCGGAAATATTTTAGGTTTCTACTTCGTTGGGTCAATTTTAAGTCTTCTGATCACATTACCTAAAAAAATTGCATATAATACGTGTAATAGTGGGTAATGGAAATCGTGTGGTTGTTTCACACCAAATATTTTCTATTCGTTATGAAATTTCTTATTTTGTATTTCTGTTTCCTTTTATTTCAAATAGTATTTCAGGGAAATTTATCAAAATTTTGTAAAATAAAATAAAACTGAAAAAATTTTAATTATATTTTACTATTGTGTTAGTTTTTTGTTACATGTTTATATTTTTAAAACTATAATTTATTTTGATAAAACTCTGTACGTCATGAAAACAAAGTAGATGTAGTTTTAATATTGTTTAATAATTTAAATAGATGCGAACCGAATCATGAAATATTATTGAAATCTAAAACACCTGTTAATGAATTTTTTACTTCATTCTACCATATACAGTAGAGAAGAAATTGGAAAAACGGATGTAGAAACCAATAGTGAAATTTGAATTTTTGCTATAATAAACACGTTTTAATGTCACCAGAATAATTAAATCAGGTATTTAATTGTTAATTTGTACATTGTGTATGTGTCTAATTTATTATTGTTATTATTATTATTATTACTTCAAATTTAAAAACAGAGTAAAAACATACCAATCTTTAAGATTTTTTTTTTTATTTTCGAAGGTAAAATTAAATATATTCACTAACAAGTCACTTAGATATAATATGTAATCTTATATAAAAATAGTCAGCTATTTTTGATATCTATAAAATAAATCCATAGTACGATATTCAGTAAACATTTATTTATCAAGTATTTTAAATGTACAAAAATCACTTAACTTTAGCGAAAAAAAAATTTTTTTTTTCGATTAATCGCACAGGATTTGCTGCTTTTTTGCAGAAAGCTTTAGTCGGTAAGTTTTTAAAGAGTAGTGTGAGTTTAAGATCTCTGAATAAATTGAAATAAAATTTCAAATTTATTACAATCATTAAACGTTTTTTTTTTTTTTTTTGGTACATTATTTAGAGGAGGATTGAGGTATGCCGTAGTTCTCTCTCGAAAAAACCGGCCTCTATAACCGTTTGTTGAGTAATTTTAAATACATTATATTTTATTTAATGTATTTATGTATATATATTCTCTTAGTTTTCTTTTTAGAAAAAATTTAAAGATAATGTAGTGTCATTTTCACATAAGATCATTTAAATAGAATATTAAGCTCAATTTCCAAGAACAAAATGTGTAATTAAGCATTAAATCTGATGATCGCGAATAATATTTTTTAAATCATTTAGTTTCAATAATACAAAAAAAGTTTTAAAAAATCAATCTTTAGAAATAAAAGATAAAAACCAACAAAAACAACAACTATATATATATATATATATATATAGTAAGAGTAGTATAAAATTACTTTATTCAACTCTTTTTAAAATTACAGATGCTTCTTGTATTAAGAAATGTGTAAATTCTAATTTTTAATTTTTTTCAAATCTAATTTTAGTGTTGTTGCTATGGTCCAGGAATTAAGTACTTCATGAAAAGCAATTAAGAATTATCTTTATCTGTTTAACTTACGTAATTTTAATCCAAAATAATTTATTAAAGCAATAAGAGTACATCTGCAGAAGTCAGAAAAGCACATCTTCCGGATTTATGTACTTTGCTACTCTTCCTCCTAAGTACTTTTACACTTAAATGTTCGGAATACTAAAGATAAACGTTTATGGCCACCCATGTTTCTTCTTATAATTTCATCCTTCTAAACTTTTAGAACGAACTGTCACATTATTTGTGTTCATGAAACATTACTTTGTACTTTTTAATTATATTTAAATATTTGTATACATATATATTTTTGGTAATTTTTCCATACACATATATAATAATAATAGTAAGTATCAAGTGCGTAGAAACTAAATGAAAGTTTTGAATTAAATTTTAAATGTGTTTTAGTATATATATAATGTAATAATATTTCTCTAAATTTTTTATTACATTGTAAATCGTAAAATTCAACAATATTGTTAACATAATAATATTACATAAAATATTAATTAGATCCTAGATACATTCAATTAGAATTTGTTTTTTATTTTAGATGAAAAAGAAATAGATGCTTTCTTTATATTGAAGAGAAAAAATAAAATTTAAAGAATTTAAGATCGCAACGCATGATGTAGTTCCAACTTTTTTTTTTTTTTTTTTTTTTTTACTGTTCGAACGTATACTACGTAAAAGAAGTATTGTAATTTTGAAAAGAATTCCTCCATGTTATTTGGTGTATTTATACGTTTTGATGTCTGCTGAGTTATTCTTTGCTATTCTGATGGTGATGTACATTTGTAATTATGTGTATGTGCGCCTTTTGTAATTTCATATATGAAAAGTGATCATGATGATATATAAATGCTTTTTCATTTAAACTGAAAGTTGTAGTTACGTAGGTATGTTATACGTCACCGCCACATAGTGTAAGAACTGTATAGATTTTATTGAGAGTATAGTTTATAACATTTATACAGAGAGACAAAAATTAATTATTTATCACTTTAACCTATGAAACCAATTTATTGAAAATGATAGTGTTTAAACACTTTTTTTTGTGCTAACATGGTTGATTGGTATGATGTAAGCCACCATCACACGAATATAAATTTTGACGAGTGTAAGTTTTTATACAGGGACACAAAGAAAAATGTATTTGTCATTAAGGAAAATTTAATCGATTTTTTTGCCCTATTTAAAGGAGCTAAAAGTTGGCAAGTGTATTATATATCACCGTGTCACGACTTTTAGAGATTTTGATGAATTCAGAGATATATACATATATATACACAGCATTTTACACGGACGCAAAGAAAAATTATACAGGTTGACATGTGAAATTTTGATTTTATAATTTTGACAAAATTTTATGTTTTTTGGTGTGCTAAAACCGAAACCGAAGTCAGTTTTTCTCTATCACGCATAGATTTTTGTCAATTCAGGGTGCCTACAAATGTAATTTCATCCATTACTCTTCCACCAATATAATTATATGGTAAGTTTTACAGTATGTTTTCATGATTAATTAATCATCGATGCCTATTGTTGTAATAGCGCAGCACTAGTGCGACGTAAAACCATACTAACCAACCAACCAACACATTGTTATGATGGTATATGTAAGAAATCTTGTCGGTAAGCACACTGTATTGGCAAAAATCTGTACGTGATAGAGAAAAATGGGCTGCATTTTTGATTTCAGCACATCAAAAAACATAAAGTTCAGCTAAAATCATCAAATCAAATTTTGTCACCTTCAATTTTGTAGGCCTGTGTTATTTATCATTAAACATTATACTCCCAAATTACTTGACATTCGCTGGAGAATAATTTATTCTAATTTACAGACAATCTTGAAGGGGTGAGGACTACTTATACAAATAGTAGAGGTACGGAAGGCTTATACCAAGATTAATGTCATTTTATACTTTTCTGCACAGCTGTTATTAAATTTACCCTTTACAGTAAGAAAATTAATCATTCAGTTTTATAACCGCAACATTAGACAATTTAAAGGCAATTTATAGAAAATAATTAAATAAAAGTTATTGGAAAATTACAATGGAAAAAATTTCACAATATATATATTTTTAACATGTTTAACAAAAAACCTGTTCCCCAGCGCAATACGTGAGACACTGCAAGAGGGTCGAACTTTTTTCACTTGTTTCCTTATATCACGTAAACTCAGTTTTTCAGTATTAATTGTTATCATAATGATTAAAGTACTTTAAACGTCCTACAATTTTAGATTAATTCCCAATTGCATCTTTGCAAGTCCAATAATTTTTGTGGTTACTAACATTTTGTTCTTAAAAAAATCTAATAATTTACTATAAATGCTAATTAACTCCGAGAAATGTCATACCAAATAAATTTGTAATCTAAGTTACTTACATTTAATCACAAAGCAAAGTCTGTTAATCCAATAACTCATTTACAACTGTAATAAATAAATGAATAAATAAATAATAAATCAGAAATTTAGTTTACTGGATAAAGAAATAAACATTTCTAATGAAAGATTTGGCATTCGAAGAAAGTAAATTCAAAGATAGTTTCCAAGGTTGTTCCTCTCAGGAATATATGTATGTTTAAGCTTCAATAACTTTGCGCCTTAAAGCAGAGCTGAATAACATTTATACTCGCAATTCATACCGTAAGACGACAAAAAGTATTGATATTTCAATTAAAATTCTCATAGAATAATTATATGAGAAATATTGTATTTTACGATAAAGACTTATTTATATTTCTTATTTCTTCTATATATAAGATTATTTACACTATGATTCCCTTGCTAAGTTTTATTTATTACTACAAATGAAATATTAGTTCTATCGAGCATTTGTTTAATATTTTAAAATACAGTGAGTAAGACCAATTAACATTAGCGAGAAAAAGGAGCGATAGTTAAAGAGTGTTTCAAGTGTGGCCTCAAGGACAATAGTTTTGCAAAAGTCATATGAAGTAGCTGTACACGATGCGTACAGAAAGAGACACTTCGTTCGTAGAAATATTGCGGTACGTGTTCGCTTTGGAGACAAACATGAGCATCAGCAACATCAAGAGACACCATGAAATTAAAAAACGTTTGTTCCTTTTGTTAAGAAAATAATACTAAGGTTATTTTAAAGCTAAAAAACTGTCCAATAACGAAGGAATACTAAGCATCAATTAGAAGTCTCTGATTGCAAGGCAAATATTTAAAGTGGTAAGTCATCGATGTAATGAATGGGGACAGATAATATATCGTCCTGCACTTGTAAATGACTTCATTCCTGCCGATATCAGGGGACGTGGTAGCCCAGTCGGTAGAGCGCCGGCCTCGTAATTGGAAGATTGCGGGTTCGCTACTCGAGCCGGCCAAAGACCGTCGTGTACATTAATGGTGGCTGGTGCACGTAAGATCTACCGTGGCCGCAATGTCCTCCATGTTCCCATCAAACATTATACCTCTGGGGGTCGCCGAAGCGGGAGACCCATCCCTTCCGTGGAGGATCAAATTTATGATGGCGTGTCTCTGGACCACCTCTAGGGGTGTGTCCCAGACCGTCGCCAATTTCCCATCTGCGCAGCACTAGTGCGACGTTAAACCCAACCATCCATCCTGCCGATATCAGGTCACAAAATCCTCTGCAAATTGCCAGAAAGCGAATGATGTGCTCTTCTTGATTTTTGTAATAGTATTTTTCTTAATGCTATATGCGCAAAAATATTTGGTTGATTTAATAGAATTTTTGTTGTTCCATTAACACATTTTTATTTTTGATGTTCGTGTACTAGTAGTATGTGTCATTGCAGTCCATGTATTATACCACTATTTTTACAAAGCAATCTCTATTATACAATTGAAAATAACTACTGGAAACATTTTTTTATTATTATTATTATTAAAAAAGAGTGATATTCATTAAAGTAATCACGCCGACACCTGTTACAGCTACCTATGAATACACAATATGCGATACTGAAAATGCAACACCAAGAAGGCGTGTCCAGAAATTGATGAAACTCGGCAAGCGAAGTGAGACAACAACGAACAATAAGTGATCTTTGTTTCGAAATGATATTACTAATACAGAGAGAGAACAAAAACACTAAGCAAATGTAAATGCAACATCAAAGAGGAGTGGTCAGAAAGTGATGAAACTCGGCAAGCGGAGAGATACAGAACAAACTTTAAGTGATCTTAATTTTGAAATGATATTCATAATATAGAGCGAGAAAAGCGTCGGCTCAGTACGTTATAGGACCACTGTGGGCGGCGACAAACAAAGAAACACTTGTAGGTGCAGAGACAATGAGAGTACGATGGAGTCCTGAGGAATGACTTTTAATCCCTGTCAACCATTTCCGAAAGTTTGTCTCCTGCACGTGGTAGTGGCAGGGTCTTTAAATGGAGTCCAATCAGATCCCAAATGTGTTCGATTGGTGAGAGATCAGGAGATAACGGTGGCCATGGAAGGATCTGTACACCTTGCAGAGCACGTTGGATGATGCGAGAAGTATTCGGTTGGGCATTATCCTGCAGATAAAGGGCATTTGGCACTCCTTGAAGGTAGATGTGTGTCACCGGCCGTAGAACATCATTCACGTATCGTTGGGCCGTCATAGTTCAATAAATACGAACTAGAACGAACTAGAGATGACTTGGAATCTTACGCAATTGTGCTCCAAACCATGATGCCGCGTTGTCATGGGGAGTTCCACAATTGCTGCCGGATTGGACCTGTCTCCACATCGATGCCACACTCGTACGCGGCGACTATCATTGGAGAAATAGAAGCGTGACTTATCTAAGAACACAACCCTGTGCCACTCCGTCGCTCCCATCGCACAAGCCCGGCTCTATTGCATATGTTGGCGTCTATACTGTGGGGGGAATGGCCGACTTCTTATCGGACAACATGATTGCAGACAACTAGCAACCAATCGACGGGGAATGTTTCTGTTCGATATGGGAACATCCGAGGTGTCTTTAACATGCTGCAGTATGGAGGTAGAAGTAGCTTGCGAGTCACACACCGATTATCGGCGGCGGATGCTCCTTTCTGTGCGTTCTGACGTCACTCTGGCTGCACTGACATCCATTAAACTTGCACATTTCCTTGTTCCAACCATCTTCGCCTCAGCTGGAGAATTGCAGACGCGCCCGCGTGTGTGTCAACTCAAATTTGCCGTAAGAACCAGCCTGCCCTTCTACAGTCCGATCAACATGTCTCTCGTAAAATTGTCTGTCTGATGGTACTGCCTCCGTTGAAGACGACCTGGCATTATCTGCTATTTTGCGTGTCCTCTGAGACAAGAACAAAATTTCTACGATGATTTTCCTAGCAGAAATAATAGCACGAAAATTGAACATTCTGCAGGTTCCTTCCCTTATATCTTATTCAATGTGCGCTGGATAGCTGCGCATTTCATATCATTCGCATAACTCGGTGAGATGCGTCTACCTTGAAATTTGTATAATTTTCTGGCCACTCCTTCTTGGTGTTGCACTTTCAGTGTCGCGTAGTATATGTATTTATTTATCAACGGCGATAATTTTTTTTCTTTCTTTCTTTCTTTTTTTTTTTTTTTTTTTTTTTTAATAAATTAAAAAATGACTGTACATTCATCGCGAGCTTATCTATAGGGTACATTTTAGGAATCATTATTAATATTATTATTACAAACGACTTTTGCCTGTCTGGAACGAATACCAACTAATTTTAGTGCCTGTTAGTCGCAAAAGGATTCATTATATTCAATTATAACCACTGTATATATTAAAACATGAAATACATCAATATTAAATATGCAGATGTTAGAAATTTAATCTAAAAGTTTTTTTAAGTTTGTCTAAAACAATATTTTAATAAAAGAGTTTGATATTGAAAGAATTCTACTGTTTATTAAGAACAATGCCTCTCACTTGAAATTCCTTATTTTAAGAATAATTTAAATACCATTAGGTTTATTAAATATCTAATTTTAAAGTCCTGAAAAACACTAGAAATTTAATTAAGTTTTGTTACGACTGTTTTAAAATAATGTGCTCAGAATTGTATAAGAATTGCAACAAAATTTTAAAATTAAGTTAAGGCTTAGAAAAGAGACAAAACATAATATATTTGCACCAAACAGATACTCAAGTTATTTAGAGTTCTATTTCATTCAGAAATTCTTATTCTAATATGACTTATCATAACATTTTCTCATTATTTAAAACAAATAGAGAAATTTAATTACTTCATTTTGGATTACATGAAAATTTAAACAAGATAAAATAAAATTTATGAAAAATAAAGTGATATATTTTTGTTGGCAGTAATTTTATTAGTATAAACATATTTTTATTGAGAAAACATATTTAATATAAAATAAAACATTCATTATTTTTCTAGTTATTGATATACGAAATTTGTTAAATTATTATTAAATGTGTTTTGGAAAATAATCAAATTATATTGAGCTCAAGGTGCTATCTGTATCTTACAGGAAATATTAAATATTTTTTACATGCTAAATACGCTCTATTTCTTGTCACGTTGACTTTAATTCAAGTTTAATATACTGTTTCCATTTCAGCAAATTTATAAGCTGGAAAGAACGCGACTCTCCTTAATATAAGAAAGCAAAGTAAAAATAAATAATAAATTAAAATAAATATTGTTATAACTATATTATCCATTCATAAAATTAAAGTCCATAAGCCAAATAATGACCATTGCTGTATTAATATATTCAGCATATGAAGAGTTAAAGTTTACATTCTTCATACAATACAAATAAAAGCATGAAAGACATGTTGCAATCTTTCCTGCAGTGGTCACATGTGAGGGGTTTTATAGATAGTTATTATTAAGATATTTTCAAAAGCGTGTTTAACAAATAAAAATAATAATAACTTCTTGAATGGGGATAAAACATTTTAAATGCACTATATGTATAACAAAAGCTTCGTTTTTATAAAAATTTATTATAACATGTTGTATTTCGCCAATATTACCTTGCCTCAAAGTAGATAGCATTATTACCTTCTTCAAAATGATACTCCAATGATGCATACTATTTTCATCACTAGTCGGAACTTGACGCCCTGTGGCGGATTTCTTCCTTTCAGGGACACCGTTTTTTTAAGTAATGTTATAGTACGATAAAAACACTACATACTTCTAGGTACGGTAACGCACGTTTTTGCTATGTAAGTAATCACATCAAATTAATTGTAGTTTGAAAATTTAATGTTAGAAAACAAATGCGTGAACTGAAATTCCAAAGTAAATATTATAGATTGGATATTGTTGTTTGAAAATTATTTTAATTTTATAGGTAATTCGCAGGGACTTTATAAACGGATGATTTTAGAAAAAAAAAATTAAATTAATTATATAATGAATTAAATAGATTTTGTTTTTTGCAATGGCAATGAAACTTATAAATAATAAATCATCTATTCAAAATTCAAACATAAAAACTAAAACAAATATCTAGAGTGATTCCACTCGACTTTTCGACATTAAGTAATTAACGGCTGTTTATATAAAGTAAAAGAAATCGTTAAATTAAAAAATATATATGTCATTAGCTATTTGAATATCTTTAACCGTATAGTATGTTTTCAAAATTTAATGCTATTGCACTTCAACTAATTTGAACCCATAGGTCATAATGATAAAAAATATTTCATTGTGTCCCTGTAAAAAATTATCAGTGCTAGATTTACTGAAATCTATAAAGTTCGTAAGATGGTGATCCATAACATGAAGGTAAAATTTCAGATCAATCAATGAGGCATTTAGATGCTATCGCGCTTTAAATAATTCGAGCCCATAGGCTATAATGATAAAACAAATTTCGTTATGAACCTGTATAAAAAACAAAAATAAATAAAATATATATATAAGTTCTAGATTCACTAAAATTTAAACAGTTCGTGTGATGGCACCCTATAATATGCGTATAAATTTTCTGTTCATTTTAACAAAGCGTTTAGATGCTATCGCAATTTAAATAACTTGAGCCCATAGGCCATAATAAATCTATGCAAAAGAAATTACATAAATACTAGATACACGAAACTCTATACAGTTTGTGCGACGATTACCTATAATATGTATGTAAATTGTCAGCTTAATAGAATGAGGCATTTAGACACTATTGCACTTTAAATAATAGTCCATATACCTATAGTATGTATTATATTGTATATGGACCTATAGTCGATAACGATAATGCATTTTTCTTTCTGGCCCTGTAAAAAAGTTATAAGTGTTAGGTTCACCAAAATCAATATAATTTGTGTTACGGTGACCTATAACGTACATGCTATCTTTCAGCTCATTTGAACAAAGCGTTTAGATTTTATTGTGTTCACTCACACACATACACAACATACACACATACACGCACATACAAACATTAACGTAAAAATGGTGAAAATGAATTCAATATAACTCAAAACGTATAGATACACCAAAATCTCAAAGTCGAATTTTTGTTATGATTATAATACTTTCTTTGCATGTATATGTTCGGAAAGTAAAAATCTTGTATGCGCCAACCACATATATTTCAAAATGTTATCAAAATTGTTTTATTCCGCTTACTCTCCAACACTCTTTAATTTTATTCTGTTTTCGATTTGTGATCCGTTCTTAAACATTCTTCACCTGTTTTCTGTGCGTCACTATTTAATCACTTAAATTTTGAGCATCACTAAACATACACTCATTGCTATAAAATTTTGCAAGAAATAAATGTAATGTCACCAGAGGGCGTTGAACTTCATTTTATTTTGAGTATAAAACATGTAAGCAGATTTTGTTGGAGAGTTTCCGTGTACTTTATCCTTCTCAGAGGAACGCTTTTTAAATAGATATGTTATTACGCTGCTATCGAAGACAATATGACTAGTTCTTTAAGTCCGAGAGAGGAAGAATTATCGGGATGATGAAAGCTGTGTGGTGAGCTTGGGGAGTGGCCAGTGGCTTAGGCTGTTCTGATTTTACTGTGACGATGTGTTTGTAAGTGTGAACAATAATGAGATCGGTTACATGGCGACCAGCTAAACACTCCCTCGACAGATCAATATTCGAGAAGACCATCAAAATATGCGATACGTATGCGTAGCACCATCTGTCTCATTATCCCCTATTCAGACGCAGACAGTACTTTCATTACGGGTCTCTGTGGCTGTCCGTACTGAAGGAGATTTGCTCTGGTGGCGCCCAATATGTGTGTTGCCAGTGATACGACCCCCATCGCCTCCATTTGGAGTGGTGTCTCGTTCAATTGGATTGGACTGCAACCGAATGGAACAAGGTCGTCTTCAGCGATAAATTCAGATTCAATGTGGACAGTGATGACTGTCGTGTACGTGTGTGGAGGCCCCGTGATGAACATCTCAAACCTACTTTTGCTTTACAGCGGAAAACCGTACCCACAATGTTTAATGATATGACTTGTCATTGCACACGGCACACGGTCACCCCTAATATTGATCCACGTCGCCATGACAGCTCAGCAGTTCATTCGTGGCATCCTTCAGCCACATATGTTGTTATTTATGTCAGGGCTCCCTAGAGCCATTTTTCTACAGGATGATGCTCAGCTACACACACACATTACCACCTTTCCATGGCCTGCTGGATCTGCCCGCCCGTATTGCACCGTGCATTTGCGCTAGAGGTGGCCTAAAAGAGTACTAAAATCTCCACTGATTTGTAATTTTTTCTGCAATAAATGATCATTTTGTTTTGATTTTTTAATCACTTACTTATATCAACGTTATACTTATGCATGTAGAACTTCGCTTCCTTCTACAGTTCTTTGTTTGTGCGAAATATTCATGGCAATGAGTGTATTTGAAAGCATGTAAACATATGTATATAGAGTGAAAGATTTTAAATTAGATTAAATTGTATGGTGACAAATATTTTTTCAATGTTCTGTTCGATAAATATCTACGACTACTAACTGATTCTGAACACCTTCTATCAATATTTTATGGAGATATCATAAATCTTTTAATTTGGTTTTAAAACTAACATATTGTAAGAATATACATTTATATAATTTTTTTTATTTCGATTGCACAATTATTACTTAATAATATATCATGTATCATCAAATTAAAGTCAACACGAAATATTTAAGAATGTACTCACTATTAAGAACATATTTATTCTACGTAAAAACGTGTTTGTGTTTACAATATTTTAATTAGTAGATGTTTCCAAATTTATATGAAGCGTGCAGAAATTTGTATTAAAAAAATATTTTGATTTTCTTATGTTGATTATTATTATTATTATTATTTAAAAATTAGCAAGAAGATTTTTTCATTAATTAAACATAAAATTTTATACAACGTATTTAAAACATATGTATCACATTTTCTTATTTCTGCATTAAATCGCATATTTATATATATATTCGTGACTGATTAAAATAATTATTTATTTATTTGTTTATTTTGTAAAATATATATGGATCTTACAAACACTGCATGTATAATGATTATAAACGTTTTGATTCTGTTCTAAAAATAAACATGTCATAAGAATATACTCGCGTATATATTCACATTCATTTTTAATTTCGATCGCATGTTTACTGTTTGATAGTGTGTCACGTACAGCTTAATGGTGATTGAAATAAAATATTTATGGATGCACTCACTTCAGAAATGTCTTTATTCCTAACTTTTGGGTATTTTCAATATATTAAAATCGAGAAATATGTAAACTCTTACCGAACGTGCTGAATTTTGTATTAAAAATTTATACATTTCTCACGTACCGAATATACGATATCTTGAAATATAGATTTGTATGTTAAAATTTAGGAATCTTATTAGAGTTGGGTAAGGATTAAACTTATTAATACTTTCTTCCACGTTCAATAGAAGGAAGTATTGGATTCATAAAAATTTTTGATTTAAGGTTTTCAGCGTTTTTACACGTTTTGAGAGTTCGACAATCCAATTCAACCATTTTTGAAAATGTCTCTTTATGTTTCAGACAAAAAATAAATTAATTAATTAATTAAATTAAAATAACTAAAAAATCTAAAAAAATTGATTTTTTTTTTTTTAAGTTCCACCTTTATACATGTTGGTGTCTATCGACTTTTGATGCAAATCGCTCAACAATTAATACTTTTATGCTCCAATTTTTCTCATTTACGCGGAAGCGATAAATGAGCATCTGTTGTGTATAATTACTCAAAATTTGATATGTATGATGGCCATTAATGGGAAAAAAAATGCTGATGATTCTTTTACACGATTTATTCTTTTTAGAAATGTCTGTTTCTTTCTGTGAGAGATAAAAAGAATCCAGCAAAACTGATTCAGTAGAAAGGTTTTACTAAGGGTGTATATCGGCCGAAAGGTAGCGCTTCTGTAGTGTAATCGTCCTTGTAAATAAAAAACCTATATCTAAGCTCCTATAGCAAATAAAATGCACCAAACTTGATATGTTAGTTGGTCATTAGGAAAAAGAATGCTAACATTTTGTTTGTCGTACGATGGATGGCAGTATTATTATTCGGCATTTGAGATTTTCCACATGGCGATATCTTACCAATTATTAGTAGAAATTGTTTCAAGCTCCAAAGGTAAAAAACTTTATAAACAGAAGCTAAGTTTAATTTTTGTTTATGCTAGATAATGCAGGGTGAAACTTAAAAAAATAATCTGTGTTTCATGATGCATGTTTCAGAAGTATGTTTCATGATACTCAGACAACATACTAGTGTTTTTCATCTTCTGTTCGTTAAATAAAATATTTAAATTTTTCTGTATTTTTCTTTTCTTTTTCTTTTCTTTCTTTCTATTTTTTTCTTTCTTTTCAATTATTTACATGAGGCTTTTAAATTTCCTAGAGGAAAAAAAAAATCAAAAAGATGTTTTATATTGCATGTATAACACAAATTACAATTGCTAACACGTCATATAGAATTTACATAGTATTATAATTTTTTACAATTACATAAAATGTATTCAAAATTAGTATTCCATTAGCTGACTGTTCCCGCTTCGCTGGTCACTGTATTTAAACAAATAACTTTTATTAAATGAATCAATATTATTTTTTTTTTTTAAACATAAAAAAATTTCATTTGAAAAAAAAAAAAAAAAAAAAACAGAAATTCGGTAAAATCTTGGTTCGTGTAGTTTTTGCGTACGGCAGCGTCTTAAGGGGACTTGACCCCTTTGAATTGGCATTAATGAAGATTTTATATAAAAGCTTACATTTCCATTTAATAATTAAAAATTGAATTATATTACGTTCTTAAGTAAAATATATATTGAAGCAACAATTATTATGATTTTAGATATATTTTTTACAAATTTGAAATCTTTAAATTGCGTTTTCTCAATTTGTAGTTTTTGATCTTCAAAACCTACTGTTTCATGATCTTCAAAATGCTACAGATCTTCAACGTCTACAGATATTTATCGAAAGTCTTCGTACTGTTTTTTTTTTTTTTTTTTTTTTTTTTTTAGGGGGGGGGGAGGGATGTTTAATAGAGCCTACGAAAGATATAGTGATGAATTTTTAAATTTATTCATTAATTTTTCAAAATCACTAACAATTGCATATCTACGATATATTCTTTTTTTCTTTTTTTTTTTTTTTTAAGTTTTAACCTTTTTCTTAAACCTTCGTTGTTAATGACTGTCATATTGATACATACGGTCTCGAAGAAACAAAACTTATTTCCACTAAATTAACAGTCATGGATAAAAACCTATAGTTTCCATTTATCCTAATTCCAACACCTTTAAACCTTTGTTTGATGTATATTTAGAAAATCCATTGTTCTCTTACTACTCTCGCTTCGTTGGAACATACTTTCGGATTACGATAAAGAAAAATAATAATAATAATTATACAGTCAAACCTCGTTAACATGAGCACAGTTAACGCGAATTACTTTTAACAAGAATTGTTTCCATATTACCCGTCAGAATGAAGATTAGATTCTGAGTTACTGAACTATTGATAACATAAACAAATTTTCTATTATTCTTGAGATTCACGTTAACGAGGTTCCACTGTAATATGAATAAACATAATTTTTAGTTATTATGTTTTTTACACTTTTAATTATACAACTATTGAATATACTGAAAGAAAAAAAAAATATAAAACAATAAATATACTACTGTTAAAATTATCAGTAAAATCCTAGACAAGTTAGTTTTATTTTGAAAATTGTGAAAATTTCTTCTTTACAAAAAGATCTATATATTAATTTGAAACATGTTTTTGCCTGTCTCCACTATATTGAGAGAACTACTCCGTGTAAAAATTTGGTTGAGGTGTCTAAAGAAAGGTCTTGGTCTGTAGATGTGCTATGAGAAGAGAAAAATAAAAAAAAGTCGAACGCTTTCCCACCCGGGGGGAAACCGTTTCTTCCCACCCGTTTGGGTTAAAAACACGTTTACGAGCTTAACAAAGCTTCAAATTACTTCACGGTGAAGAAATTGTACATATGGGGACTAGAGTCGAATGCTAAAAAATCAATACCTGCGAATTTGGAATTTTCGATTTTAAAGGCGGAAAAAAGGGGAAAAGTAGATTTGGAAGGGAGGGGAAAGGGGGGAAATTAGTTTGAGAGGGAAATCCGGTCTAGACCCACACATGTAGCACCTCATTTTAAAGGTCTTGAAATTTCATGTCGATTGGGGATGTTTGTATACAGCATAGTGCGACCCCTGGTGGTGAAAAATGGAACTAAGTGATTTTGCTGTAGACCATATCATGTTGCACCTTATTTTAAAGGTCTTGGTATTTCCTGACGGTTGGTGATCTTCGTACAGAACACACTGTGCCCTCTGGTGGTGGAAAGTGCAACTAAAGGATTTTGCAGTTGACACCACCATGTGGCACTTTATTTGAAAGGTCTTGGAAATTCAAGGCGATTGTTGATAGAGGTCTTGAAATTTCATGTTGATTGGGGATGTTTGTATACAATATAGTGCGCCCCCTGGTGGTTAAAAATGGAACAAGGTGATTTTGCAGTAGACCCTATCATGTTACAACTTATTTTAAAGGTCTTGATATTTTCTGACCGTTGGTGTTTATGTATAGAATACGCTGCGACCCCTGGCGGTGGAAAGTGTAACTAAAGGATTTTGCAGTTGACACCACCATGTGGCACTTTATTTGAAAGGTCTTGGAAAATCAAGGCGATTGTTGATAGAGGTCTTGAAATTTCATGTTGATTGGGGATGTTTGTATACAATATAGTGCGCCCCCTGGTGGTTAAAAATGGAACAAGGTGATTTTGCAGTAGACCCTATCATGTTACAACTTATTTTAAAGGTCTTGATATTTCCTGACCGTTGGTGTTTATGTATAGAATACGCTGCGACCCCTGGCGGTGGAAAGTGTAACTAAAGGATTTTGCAGTTGACACCACCATGTGACACCTTATTTGAAAGGTCTTGGAAATTCAAGGCGATTGATGATGTTCGTGTACAACATACTGCGCTCCCTGGTGGAGGAAAGTGGATTTTGCAGCGCGTGCGTAGCATGCCTGCTATACGGTGCCACTGCCACGGGCAGCGGTAACACGAGTCAGAGGTTTGTTCGGTTCAAGGTTAATTTTTGAGAATTTTTGCATGTTATTAGCGGCCTGCATATACGTGCCGCAGGCACTGGGTCACGAACCCGAGTTCCGTTCTGTTTGAGGTAATTTTTTTTTTGTTACAGATGATTATTTATTTTGTGATGTTTTCATTTAAAAATAGAAATTCAAAGAAAATCGAGTTAAAGATATAAAACCATACAAATTTAAGGCTCATTTAAGGTTATTATCAAAGACCCGGGCATTGCCGGGCGGGTTCGTTCGGTTCCAGGTTAATTTTTGGGATTTTTTTTTTATGTTGTTAGCGGCCCGCGTATGCACTGCCGCAGGCACCGGGGTCACAAGGCAGAGTTTCTTTCGGTTCGAGATAATTATTTTTTGTTACAGCTGTTTATTTTTTTTTGCAATGTTTTTATTTAAAAATAGAATTTCAAACAAATTCGAGTTAAAGATATAAAATCTAACAAATTTAAGGTTCATTTAAGGTTATTATCACGGGCCCAGGCATTGCCGGGTTGGTTCGTTCGGTTCCCGGTTAATTTTTGGGAATTTTTTTATGTTGTTAGCGCCGTCTATGCGCTGCTGCAAGCACCGAGGTCACAAGGCAGAGTTTCGTTCGGATCGAGGTAATTGTTTTGTTACAGATGATTATTTTTTTCGTGATGCTTTCATTTAAAAACAGAAATTCAAACAAAATCGAGTTAAAGGTATAAAATAATACAAATTTAAGATTCATTTAAGGTATCATGGGCCCGGGCAACGCCGGACGGGTCAGCTAACATATAGTCTCAGTATTAAACGAAATAGAAAATAAAAGATAGCATCTGTTTATTTGAAGTCAGTTTGACGTCACATTGAGAGTACTTTGTAGAAAGTGATGTCATACATAGTATTTCGATTTATAAGCATTTTTCCGACTTTCTTTTTTTAAGTGAAATGTCGTATATTATATTAGATATTTTAACATGAAATATATTTAAATAATGATGCGACGGTTTTTGAAACATTACGGTCAATAAAGTGGTCGTCGAATTCGACGGGCTCCAGCTAGTTTTATATTTATATTGAGATGGTGGTGGACGTCATAAATAATTAGTAAATTACCGTGTTACAGTTATAAATAGTTGAATACATTTGAATTAAACGTATCAATATATTAAAATTTCTAAAAAATTATTTAAATTAAAAAATATATATATTATAAGTATTATTATTATTATTTTGAAAAAAAAAAAAAATGGAAAATTAGTACTAATTTTTCACTTCAATTTTACATTATTATAGTTTAATTAAGTATTTCAAACATATTTATTGAAATTTAATTTTTCCGACTGAGTGAAAATAATGCCTGGACCGGAAAATAAAATTTCAATAAATATGATTTTCTTCCACAGTTGATTGTGTGATTTTAATAAAAATTGTATTTCAAACTTGTTTGGGTTATGTATTATGTATTCATTGATAAATTAATTTTTACTTTCTTCTATATTCAATAGAAGAAAGTATTGGATTCGTAAAAATTTTCGACCTCGGGTTTTTGATGGATTTACACGTTTTGAGAGCTGTAGAACACGATTTGACCATTTTTAGAAAATGTCTGTCTGTCTGTCTGTCAGTCTGTGTGTGTGTGTGACAAAATTTTGTGGCAACTGTATCTCAGGAACTACTGCACAGAATTTCATACAAATTGGTATGTAGTTGCAACTTGACATAAATTAGTGCCTATCAGCTTTTGGTAAAAATTGTCTTACAGGTTGCGTTGCCATTCCGCTTTATCTAAATTTTTAACATGGTGATATAGGACAAAATTTTGTATAAATGTGCATAAAGAGAATTATTTTTTAGTAATCATTATGAAATTTACAAGAATTATTTATAATAGAGATAGTCAACTGGAATTTTTTTTTTGTATGTGTAGAAGCCTCGCACACCCCCCTGGGGGGGAAGTACCCCCCCGAGGGGAGTAAATTTTCAAGATGGGTATCTTTCAAAAGGTCTCGTCAATACCTTTAAAATGAATAGTTGAACTATAAATCTGTGATAATTTAAAACAAAGTTATCGATTTTTTTTTTACTTTTAACGAAAAAAAAAAACAAAAAAAAAACGTAATTTCTTTTTTTTTCTTTCGAAATTTAACCAAACTTGGTATTTAGTTGGCCCCTGACATAAACTGGTGCTGATTAGATTTGGGGATCAATCGATCAACAGGTGGCGCTGTGATCGTATATTTTCTAAATTTTTAACATAGCAGTATAGGACAAAATTTCGTATAAGTGTACATAATGATAGTTATTCTTAACCTGTGATTGTAAAATTAATATGAATTATTGATAATAGTAGTAGTTAACTAGGAAAAAATTTGTGCATGTGGGGGCATCGCTTCCCCCCTGCGGAGAAGTACCCCCGGAGGGAGTGGTGGTAAATTTTCAAGATGGGTATCTTTCGAAAGGTCTCCTCAATACCTTTAAAACGAATGGTTTAACTATAAGTATGTGATAATTTAAAACAAAGTTATCGATTTTTTTTTTTTTTTTTTTTTTTTTTTTTTTTTTACTTCTAACGAAAAAAAACTTTGAAAAAAAAAATCGCGTATATATATATTTATATGTATTTTTTAATATTGTTACTGAGTGAATTTGTATAGGAAAATATAGAAGAAAGTCTTGTGGTAGCCACAACATACTAGTTTTTTAAATCAGTTTTAAGTAGTTTAATATTGCTGTCTTTGTCATTTTGAAAATAGAAATATTTAACAGAATGTGCCTGTTTTTCTTTCTGTACTTATAAAATTTTATTACAGAAAAGTAATTTTTCTGTATTTGTAAACCTGCTATTTTAATGCTGGTGTCGTTGAAATAATAAAACAAATTACTTATTTTATCAATTCCAGTGCATAATTTCTTTTTCTTTTAATGTATAAATTTCATAATTTCAAAGCTTTACTTTTTTATTTGTCTCTAACTAAAACTTCAATATTGTTGAATTTATTAAAGAAAAGAGAAATTATTTTATCTATTTAAATAACTATTTATGTTTATGTAATTTTATTTTCGGAAAGTATTTCTTTGTATACGAATACTATACATACACATACTATATAACTTTAATGCACAACTGTATACTTTGAACAGTAAGGTTGGACGCAGCTTGAAAATGGGGTTTAATATGTCATGTATTGGGTACTTTCAATAGCTGCTTATAAAATAACATTTTGTTAAGATTCTAGATATATATATATATATATATATATATGGGGAGGATGGGATTAAATTTTACTTAAAGCTTCTAATTTTTCATGAATAAGACAAATGGCTTTTCTTTTATCTAAATTTCTCTTTTTGCGTGTGAATTCCTTGTACAAATAGTTTCATTTGATAATGGAATGAATAAATATTTTACCTTTTTCTAAAAGTTTCTAAAACAAATTAACAGTCTGAATTTTTTAGATTTTTAGTAATTAAAATTTACTTTAATATAATTGTGTAACAATGTGAATCATATAAATTAATTTATCATGGTGTACGTCAGAACTGTATGCACAATTCTTACAAAATTTATTGAAGACTTACTAGTATCTCCAAAATTATTATGTATGCATCTATATTTTTTTATTTAAATATATTATCTTGAAAGACTCTACTCATATTTATATATTTTCATTATATATTTAGAAGTTCGAAAAATAATCCTTAGGCAAATTTTAGAAAATATAAATGATTTAACTAAGTTTAAGTTCTCATTCATAATTACCGATAGATAAATTATTTCTAATTTTTAATATGTTTACTTCATTTTTTGTTCTTCCTGCTACAAAAGGTATGCTTTATGTTACTAGCAGAGTTGGGTCAATCTCGATTTCATTCACTTCCACTAAGGCAATGACGTCAGATGGGAAGTAATGCAACCTAATTAGTCAGTTTTTTAGCAGATGTCGTCCTCTTCAAGTCCTATAATTAGTTTTCCTCGATTTCACTTTGCCTTGTAACGTTTCTCAAGCAAGATTGTCAGGTATAGCAAAGTGCTACAATTAAAACTCGCACTTTGCGGGTAAAACGTGAATCCGCTGTTTTAGGATTCAAGTCGACTAGTTGAGTTAGTTCCGATCCTAAGCTAAAATTGTAAATTGAAATATGCTAATATTTTGGAAACTGAATAGTATAAAAGGAGAAGGAAGGTTGTTTTTGGGAGTGAGTGGGAGAGGAGTTGGAGTTAGTTGGAAGGAAGATTGTTTTGGAGAGTTAGCAGCGGATATAGTTGGATGTAAGTCGAGTAGATAGCAGTGTCAGGGAATCCTCCTGCTAATCGAAAGATTACTCGGCCTTAGAAGCTAATTTAAATAAAAGTAGTTGAGATCCTTTGCGAGTAATTAAGTAAAGTAAAGTAAAGTAAAGTAATGGGGTTATTCATTGATGTCAAAGTATTTAAGAGGACTGCCCATTTTAAGTAGTAAATTACTAGATGCCAGTATAGTCCAGCGCCCTCCTTATTTAAGCTCAATTAAAGCTCATTTATGTTATATATTTGGACTCTGTCATTTCTTCATAGTTTAAGTATTTCATTTACAGCTTCATGTTAAAGTTAAATGAGTATGGAGAAGTTACGTTCTCCACAAGATGTGTAAAGTTGCTCAAAAGAACAGTGTATTTTAAAATCTTAACACTTTCAACACGCATATTGAGGGAATTTACACAACGTGCTTGAGGAATGTTAGTAAAATCTTTTACAGTGAACGTGTTTGAAATTAATTTTTATCTTACCTTGTTGTTAATTACCTTGGATCTTTTATTCAATTTCTCTATTTTAAGAAATGCTATATTAGATAAGGCATTTGTGTCCAAACGTAAGGAGAGATTTTATGTGAATTTTATTAAAAAAAATTTACACAATTTATTAAAAAAAAGAACATATTACTTCTAACACCTGTCTGATATGAGAAAATTAAAAACATCTGCATTTACAACGTTTGACATATGAAAAAAAGTATAAATTTATATCCGTAATTTACTGCAATTTGACATGTATACATTTTTACTTTCTTCTATATATATATAGAGAGAGAGAGAGAAAGTATCGGATTCGTGAAAATCCGTGAAAATTCGTGAAAATGAACTCCAGTTTTCAATGGATTTACACGTTTTGGGATGTCTTGAACACGATTTGACTGTTTTTAGAAAAAGTCTGTCTGTCTGTGTGTCTGAGTGTATCACAAATTTGTGTGTGCTTTTTCTCACGAACCAATGAACGAAATTTAACCAAACTTGGTATTTAGTTGGACCCTGACATAAACTGGTGCTGATTAGATTTGGGTATCATTCGATCAAGAGATGGCGCTGTGATCGCATTTTTTCTAAATTTTTAACACTGCAGTATAGAACAAAATTTCGTATAAATGTACATAATGAGAGTTATTTTAATCGTGTGACTGTAAATATAATATGAATTATTGATAATAGTAGTAGTTAACTAGGAAAAAAATTGTGCATGTGGAGGCATCGTTTTCCCCCTAGGGAGAAGTATGACCCCGGGAGGAGTAAATTTTCAATATGGGTATCTTTCAAAAGATCTCGTCAATACCTTTAAAACGAATGGTTGAACTATAGATCTGTGATAATTTAAAACAAAGTTATCTTCTTTTTTTTTTCTACTTTTAACGGAAAAGAAACTTAGAAAAAAAAAAAAAAATACATTTCTTCTGGCAATTTTGCAAAAAAATGACTTTCTTTCGGCATTTAGTGATATAATTCTGTCAGTTAAAAATCGTCTGCATTTATAATTAAATTAATTAAATTATTTAATAAACAATTTGTATTGAATAAATTTTGTGCAAAATTATATAAAAAATGTGGTGGCCACATTCTACTAGTTTTAATTGAAACGATATGTAATATAGTATAATTATTTTAAATTGCCTTGAAACTTACATTGCAACTTATGTATAATTAAGAACTGAACAACATTTGCATAAATTATTTTATTTTAGATTATCATAATAATTGTAATTGTAGATTACATTTCAAATTAATTTATTCTTCTTTATTAAAATATTTATATAATTTTGCTGGAAAATACTTTTTTCTTTTATTAATCATCTAATAATTAAAAATCATATAGGTTTGAATTTATTTCTCCAAAATATGAAAAACTGAAATATAAATATTTATTTTATAGAAAAATATTCCGTTTCCTAGACTCTGCTAAGTTAACTGTAAACAAAAAAAAACTAGTATGTTGTGGCCACCACAAGACTTTCTTCTATATTTTCCTATATACATATTCAATCAGTAACAATATTAAAAAAAAAAAAAAAAAAAAATACGATTTTTTTCTAATTTTTTTTTGTTAAAAGTAATACATATTCAACCAGTAACAATATTTAAAAAAAAAAAAAAAAAAAAAAAAAAAAAAAAAACGATTTTTTTTTTTTTTTTTGTTAAAAGTAAAAAAAATCGATAACATTGTTTTAAATTATCACAGATTTATAGTTCAACCATTCGTTTTAAAGCTATTGACGAGATCTTTCGAAAGATACCTATCTTGAAAATTTACCCCCCAGGGGGGGAACCGGTGCCCCCACATGCACAAAATTTTTTTCGTAGTTAACTACTACTATTATCAATAATTGATATTAATTTTACAATCACAAGTTTAAATTAACGCTCATTATGTACATTTATACGAAATTTTGTCCTATATTGCCATGTTAAAAATTTAGAAAAAATGCGATCACAGCGCCACCTGTTGAGCTATTGATCCCTAAATGTAATCAGGACCAGTTTATGTCGGGGACCAACTAAATACCAAGTTTGGTTAAGTTTCGTTAAAAAAAAAAAAAAATACGATTTTTTTTCTAAGTTTTTTTTTTTTTTTTTTTTTTTTTGTTAAAAGTAAAAAAATCGATAACTTTGTTTCAAATTGTCACAGATTTATAGTTCAACCATTCGTTTTAAAGGTATTGACGAGATCTTTCGAAAGATACCCATCTTGAAAATTTACCCCCTCCGGGGGGTACTTCCCCCCCAGGGAGGGAACCGGTGCCCCCACATGCACAAAATTTTTTTCGTAGTTATCTACTAGTATTATCAATAATTCACATTAATTTTACAATCACAAGTTTAAAATAACGCTCATTATGTACATTTATACGAAATTTTGTCCTATGCTGCCATGTTAAAAGTTTACATAAAATGCGATCACAGCGCCATCTGCCGGGCGATTGATCCCAAAATCTAATCAGACCCTTTCCATGTCAGGGTCCAACTATACACCAAGTTTGGTTCAATTTCATTCATCGGTTCGTGAGATACGGTGTGACATACGAAATTTTGCGATCACAGCGCCACCTGCTGGACGATTGATCCCCAAATCTAATCAGCACCATGCCCCGTCAGGTTCCAACTATATACCAAGTTTGGTTGAATTTCATTCATTAGTTCGAGAGATGCGGTGAAAAATACGAAAATTTGTCCTATACTGCCATGTTAAAAATTTACATAAAATGCGATCACAGCGCCACCTGATGGGCTATTGATCCCAAAATCTAATCAGCACAATGCCCCGCCAGGGTCCAACTATATACCAAGTTTGGTTGAATTTCATTCATTGGTTCGTGAGATACGGTGAAAACACTAAACCACAGACAGACAGACAGACAGACAGACGCACAGACACACAGACACACAGACAGACATTTTTTAAAAACTATCAATTCGTGTTCAGGACATCCCAAAACGTGTAGATCCGTCAAAAACGGAGGTCGAAAATTTTCGCGAATCCAATACTTTCTCTATATTACATATAGAAGAAAGTAAAAAAAAAAAACTAGTATGTTGTGGCCACCACAAGACTTTCTTCTATATTTTCCTATATACATATTCAATCAGTAACAATATTTAAAAAAAAAAAAAAAAATTACGATTTTTTTTCTAAATTTTTTTTTTTGGTAAAAGTAATACATATTCAAACAGTAACAATATTTAAAAAAAAAAAAAAAAAAAAAAAAAAAAAAAACGATTTTTTTTCTAAGTTTTTTTTTTTTTTGTTAAAAGTAAAAAAAATCGATAACTTTGTTTTAAATTATCACAGATGTATAGTTCAACCATTCGTTTTAAAGCTATTGACGAGATCTTTCGAAAGATACCCATCTTGAAAATTTACCCCCCCGGGGGGGAACCGGTGCCCCCACATGCACAAAATTTTTTTCGTAGTTAACTACTACTATTATCAATAATTCATATTAATTTTACAATCACAAGTTTAAAATAACGCTCATTATGTACATTTATACGAAATTTTGTCCTATGCTGCCATGTTAAAAGTTTACATAAAATGCGATCACAGCGCCATCTGCCGGGCGATTGATCCCAAAATCTAATCAGACCCTTTCCATGTCAGGGTCCAACTATACACCAAGTTTGGTTCAATTTCATTCATCGGTTCGTGAGATACGGTGTGACATACGAAATTTTGCGATCACAGCGCCACCTGCAGGACGATTGATCCCCAAATCTAATCAGCACCATGCCCCGTCAGGTTCCAACTATACACCAAGTTTGGTTGAATTTCATTCATTAGTTCGTGAGATACGGTGAAAAATACGAAAATTTGTCCTATACTGCCATGTTAAAAATTTACATAAAATGCGATCACAGCGCCACCTGATGGGCTATTGATCCCAAAATCTAATCAGCACAATGCCCCGCCAGGGTCCAACTATATACCAAGTTTGGTTGAATTTCATTCATTGGTTCGTGAGATACGGTGAAAACACTAAACCACAGACAGACATTTTCTAAAAACTATCAATTCGTGTTCAGGACACCCCAAAACGTGTAGATCCGTCAAAAAACGGAGGTCGAAAATTTTCGCGAATCCAATACTTTCTCTATATTACATATAGAAGAAAGTAATAATAATAATAATAATAATAATGAAAACTTTTGTTGACGTAAATGTCTTGTGTACCTTTAAAAGTGAAGTTTAACGAAAAAAGTTTAACTGTAAAATAAATACGTTATAAAATTACAGACATTTTAAAATCTTCAGCGTCTAATTGCAAACCTTTACAAATAATTGCTGTTACTTGAATAACGGATTTTATATGAAACATGTGCTTTAAAATTTATTAATAAAATTATTTCAAAAACTGATTTTTTTTCTAATCACAATATCGTCTTAAAATAAAAATATTATGTAAATATATATAATCATATAGCACGTGCAAACGTAAATATCGACGTCAAACGTACATAGGGAATCATAAAGGTATATATAAGCAATCAAAATTTCAATGGATTCAATTTAAAAAAGAATTTAAACGTTTGTATGGCTCTCATACAAGGAAATTTCCTCTAGTTAAAACGTTTTCCCTACATTAATAAGATGATGTGCAAAATTTCAACCATGTATCATAAAGTGTCTAGAAATATTATTATAAAATGTGTTAATATATTAAATTAAAATGAGGACACGATTTTAGGATATATTCTTTTTTTACTATTTTAGGATACTATTATAGGAAAATTACATTAAATTTCTTTGTGTGGGAGCCATATAAACATTTAAATTTTTTAAACTGAATCCATAAAAATATTAATTAGATTTAAAATGTAGTCATTTTTTTTATGCAGTTTATTATGTATGGAACTTATATGGAGACATTCGAAAAATGTTTACGTGAGTCTTTTCGTGATACATTTCAAAATTGTTTATATAATTTTGTTAATGTGTAATTCACTTTGGGTGCGGGAAGGGAAGGTTATGACAGTAAAAATACTCATATATTATAACAAGAAAGAAAAATCATGCAGTACGCATTGATTAGTAACACTTTCCAACTGTACGCAATTGTTGTATCGAATAACTGTCTTTGCCTACGTTATCGCACAACAGACAGAAGGTCTGAAAAACATACAGGTAGACTAATTGATTTTAAAATTACTCTTAGACATTTTGGAAATTGTTAAAAAGGCTTAACGCAAAGAAAATGCAGCCGTTAGATTATAATTACAGCTTTTAAACTCTCTGAATATTTTACTGTAGCCTTGTAAATCTGAAAGTTAATCATATCATATTTGATACAAAACAATATTTTAAAATATTAATAATGCATGTCAATGTTTTTATGATTTTTATAGTAGAAAGTTTGTGGCGTTTGCGTTCCTGCATGTTAGGTTTACAAATTTAAAACATTAGTATGTTCTTGACACTCAATGTTTTATTCAGTTTCACTCCCTCTTTAGTTTAACTATTTTTCTTTTTTTTTTTATTAAAACCGATGGTTATTAAAAATCTAAGTAATCTATCTTCTATTTACTTTTATAATTTTAAGTTAATAAATATTTAAAAACTTATAGTTGATTTAAAATTCATTTTAGCATAAAATATTAATACGATAGCCGAAGCTATCCGTATGCAAATGACATAAGTCTACGTCATCTGCTTGAATTGAATAAGTAGCGTAGCAGAAATGCAATCGTGGGGATTTTTCCGTGTTGATGCCGATGTGAATCCCGGTAATAAAGAAGCTGGCATGAAACGTAGTTTGTATATTTCAGTTTAAATTTTTCCTTGATAACCTCGACAATATTAGCTTGTGTAGAAAGCTGTTGTTTTTCAGATGAGGTTTAAGTAAATATTTTTAGATTAATTCGAGGATGATAGTTATTTTAAAACTGCAAACTTTTAAGCTTCTTTCAGTAATAGTATAGGCTTCAGTAACTACTCTGTACTATTATATCTGCCCTGAAGAATATTAAACGAATCGTCTAAATGTATTATAATTTTTATTTTCGTTTGCCATATTTTTATTTCACTGGATAAATCAATCTAGTTTTTAAATAAATGATTTTATCTAAAAGAAAAACTTGTCATATTTCTTTTTACCTGCTCAATACAGTTTCCACTGGGCTCTATTATTTCAACTCTGCTTAACTTTGAAGCTTTAAGATAATCATGTCAGGTTTATAAACCTGACATATTTGGTTATGGGCTATTGCCCAGTATTGAGCAGTTTAAGTGAAAGTTTTAAACTGACAAAGTTTAATGAAGTAAAGTTTTCTTCCGGCGTATTGGTCCCAAAGTTTTATAAGAATCTTTAAGAAGGGGGGGCCAATACAGTTAACGAAAATGGCAATGATACAGCATAGTATAGAAAAACTCAATGCTACGAATTATTGTAACTGGGCAGTTGATGTGAAGTTTTTATTATTTGAAAAGAATGCCTGGGATATCGTAGTCGGAACTGAGGAAAAGCCAAGAGCATCAGCTGATCCGAAAGAAGTAAAAGATTATAATACGAGGTCAAAACTTGCTTTATCTATTTTATACCTCAATACTGAGAAGGACTTTCGTCGAATTATAGAGAAATTAACGGATCCAGCTGAGATATGGAAAAAAATTAAAACAACATTTTTATCCTGATAACAGAGCACGCCATATGCAGCTGTGCAGCGAACTGTTTTCATGTAAAATAAAAAGTGGAGAGAAAATTGATATGTATGCTGCTAGACTCATGAGAATAGCTGAACTTTTAGAAGCAATTGATCAGCCAATGAAGGAAGTTTATCTATCATTCCAGTTGCTTCGTTATCTCCCAGAGAAATTTGATAGTATAGTTCAGAGCATACTTAGGTGGACTGATGATAAATTTTTGTTCAAAGATATTTTAGTTGAACTAGTTAGTGAAGAATCAAGGATTGAATTGCGTGATCAAGATAAGTGTGATGAACTTTTCATTGAGAGTTACAGCACACAGTACTCAAGATCTAATGTGACTTGTTTCCGCTGTGGAGTTCCGGGACACATCAGTCGTTTTTGTCAAAATTCAAGGAAAAACTTCGAGCCAAGATCAACATCGAAAGTGTATCAACGCCGAAAGTCTCCGTTTTTCCAGAGGCAAAGTGCTCAATCCCCTCACAGACCATGGCGAGCTAAACCTCCAGAGGCAACTGTATCCACTACCAGTGATTCCAGTCCTGAGAGATCTAACCAGAAAGAACCTGACCATTCCCAGAGAAGAGGCCGTTCCAGACTCCCGAGACGAACCAGAAAGGACTCTAACCAGGTTTTTTTTACTTTTGCTAATTTAAGTAAAAATGTGTGTGACAAAAGCAATTGGCTTTTTGATTCGGCTGCGAGTAATCACTTTTGTGGTGATAAAAATTTGTTTTCTAATTTTAAACCATTGTATAATGAAAGATTAGCTGTTGCAATAGATAATATTGATTTTCCTATTGAAGGAACTGGTGATGTTAAATTACGATTTGGTCAACAAAATATAACATTTGCTAATGTAATGTATTGCTCTAAATTGAGAAAAAATTTAATATCTGCTCCAAAGATGGATATTGCAGGAGCTAAATTTAAGGGGGGGAATGGTAAAATTAAAGTAACTAACAAATATGATCAATTTTTATTTACTGCTAAATTGCATGATGGTATTTATTATTTATTTCCAAAAATTCCATCCAAAGAAATGAAAAATGTTAAATTTGAAGTTTCTAAAACTTCAAGTAAAAGAAACTCTCATGATACAAAAACTAAAGTTTTACATACTCAAAAGGACAGTTTTAATATGTGGCACAGACGTTTTGCTCATGCTAGTCCTAAACTAATTGACAGAACTTGTAAATATGATAGTGTGAGGGGGCTTCCTAAATTAAAAGTCAATGAAACTTCTTGTGAAACTTGTAAACTTAATAAACAAAGACGAATTTCTTTTAAACCCCATGGTCAAATAAGGTCTAGACATCCTCTTGAGTTATTACATATGGATGTATGGGGACCATGCAAAATAACTGGCCGAAACGGTCAAAGGTATTTCTTATCAATTATCGATGATTTTTCTCGTAAAGTAACAATATTTCCTATGAAAGCAAAAACTGAGGTATTTAAAAACTTTAGAAATTATGTAACAAGAGCGGAGAGATTTTTAAACTGTCAGGTAAAAGCTATTAGATCAGATAACGGGAAAGAGTTTCAAAATAATAATTTTAAATCTTTTTGTGAGCTGAAAGGCATAAAACATGAATTTACTAACATTTATTCACCGGAACAAAATTCTGTTGCAGAAAGATTTAACCAAACTATTGTTGACGGTATGAGGACAGTTTTAGACGAAAGTGGATTAAATAAAAGTTTTTGGCCAGACGCAGCTTTATACTTTGCGTATACCTGGAACAGAATTTGTCATACTGATTTAGAGAAAACACCGTTTGAGTTGTATGGTGGTTATAAACCTTCAGTAAAGCACTTAAAATCTTTTGGCTCAACAGCATACGTAGGGGTACCCAAACAACTGAGAAACAAACTCGACCGTAAAGCGAAAAAAGGAATTATGATAGGTTACGCCCTTAGTACAAAAGGTTACAGGATATGGCTCCCAGATGAAAATAAAATAATAGAAACAATTAATGTTAAAATTGAAGAACCAATAAATATTGGGGAGCACAGTGGAGCAGTGATGGGCCGTGAAAATGAAAGTTGGTTATGTTCAGATGAGGGGTCAGATTCAGAAGGCGTGAATAATGCTCATTCAGATGCTATTAATATATATCAGACTTACCCTGATCATTCTGAATCTTCCTCTGACGAGGAAATTAAATCAAGTCGAGATATAATTAAACGAGTCCCCCTCAGAGAGGCTGTATGGTTTAGAACACTAGTACCCCGTAAAACTAGTGACAGAATCGACGTTTATTATTGTGAATTTGGAAAAACTGAACGTTTAAAATGTCATAAAGATGTTAAAAAATATTGTAAGAAAAATTGTATAATTTATGAACCAAACCTTTTTAATTTCAGTCCTAGAGAAAAATATGTAGGTAAAATTAATGAAAAATCTTGTTCTAGTGCAGAACAAACTTTAAATTCTGATGAAATTAATTCCGATAGTGAACTTGATTCAGATAATGAACTTAATTTTACTGAACCTGATTTAACTAAGAAAAACGATTGACTAGACGTAGATCAAATCCCAACGAGTTTTAAACAGGTCTTAAAATCTCCTTATAAAAATCAGTGGTTGCAGGCTATGAAAGAAGAAATGGATGTTATTCGGGAACGTAATGTATGGCACCTTACTAAATCACCTCCAAATACTAATATTTTAGGATGTAGATGGGTCTTCACTCTTAAACGTAATGAAAGGGGGGAAATAGCTCGTTTTAAAGCTAGACTGGTGGCGCAGGGATATAAACAGATAAAAGGAGAAAGTTATGACGATACTTTTAGCCCTGTCGTTAACTTTGGAGTAATACGCTTCTTCTTTTCATTGCTAGTTTCATGTAAAGGATGGACTCATTTACAACTGGATATTAAAGGTGCATATCTTTACGCACCACTCGATGAACATATTTATATGTCTCAACCACCGGGTTTCATCGAGATTGGAAAAGAAAAATTCGTTTGTAAATTAAATCGCGCTTTATACGGCCTTCACCAAAGTAGTAGAGCCTGGTTTTTCGAAATGAATAGAATTTTGATCAATATAGGTTTTAACAAATTTTTATGGTGTAACTGTGTTTATATTTTTAACAAGAAAGTAATTTTATTATTGTATGTCGATGACATTGTATTGTTTGCAAAATTTAAAAATCATATAGATGAAGTAGTGGACTTATTGAGTAAAAATTTTGATTTAAAAATCTTAGGAAAAACTCGTAAACTATTGGGTGTAGAATTCGAGGAAAATAATGGAAATTTAACTATTCATCAACATTCATATATTAGTGAAATATGTAACAGATTTAAAAATTTCAATTTTCCTATATCATCTCTCCCCATTAGTAAAGGGATAATTTACTGAAAATCTCAGTGTCCTCAAACTAACGCTGAAACAATAGAAATGTCAAAATATCCTTATAGAAGCATTTTAGGTTGCTTATCGTTTCTCTCTAATAGAACTAGACCTGACATATCGTACGCGGTTAATATTTTTGCCCAATTCCAAAGTAATCCTGGCATAATGCATTGGAATGGCCTGTTAAAACTCTTAGGTTATGTTTGTTATACAAAAATTTAAAGTTAAAACTTGAGTGCAGGAAACCACATATTACTGTTTATTCAGACGCTGATTTTGCGGCCAACAGAGACTATAGGACTTCAATGGGGGGACAGCTGATTTTACTCGATAATTCACCCGTAGCTTGGAGAACGTTTAAGGAAAAATGTATCAGTTTAAGTACTATGGAATCTGAATTCGTAGCCATGACCGAAGCTACAAAAGAACTATTATGGTTCGATAGAATTTTAGAAGAATGCTTTAATAAAAAACTAATACAGGGTACTAAAGAAAAATCTTTACTTTTAGTCGATAACATGGCTGCTATAGATTTCGTGAAGTCTCCCATTGAAAACTATCGTACAAAACACATCGACGTAAAATTATTTTTTATAAGGGATTTGATTTATAAAAACATATTTAATATTAAACATGTTAAAAGTGTAAATAATTGGTCAGATATTTTCACGAAACCGTTAACAAAATACGGGTTATCTCTTTTCATAAGTAGCCTATTTTCATCTACTGAGTAACATGTATATTTTAAGGAGTAAATTTTGAAGAGAAGAATTAAGGAAATAAGTTTCAATTTTTTAAAAGTTATTTATTTCTAAAGAGAACAGAATGTTTTTCTCTTTAATATGAAAATGCAAATGTATTTCTCAAAGTGTTTATTATATTGCAAAATGTATATACTTGTTTTATATCATATATTAGTTAATTTATGTACATGTCAATGCTTAATTATTTATATTATATCTTCATAGCAAGAAGAATTTTCTGTATAACTTCAAAATGAAGCATTGCAAAAATTGGACTGCTTTGCTCTTGAAATACACTAAAGAAAGACGATTAGTAGCAAGTCGTTGTTGAATCTGTCAATTTATGTTTTTTTTTACATACAAGTTTTTTTTGTTACTCAAATAATATGATGTGAACTTGTAAATTCAGGGCAGATATATGTATATATATATATATTCATGGTCTCGGTTGAGTGTCAAGAGGGGGGGCTTATTGTTAGGTTTACAAATTTAAAACATTAGTATGTTCTTGACACTCAATGTTTTATTCAGTTTCACTCCCTCTTTAGTTTAACTATTTTTCTTTTTTTTTTATTAAAACCGATGGTTATTAAAAATCTAAGTAATCTATCTTCTATTTACTTTTATAATTTTAAGTTAATAAATATTTAAAAACTTATAGTTGATTTAAAATTCATTTTAGCATAAAATATTAATACGATAGCCGAAGCTATCCATATGCAAATGACATAAGTCTACGTCATCTGCTTGAATTGAATAAGTAGCGTAGCAGAAATGCAATCGTGGGGATTTTTCCGTGTTGATGCCGATGTGAATCCCGGTAATAAAGAAGCTGGCATGAAACGTAGTTTGTATATTTCAGTTTAAATTTTTCCTTGATAACCTCGACAATATTAGCTTGTGTAGAAAGCTGTTGTTTTTCAGATGAGGTTTAAGTAAATATTTTTAGATTAATTCGAGGATGATAGTTATTTTAAAACTGCAAACTTTTAAGCTTCTTTCAGTAATAGTATAGGCTTCAGTAACTACTCTGTACTATTATATCTGCCCTGAAGAATATTAAACGAATCGTCCCCTATTGGAAAAATTTCATAATACCAGTATCAAAATCATACTAGAACCAGTATAAATTATACTGGAACCAGTAAAAACATACTGGAAATTTTAAATCCAGTATAAAACTATACTGGAAATTTTAAATCCAGTATAAAACTATACTGGAAATATCAAAACCAGTAATGGGATCATACAGGAAAGTTCAAAACTAGTATGGAATCATACCAGAAATTTTGAAGCCAGTATGGAACCATACTGGAAATTTCAAAACCCGTATGGAATCATACTGGAAATTTTGGAACCAGTATGAAAACATACTGGAAATTTTGATACCAGTTTTCAAACATTAGGGAAATTTTGAAACCAGTATGAAAATATACTGGAAATTTTGAAACCAGTATGAAAATATGCTGGAAATTTTGAAACCAGTATAAACTAGTATGTTGTGGCCACCACAATACTTTCTTCTATATTTTCCTATACAAATTCACTTAATAACAATATTAAAAAAAAAAAAAAAAAAAATACGATTTTTTTTCTAAGTTTTACTTCGTTAAAAGTAAGAAAAATCGATAACTTTGTTTTAAATTATCACATATTTATAGTTCAACCATTCGTTTTAAAGGTATTGATGAGACCTTTCGAAAGATACCCATCTTGAAAATTGACCCCTCCCCCCGGGGGGGGGGACTTCCCCCCAGGGAGTAAAGCGATGCCCCCTCATGCACAATTTTTTTTTCCTAGTTAACTACTACTATTATTATTAATTCATATTAATTTTGCAATCACAAGTTAAGAATAACTCTCATTATGTACATTTATACGAAATTTTGTCCTATACTGCCATGTTAAAAATTTGGAAAAAATACGATCACAGCGCCACCTGCTGAGCGATTGATCCCCAAATCTAATCAGCACCAGTTTATGTCAGGGGCCAACTAAATACCAAGTTTGGTTAAATTTCGCTAAAAATAAAAAATAAATAAATAAAATTACGATTTTTTTTTTGTTAAAAGTAAAAAAACAAAAACCGATGCCCCCACATGCACAAAATTTTTTTCCTAGTTAACTACTACTATTATCAACGAGATATTTCAAAAGATACCCATCGTGAAAATTCCCCCCCCCCGGGGGAGTATTTCCCCCCTAAGGGGGGAACCGATGCCCCCACATACACAATTTTTTTTCCTGGTTAACTACTACTATTATCAATAATTCATATTAATTTTACAATCACAAGTTTAAAATAACTCTCATTATGCACATTTATACGAAATTTTGTCCTATACTGCCATGTTAAAAGTTTACAAAAAAACGATCACAGCGCCACCTGTTAAGCGATTGATCCCCAAATCTGATCAGCACCAGTTTATGTCAGGGTGCAACTAAATACCAAGTTTGGTTCAATTTCATTCATTGGTTCGTGAGATACAGTGGACATAAAATTCGTGATACACACACACAGACAGACATTTTCTAAAAACTATCAATTCGTGTTCAGGACATCCGAAAACGTGTAAATCCATCAAAAAACGGAGGTCGAAAATTTTCACAAATCCAATACTTTCTCTATATTACATATAGAAGAAAGTAAAAAAAGGCTGGAAATTTTTTTACTTTCTCTAAATGCAAAATTGAAAGTTCATAAAAGTTTTATATTCGGCTTTTAGCTCATTTTTTCTTTTTTATTAAAAATTGATAAAATAGAAAACAGATAAATGCTTTAAATTTTGTGAACGCACGGGGGAAAAAAACAATTGTTGATGAACATCACACCGAAGAATGGCAATTGCGATTCAGCCAATCAGAGACAAGCCGCCATCTTGGCTTAGAATTGTAAATAAACAGTAAACCTCTTCGCTTCGATGAATATGTTCACGTGGTTGTTTTGTTAGAACTCTATTCAACTTTTTGGATAAAAGTTAAGTAATATTTAATAGATTTCTTTCTTTCTTTTTCTTTATATATATATATGTGTGTATATCGTAGAATTTTTAGTTATAGCCTATTTAAATTTATATAACATTAGTTAAATTTGAATACAGCATGGCACAATTCTTTTCTTTCGGCAATGAAGGCTTAAGTAGAATAAGCAATTTATTTTTTCCTTTTAAAATCAAATTAATAAAAGACTTATGTATTATTTTGCTTTTCTCAAATTTGAATATTCTGAATAATATGACAAGTTTGAAATGATCTGCTGTAATTGTTTCGTTATGTACGCACTGATTAATGAAGTTGCTAATTTGCATCCTTTATTATTACTAGTTATTTATAATTTTATTAATTTGAATGTAACCGGCCGATTAAACTGTTTTTTTTTTTTTTTTTTTTTAATATGTGTAAAAATAAGATAGCTGATTAAAAAAAAAATAATAACATCCTCTTTTTCTTGTAATATTGTAACAATAACAGATTTTCTTGTAACAATAACAGATATATCTTAATATGTTATTCAACATGCATGTAATCAATCAAGTACAAACTGAAAAACAGAAACTTAGAAAACAAATTAAATTGACTGACATATTTGAAAGAATGTATGTAACATTTTGCAAATTCCTGATCTTACATGTTATTAAATTAGTTTTAATTTTAATTTATTATTATTTGACCAAAACTTAATGAACTTCATTGCTGTTTTATAATTATTAATTAAAAATTTTTAACTCATTTCAAACATTAGGTAATTATTAAAGTTTTTGATAGGGATTTGTGCACATTTAAAAAAAAATTAAGAAATTTTCCTTTAGATGCTTTTATTGATCGATGATTTCATGACATTTATTGTCTGAACACCTGTAATCCAGAAAAATCAGTAATCTGGCAAGGTCTATTACAGGGGTGAAACTTTTCAGGACCTACCTCTGAATTCAGGTTTTTTGAAATTTTTGCTGTTTCTGATTTTCATGTAAATTATTTTGTTTTTACAGAAATTTCTTATTTGGAATGTTTAATTTGCCTTATAATGTATTAAGAACTCTCCAAATATCATTTAATATAAGTAGCCATATGATATTTAATTATTAAATCTTCCCTATTTCCATGCAAATATCAGTTTTCAGGGTTTTTGCATGCTAGGTAGTTTCACCCCTGCTATTAACCACCGATGCCGGATTATCGATGCTTCAATGTATTTAAATGTAATCTGTGAATATTTTTTTATTTATTTTCAGATAATATGTTTGAACGTCTGTGGACCACAGAAGCAGGTATTTGTAATTTTAAAGTGATGCCCCATTGGCAAGCAGTTAATATGTAAGTACCTTAATTTTTAAAAAATATTTTATTTTATTTTGATAAAAGTAGAGTGTAAGGTTGATTTTTGAACCAACTATGTGAAAAATGCCAGAGCTGGGAATCGAACCTGGGCTCGCTACTTAACATGAGGTTGCTCTACCATTATTAATGTGAACTTAATGATTAAGCTACTCTGGCCGATGACCAGCTTGGCATTTCTCATATAATATTCATTGGCAAGTCGCCGAATATTATACCTATAAAATAATACCTATTATACCTTTAATTATACCTATAAAAATTTAATTACATATTTAATTAATAAGTATGAGATTTTTACCAAAATGATCTTCGGTATCTGATGATCATGTTCCAAAATACTCAAAATCCAGTTAAAAAAAAAAATCAATTTCAATTTAAACAGTGTACAGTTTTATAATTTAGACAATTTTATTTCTTCAACTGGTAATAAATAGTAGTTTGGATCACATGCTTATACTTTACAAACAGCTCTGTCAAAAACTTTATTTTCCTTTTAGTTATATACAGTACAGTCAACGTCCTCTAATCTGCAGGTTTATAATCGTCAAATCCTTCCAATCCGTAATTGATTTTTTAATGTAAAAGAAAATTATCTCTCATACCTATTTCAAAAAAATTCACATTTTTACTTTTTTTTAATCAAATTTTTAGTTTAATCCTTTTTTTTTTTAAACTTAATTAGAGAGAGAATAACATTCTTGTATTTATTATCCTGCAATTCATACAGACTAGTGCTTAAAAAGCAAACCACTATTACATCAATTTTTAACAAAATTAATCAGTGATGAATATTATTTCTGAACTTTCAAAAATATTTTGTTTCGTATTTTTTAAATATGTTTACATTTTATAGGTACCTATTATTTGAATATCCTTAAATTATTTTCCATCATATATGAATGTGATAGATTAGTTTTATTAATATTGAAGAAATATTTTATTCTAAAATTTATTCGAAATCATCTTTCCATTTTGATGTCTATTTATGAATTAAAATAATAACTGTCTTTGTATCTGTAAAAGTAAACTGTAATCAAAGGCAATGATCTCTATCTGCAAATTCCTAAAATCCGCACAACTTCTGGACAAAACATTTGAGAGTTAGAGGGAGGTGACTGTAAAACAAATGAAAAGTTTTTCAGTAGTTCAATACTGCACTTTATTTTTCAACTGAAAATAGATAGATACAAATTATGGATTTTTTCTTTTTTTTTTTTTTTTTATCCTAGAGAACTTGCTGGAGAGTTTAAAAGTAGGTATCTTACTTATTGATACAGTTTATTGGGTACCTGCTTCGAGTTTATACTAAAAAATTGCATCCTTAAAAAAAAAAAAAAAAAAAAAAAAAAAAAAAGCACAAATATTATGGATAAAAATTCCGTAATTATTATCACTTGTAGTACTTTTTGAACGTATAATAATATGAGATAGTCTCTATGCAAAAAGTTCTAAAAATATTAGCATTGAAAAGTAAAAATCCATCACCTGTATATATTTAGTGTTTGTTATCAAATAACTTATTTTTCTAAAAATATTTTTAATATTAATTGGTTTATAGTTTAGATTTGACATTATATTTATGCTTTGAGTCAGGGTTGGGTTTCTTCCGGAAGAAACTAGTTTCTTCCAGGACAGTGGAAGAAACTGGAAAAAACCGGAAGAAACTGGAAGAAATGGAAGAAACCAACCAAAAGACAAAACAGATGTTCAAAATTAAAATTTATGAACTATATAAAATCAAAATATAAATATAATGCCAAATCTAAACTATAATTCAATTAATATTAAAAATATCTTTAGAAAAATAAGTTATTTGATAACAAATACTAAATATATACAGATGATGGATTTTTTACTTTTCAATGCTAATATTTTTGGAACTTTTTGCATAGATACTATCTCATAATATTATTATACGTTCACACAGTATAAGTGATAATAATTGTGGAATTTTTAGCCATAATATTTGCATTTTTTTTTTAATTTTTTTTTAAGGATACAATTTTTTGTATAAACTCGAAGCTGGTACCCAATGAACTGTATCAATAAGTAAGATACCTGCTTTTCTGTCCTGCAAGCTCTCTAGAATTTAAAAAAAATCCATAGTTTGTATTTATCTATTTTAAGTTGAAAAATAAAGTGCAGTATTGAACTACGGAAAAACTTTTAATTTGTTTTACAGTCAACTCCCTCTAACTCTCAAAAGTTTTGTCCAGAGGTTGCGCAGATAATAGGAATTTGCAAATTAGAGATCATTGCCTTTGTTTACAGTTTTCTTTTGCAGATACAAAGTCAGTTATTATTAATTAAATAGACATCAAAACGGAAAGAGGATTTTTAATAAAGTTTAGAATAAATATTTCTTCAATATTAATAAAACTAATCTATCACATTTATATATGATGGTAAATAATTTAAGCATATTCAAATAATAGGTACCTATAAAATGTAAACAAACATATTTAAAAAATACGAAACAAAATATTTTTGAAAGTCTGGAAATAATATTCATCGCTGATTAATTTTGTTAAACATTCATGTAATAGTGGTTTATTTTCAGCGCTAGTCTGTATGAATTGCAGGATAATAAATATAAGAATGTTACCTCCCACCCCCACCCCATTTGTGTTTCAAAGTAAGGATTATGCTAAAAGTTTGATAAAAAATAATTATAAGATTTAAAAAAAAATATATATATATATACCATGTTTTAAAATTTTCTGATGAGTCATTAATAAAATACGTGAGGCTAAAAAATAATATTTAAGCAATATTTAAGCACGCAGAATCAGCTCAGTGAAATAGTAATAATAATAGTGAAAAAAAAAAGTTGGTTTTAAAAATAAAATATTACTCCTTTTAGAACAACGTATATTAGCATCGTACATTAGTACTTATGAATGTGTATAAAATTTTAAAATTGATAATGATGTCAACTTTTGTGAAATGCATAATTTAACTTTTTATAATTTTTTTCACATTCACGTTGAATTAAATTTAAATGTATTTATTTTTATGTCGAAAGAAAATGAACCCGTAATTTTTTTTTTTTTTTTTTGGCAACAATTAAATTATAGCTAATATTTTAATGACTATTTTATTGCTATTAAGAGCTTATTATTTTCATATTTTAATTAATTAAAAGAAAACTATTCGAAAATCTGACTTCGAAGTATTGTGTTGTCACCGGGTTCTGAGTTAATGTGAAAGTTTCAAATGTCTAGCTAGTAGGGAAATTAATTAAAAATAGATTGCAAGATTTGTACCGAACAAACAAACAAGAATCGAAGTTAATAAAAGCATGGTAATAAAAAGTAAAAATGTGAATTCTTTTGAAATATGAGATGTAAATTTCTTTTAGATTAAAAAATCAATTACGGATTAGAAGGATTTGCAGATTATAAATCTGCAGATTAGAGGGAGTTGACTGTACTGTATGTGACTATAAGGAAAATAAAGTTTTTGATGACATTTTGTAATACAGTAAAAGTAATTATTGCATACTGGTTCTTTTAATTAACTGGATTATGTTAAGAGCTGTTTTATCAGAAAGTATAAGCAAGTGATCCAAATTATTATTTATTACCAGTTAAAGAAATAAAATTGTCTAAATTATAAAACTTTATACTGTTTAAATTGAAATTGATTTTTTTACTGGATTTCGAGTATTTTGGAATGTGATCATCAGATACCGAGGCTCATTAGCTCATTTTCATAAAAAGAACCTCATAATTATTAACTAAATATGTTATTAAATTTGTATAAGTATATTTAAAGTTGTTTATAAGATCAATGCATCCATTGTATCTTACAAATCTGTAATTTATAGGATAAATTTTTAAGAAAAACAGTTTCTTCCATTTCTTCCGGCCGGTTTTTTTCCGCGGTTTTTTCCACCTTGGAAGAAACTTGCCAACCCTGCTTTGAGTTTATATAGTTCATAAATTTTTATTTTGAACATCTGTTTTGTCTTCTGGTTAGTTTCTTCTATTTCTTCCGGAAGAAACCCAACCCTGTTTTTAATACATCATTCCAAAGATATTTTGAAGTACTTTTATATTATCGAAAGTGGAATTCGAGATTTCAACCAATTTACACGTTTTGAGATGCCCAGATTATAGGTTTTCTTTTGTATCTCAGCTACTAATTAAAATAATTTCATAAGTAATACATCATTTGAAACAGGGTTGGCAAGTTTCTTCCAAGGTGGAAAAAACCGCGGAAAAAACCATGGAAAAAACCAGCCGGAAGAAATAGGTGTCTTCCAAGTGGAAGAAATGGAAGAAACTGTTTTTCTTAAAAATTTATCCTATAAATTGCAGATTTGTAAGATACAATGGATGCATTTGTCTTATAAACAACTTTAAGTAACTTTAATTATACCTATAAAAATTTAATTACATATTTAATTAATAATTATGAGATTTTTACCGAAGTAATCTTCGGTATCTGATAATCACGTTCCAAAATACTCAAAATCCAGTAAAAAAATCACTTTCAATTTAAAAAGCGTAAAGTTTTATCATTTATTATTTAGACAATTTTATTTCTTTAACTGGTAATAAATAATAGTTTTTATCACTTGGTATTTCTGGTAAAACAGCTCTTAACAAACATTCAGTTAATTAAAAGAGCCAGTATTCAATAATTACTGTATGGGTAATTCCATTTTAAATCAACAAATTTTCAAAAAAGTTGTTGCATGACAATTTTTGATTTTGATGACAATTTGCATGTGCTTTCCCCATACCTTTTTGACCACAAAAATATATTTTTTTTATTAAAAAAAAAATTACCCTTTGATATGAAGGCTATTTTTGTCGTTGCCAACAGCAAAAATTAGATATTTTGATGCTTTGCTTTATGAACTATAACTTTTTTCCTATCAAAGCTATCAAACTCAACTATAGCTCATTGGAAAGCTAAAAAAAAGATCTTTTTCCCTATGGTATCAATAAATTTGAGATTTAAAAACAAAGGTTATTTTTTCAAGGTCAAAGTTTGCGATGCAAAATTAATTTTTTGCCACTTTTGAAAATTAAAAAACCTATGAAGGGCTTGGAATAACAAGCCCTCTTTTTTTTCTTATATACATATATAAGGTTGCTTATTGTATTAAAAAGTTTGGCTTGTTACTCTGCCCCCTTCACAAGATACGACCCCTCAAAGTTGCAAATTTTCTAAAAAATCCAATTTTCAATGCTAAAAAAATGCATGTGGGGGGCAAGGTAAATTTTTTTTTACTTGTGTGATTTTAAGTACTTCATACCATCTTTCAAACAAAAAAAAAATTACTTTGTTATTCAAAGGCGTTTGGCAGCTATAAGGGTCTGAATTTTCAAATAATCACACTAAAACCATCCAATTTTTTCATGTACTTTTTTTTGGAAACATGTCATTTATTATTATTTTTTTTTTTATTTGATGGACTTAGATTGACCTCACAAATAAGAATATATCATATTCCTACTTTTCCTCATTTATAGTAATCTATTTGCCAGTTAAAAGCAAGAATAGACAGATTTCAACTTGTCCAGCCTTGCTCCCACATGTATAGAACAGTTCCCTTTAGGCAAACAGTACCTACCTGTGGTAGGAACTGTTGACAAGGGCCAATGACAAGGCTGCTTGAATATTATTGGATACAATTTGACCAATAATATAGGGTAAGACAAATGATCTGCCTGCCAATGATGTCACATGGAACTGCTTTATAACTTTGTTGTTTCTTTAACTCTGAAAGGAGTAGGTTGCTGGGAAGTGTTCTTGCTGTAAAATCTTGTAAATTTTTGTCTTTCATGTAGGTTTTTCATTTCAAGGTCAAGAAATATACATATTTACAGAATATTTTGGTGAATAACTGTCCTTGTTGAAGGTAAAAAAAGAAATTATTTTTTAGAATTCTTAAATATAAGTTTGTTTTTCTGCATATAAAGAGTAAATGAATTATGGATAACTCTAAATGCTCCATAGGAATTTTTATGAAAGATAATTGTAACATTTTAAGTTATAGTAGGCAGTCAACTGTAGAGAGTATTTCTAAGTATAATGATGATGATAAAACTTTACTGCAATTGAGAACTGGATGTAAAACAATTGAAACTGTTTGTACTTACTATGCAAAAAAGTTTTTAGATAAATTTTCTCACCTTTATGGAACTTCCTGCTGTGACCCATTTTCGGAACATAATAAGGTGATTACAAAATCGCTGAGAATCATAAGCAAAGATTTGTATTTGAAAAACACAAATTTGAATCTTATCCTTGGAAAATCTCTGTGCTCTAAATGTTTAAATAAAATTCAAAATCAGAGAGTTGAAACCTATAAAGATAATAATGAAGAAATGTACATACCTGAATGTGATTTAGTCGAGTCTGTAAATGTAGCATGTAGTGCCCTTGGAGTATCACCTATGAAAGTTGCCAAATTATCGCGCGATCGTAAATCATCTACATTAAAAAGAAAAGTTTCAGCGATAACAGAATGTGTCACAAATAAACTAAATAAATCATTTGACCTTTCAATTGTTTCACATGAAGAAAACAATAGTTCTTGCCAAAAGCACATATGTGATAATTATGAAAAATTAATAGAAGACCTTAAAGAGAGAATGAAAACTGCTGAGTGTCTGCAGGATAAAGTAAACATTTTAAGTTTGTTGCCTGTAACTTGGAGCTATGCAAAAATTCAAGCAGAATTTGGAGTCAGCTAGTATTTAATTCGAAAAACTAAAGATTTAGTTAAAACACAAGGAGTTTTACCAAAACTGGAACCTAAGAAGCCAAGCAATATTCTTGGTTCTAGTACAATAAAAGCTATAGAGGATTTTTATCAGAGAGATGCCTGTAGTCGCATGATGCCTGGAAAAAAGGACTGTATTTCTGTGAGAGGAATGAATGGGGAAAAGTCAAACCTTCAAAAAAGGCTCATTTTATGTGACTTGAAGGAACTTTACATACATTTTAAAGAAAATTATCCTGATTTGAAAGTAGGGTTATCTAAATTTGCCGATCTTAGACCAAAATTTTGTGTGTTAGCTGGAGCATCTGGTACACATTCAGTGTGCGTTTGTTTGTACCATCAAAATGTAAAACTTATGCTATCAGCGATTAAAAGTGATCATAGCTACAAAGATCTGCTGCAGATTATGGTCTGTGATACTGAAAATGAGAATTGTATGTTTTCGGAATGTACTGCATGTCCAGGTGTGGATGCCATTTTATCACTGATTTCTCCAAGTAACAGCACCCAAATTGACTTGGAAAATGATGAATTTGAGAATTTGCAAGTTTCATATAAGCAGTGGATGTCCACAGACAGATGTGAACTGACATCATGTGTGCTACCTTTACAAGAATTCTTGGTTAAGTGTTGTGAAAAACTTGAGCATCTAAAGAGCCACCATTTCATTGCCAGTAAACAAGCAGCATTTCTAAAATCAAAGAAAGAAGATCTGGATAAGGGGGAATTTTTGATACTTGGAGATTTTTCAGAGAATTTCTCTTGTGTTGTTCAAGACGAGGTGCAGACCTATCACTGGTCAGGTGTGCAATGTACGCTTCATCCTTTTGTTGTCTACTGGGAAAAAGATGGAGAAATTCAAACTCAAAGTTTTTGCTTTGTAAGCGACTGCCTTGACCACAACACAACTACATTCTACGCCTTTCAAATGATCCTTGTTAAAAGACTGAAGGCAGATCATGCTTTAATTTCAAAATTATTCTATTTTTCAGATGGATCTGCTGCACAGTACAAAAACAGGAAAAACTTCATTAACTTGAGCCATCATGAACAAGACTTTGGGATAAAAGCAGAGTGGCATTTTTTTGCTACATCCCACGGGAAAGGCCCTTGCGATGGGATTGGAGGAACAGTGAAGAGGCTAGTGCGAAAGGCTAGATTGCAACGACCGGTCAGTAATCAAATCTTGAATCCATTAGATGTCTTTGAATACTGCACTGAACATATTAATAGTGTAACGTTTTTCTATGTTTCCTGTGATGATGTTAATGCAGTAGGAAAAGTTCTTGAGGAAAGATATAAAACAGCACTATCATTACCCCAAACTCGGTCTTTCCACAGCTACATTCCACTCAACAGAAATATCATTCATGCCAGACGTACATCATTTTCTTTAGATTTTACAACCTTTCATGTCATCAAAGACGAACCTATCAACCTTAGATTATCCACACCAACAACCCGACCAAAGTTGTCCGATTATGTTTGTTGCGTATATGATGGTGACTGGTGGCTAGGAGAAGTGGTGGAAATAAAGGTATTTGATGTCGAAGAAGAATACAGGATCCACTTTTTTCATCCTAAAGGACCTGGAACATCGTTTAAAAAATCAAGTCATGATAACCAAACTTGGGTTCGGTTTCAAGATATTTTGAAAATCCTGACTGCGTCAGAACTATGGTCAGCACAGGGAAGAGGTCATAATATCACACCTGTGATGAGTGAACATTTGTCAACTCTTCTCTATGAGACAATAAACCACTGAACAAAAAAGTTTTGCATGTTTTGAGAGGTAAGTTAAATTCTATATACCAAGATGTTAGAAACCTTAAATTAGCTTATCAAAGTTTAAATGTGTTCTTTGACAACTCTTCTTAGTCTTTTTAGTTGTTTTCACCATTTAAAACTAACAATTAAGTAAAAAATAACTTTTCACTAACACCTAAGATTAAGAAGTATGAAAATAATTGCGTTGTTTCAGTATAATTATTTGAAAATTTAGACCCTTATAGCTGCCAAACGCCTTTGAATAACAAAGTAACTTTTTTTTTGTTTGAAAGATGGTAAGAAGTACTTAAAATCACACAAGTAAAAAAAAATCTACCTTGCCCCCCACATGCATTTTTTTAGCATTGAAAATTGGATTTTTTAGAAAATTTGCAACTTTGGGGGGTCGTATCTTGTGAAGGGGGCAGAGTAACAAGCCAAACTTTTTAATACAATAAGCAACCTTATATATGTATATAAGAAAAAAAAGAGGGCTTGTTATTCCAAGCCCTTCATAGGTTTTTTAATTTTCAAAAGTGGCAAAAAATTAATTTTGCATCACAAACTTTGACCTTGAAAAAATAACCTTTGTTTTTAAATCTCAAATTTATTGATACCATATGGAAAAAGATCTTTTTTTTTAGCTTTCCAATGAGCTATAGTTGAGCTTGATAGCTTTTATAGAAAAAAAGTTATAGTTCATAACGCAAAGCATCAAAATATCCAATTTTCGCTGTTGGCAACGACAAAAATAGCCTACATATCGAAGGGTAAATTTTTTTTAAATAAAAAAAATATATTTTTGTGGTCTAAAAGGTATGGGGAAAGCATGTGCAAATTGTCATCAAAATCAAAAATGGTGTTGCACACCCCATTTGTTGATTTAAAATGGAATGACTCGTATTACAAATGTCATCAAAAACTTCATTTTCCTAATACAGTACAGTGAAAAAGAAATTTACATCTCATATTTCAAATAAATTCACATTTCTCACATTTTTACTTTTTTTTAATCAAATTTTTAGCTTAATCCTTGCTTAGAAACTCAACTTGGGAGGGGGGGGGGGGGTAACATTCTTGTATTTATTATCCTGCAATTCAAACAGACTAGTGTTTAAAACAAATCACTATTACATGAATATTTAACAAAATTAATCAGTGATGAATATTATTTCTGAACTTTCAAAAATATTTAGTTTCATAATTTTTAAATATGTTTGTTTACATTTTATAGGTACCTATTATTTGAATATGCTTAAATTATTTATCATATATGAATGTGATCGATTAGTTTTATTAATATTGAAGAAATACTTTATTCTAAAATTTATTAGAAATCGTCTTTCCATTCTGATGTCTATACTCATGAATTAATAATAACTGATTCTGTATCTGCAAAAGAAAACTGTAAACAAAGGCAATGATCTCTAATCTACAAATTCCTATAATCCACACAACCTCTAGACAAAATTTTTGAGAGTTAGAGGGAGTTAAAAACTGTAAAACAAATGAAATGTTTTTTAGAGTAGTTCAATACTGCACTTTATTTTTCAACTTAAAATAGATAAATACAAACTATGCTTTTTTTTTTTTTTTTTTTTTTAAATCCTAGAGAACTTGCAGGAGAGTTTAAAAGTAGGTATATTACTTATTGATACAGTTTACCAGCTTCGAGTTTATACAAAAAATTGTATCCTTTAAAAAAAAGAGTGCAAATATTATGGTTAATTCCTTAATTATTATCACTTGTACTGTCTGAATGTATACTAATATAAAATAGTATATATACAAAAAGTTCTAAAAATATCAGCATTGAAAAGTAAAAATCCATCACCTATATATATTTAGAGTTTGTTATAAAATAACTTATTTTTCTAACAATATTTTTAATATTAATTGGATTATAGTTTAGATTTGACATTATATTTATGCTTTGAGTTTATATAGTTCATAAATTTTAATTTCAAACATCTGTTTTGTCTTCTGGTTAGTTTCTTCCATTTCTTCCGGTTTCTTCCATTTCTTCCAGTTTCTTCCGGTTTTTTCCAGTTTCTTCCACTGTCCTGGAAGAAACTAGTTTCTTCCGGAAGAAACCCAACCCTGATTTGAAAGCTTTGTTGATTTGGAATCGAACAGTAGATTACAGAAATATCTACTGCCAGATGGCTCTGTAATATTTTAAATTTTCAACATTTCAAATTCTAATGAGCGAGGAAGATGTTGTAAGTTCTAAAACGGGGATAAGACCTTTAATGTTTTGGTAACATTCAGGGGTGGTGCCATCAAGAAAATGCATGTGACAATTTCAAGACCAAAACAAGTTCCATACAATTAGATTTAAAGCTTCAACTCAATGACTAGGTTTTAGCTAAATATGAAAGCGATTGTTATCCTGGCATGATTTGTTGCCAAAATCGATGAAAATAACTTTAAAATTTCTGTTATGGTAAAAGCTGGGAATCAGTATTGAAAATGGTCAGATAAGGCAGATGAACTTATTTATCCAATTGAAGACATTATTAAACAAATTCCTCTCCCAGAAATTGTAAATTCACGTGGAAACTTTAAATTTGAAAACTTTTTGTGATGCACGGGACATAATATATTAGCAAATAAAATTAATTAAAATAAAGTTTGTTAAAAATATTTCTAATGTAGTTTAAATATAGTTCATTTTAAAAGTTCTTAAGAATTTTTCAGCAACAGAAATAAAAAATAAATTTTGTACACAAATAAGTAGCTCTTTTTGTGTGATGCACGGGACATGCATACTTCTTAGTAAAAATTGAATAATTCAAACAGTTTAAAAATTATATAGATACATTTAATTTGTTTTACTGAGTGTTCATTCATTATAATGTTTTACTATAACACAAAAAACTTAAAAATTTCATTATTAAGAATTTAGTAAGAATTTGAAATTTCCTCCCAATTTCAGTATTTTTGTCACAATTAGTTTATTAAATTTCAAAAGCTCATAAAAAATTGATTTTTCAATATTTTTTTATATTTTGACATTTTTTATTTAATACATGTGTTTTATTTCAACAACAGTAAAAATAAAATACAATTTTCAAAAAAAAAAATTGACATTGTTGGTTTCATTTTTCAGAGAATTGCCCTATTATAGATGCTTTTGCAATATTATACAGTAAAAATTGTCATCATGCATGCATGTAAAATGAATGGCGTGTCATTTTAAATTGTGAAACTTAAAATAGGATCAGAAGCAAGTCTTTTATATATATATATATATATTTTTTTTTAATGCTGTTTTACTTAAATTTGATAAATTTATTTGTAAATATTTAGCACTGTTGTAAAAAAAATTGCTTTTTTATGAAAACTGCCTTTTATGTTATAGTAAAATTTGAAAGTTGTAAAAGCTTTATGTACAGTAAAAATTTTCATAATTTTCTAATGAATGGCATTTTATTTTTATATGGTAAGATCCTAAATTGGTTTAGAAGGCAGTTTTTTATACAATTGATTTTTGGTGGCAAAACGTAAAACCTCTTTTTATTTTTTTTAGTGTATCGTATTGAGAACTAGGCAAAATAAGATTTTGTGCAGATTTACCTTATATACTCTCGTATAAGTCAATTCCCTAAATTGAGAGGTTTGCAATAGTATTTTAAATTTGATTTCTTTACCTTGTATAATAAAAAAATTTATTGTGATTAAATAAGGGAAAGAAAACTAATCTAAAATACTGGTGTTATCCAAGTTCCTTTTTTCAAATTTAGGTGTTGACTTATTACGTGAGTATATACGGTAATCTTATGGGTGTAGTATGGAATTTTGATTGGGGGGGGGGATCCAACATCCCCCTATCATTTTCCTCATCTAAAAATGCCAGCTGTATACTTTCTGGGGGACCGAAGGCGCACAGGCCCTCTCGTCAGTTAATACCTGCCCCCACCCCTCCCCCCTCTGGGCATATTCCTAAAATCTATCGGGAGGGGAAAAATAAACTTTTTTTTTTTTACACATCTTTGGAGCATTCTAATTTTTTTCTGAGAATTTATAAATACACAGACATGAAATATCCTGTATGTTTTTAATCGTACTATTTGTAAGTTCTTCCTTTTATTGAAAGTATCGTTCAAAAGATGTGTTAATATGCTTTGCACAAATCAAAAAAAAGAAAAGCTCTGTCTATCCTTCTGTATGTTCAGCCCCTATTGAACGCAGAAGTACAAAACATACGGATGCTCAGGAGCCTTCCCGAGGGACTCCTGAAAACAGCATTTAAAATTTTTAATTAGTTTCGGAGATATGAATTAAAACGTCGACCCATGTCGATTGAAAAATGTCCAAGAATCCACGGCTAATTGCTTAAAGAGAGGCATTCTATCAGCAGACTATTTTCTCCGCTGTCTGGAACGGAAACGAAACATCTGGAAATCATTAATGTCACATGATCTTGAACTGCGATTAAAAATTGCAAATTTCAAAATTTTCTTTTTCGCACACAACACTTAATATACAACCTATGCAGCACAAGACCAACCTGCAATTCAAATTTCATCAATTTTGGTTAATAAACAAATAAGTTACATTTTAATTGCAAATTAAATTTTATTCTAACATGTAATCTATCTCTCAAAAGACGATAGGAGTTTCCATAGCAATGAAATACATTTGAAGGTACTAAAAAATACTTTTTCTTTTTACTTCCATTACCCGTCTACCGTGGTATATATAGGTTTTGGGGGTCTAAAAAATATTTCTTTTTCTTTTTACTTCCATTAACTGACTACCGTAGGTAATGGAATTAGAGATTTCACATGATTTACGTGTTTTAGGATGTCCTGATTAGGTTTTCTTTTGTATCTCAGCTACTAATTAAAATAATTTCATATGTAATACATCGTTTTAAAACTTTGTTGATTTGGAATTGAACAGTAGATTACAGAAATTTCTACTGCCAGATGGTGCTGTAATATTTTAAAACTTTTGCATCTCAGCTAATTGAGTTAGACCGTTCAAAATTGGTATATGTAGGTTAATTAGGAGGGACTTAAAGTGTGGGGAAGGAATTGGCGGGTGCATATCCCTTAACCTGTGCACACACACGGGACTGGCTGCCGAAGGCAATGGGGACCCGGTCCGACTTTTTACCTGGTGAGAAATAATTTAAAAAATTTTCTTTTCTTAAGAATAAAAGTTTGATTTCAGAATGAATATGTGTGCACAGCACACATGAGTTTGCGCTGCCTAAGGCAGTGGGTGTCCGGTGCGAGTTTTTATCCGATGATAAATGATTTTATTTTATTTTATTAACAATAAAAGTTTGAGTTGAGAAGGAATATGTGCGCACATATATCCTTACACGTCATTTTAAGTTGCCAATCCAAGGGTTCAGGAGGCAGAGCACCCTTGATGAAAACAATTTATAAAAAAAAATGCAAGAATAAATGGCTCCAGAACATCATTGTTGAAGTCATGTTCAATTTAACTGTTATGTCGAATTTGTGGATTCAAAATTAGTGAAACGACTGAGGGTTTATTGGACCCCACCCCTTGACGAAAATAGCTTTTCATAACAATGAATTTAAAATGTAAAACACACCCAATATTTATATTTTTGAATCTACGAAAATTTTTATATATATAGATATTAGATATTATGTAAGAAATATAAATATAAAATGACTTGCAGTTGCAGAGTTAACGTTGAGGCCCCTGATCTGCAGATTTACTAGTTAGTTATAATTTCAGCATCTATTCTGTATCTCCAGTAGTATTTTCTGTCCTCTACTTTTCTAGATGGGGGAACTAAGTAGTTTTGTGTAGCCTCATAAATTATAGACATTTTATTACACTGTTCATGCTGAGCTGCAATGCAGCCCTCTGAAATTCTGCAATTTATGCTTCCAGATATTAAATAACATATTTGACTCATTATTTTATGCTTTTTTTTTTTTTTCTGTTTCAGATGGATTGCGATTCTGGTTATCAGATTGTCAAGGAAAAAAGAAGGAAGAAGTTCTCAAAATTTCAACAACAGTCAGTCAGAAAAAATGGTTTCCGACAAGATTACATAGCTGCCGATTTGCTCTTATTTTATCGTAGTTTCTCTGATTTTCATCAGTGTGCTCCATTAATCTGAAAATTATCGGAAAACTCCAATTTTTCAAACTTGACATTTATTACTTTCTCTTATTTTTTCGCCAAATTTCTGTTTTGGGCAGAAGTTTAAAGATTTTTCAACTAATTTTCCGGTTTCTGATATTAAATGATTTCTTCCGTTTTTTTTTAAAGTCGCGAATATCATTCGTTTACAAAAAGAAACCCCATTAACTATTATTGTGAATCAAACACTTCATAGAAGCCTTCTGATTTCCACTCTTTTTCCAACCTCATGAATGTTAATATTCATTTTAAACTTACTTTGAGAGAGTCTAGAATGTGTAAAGAAATATAATTATTCAATATTTTTAGCCCATATAAATCTTTTTTACTCCCCCCCCCCCCCACACACACACACATACATTTCTTATTTCCAATTAGCGATTACATGCTCTGCAGAAGCTATTTGTTACCATCTTTTTCCACCCACAAAATAAAAATCAATATTCATTTTAAACTTGCTGTATTAGATTTAAAAACCTATAATGTAATCATAAAATTAATTATCATTCATATATTATTTTTACACCCCCCCCCCCCCACCTTTCTGCATGTTCTACTAGCTAGCAACCAAAGATCAAATATACTCTAATGTTTATGATTTTTCAATCTATAACATAAGGAACACTGCTGTTATTTTAAAAGAAACTCATCGTATTATTTTTCTTTTTTTATGAATTTAAAAAATATTCTCAACATACTATTCTATTTCAAAACAAAAACTGTAATTTTGTCTTCTTGTTAATTGTAAAAAAAAAAAAAAGAAGATGAAGAAAATGTTATTTAATAGGATTTTAAATTTTTAGTGTGGTTATATAGCATCTGCAAAATTAAATCTTTTTAATGTGAGTCAGAATTATAATTATATTGTACTAGAATATAATTTATAATAAAATTTGTATATATGTCTGTGATGTTTATTTGATCATTCTTTGATAGTTTCATTGATTTAAAGAAATCTATATTAAGAATGTGTAAATGTAGATTATATATGGAAATCTAATTTAAAATTTTCGTATTATAATAATTGCTCCAATTTTTTCTTGTTTGCTCCAGTTTTTTAAGTCTCTTGCTCCTAAATTTTTTGTCATGGGGTTGGCTGCTTGGAGATTATGGATTTGACTAAGCCAGTAAGAAAAGAAGACAACTTATTAACAAAGCAACTTAATATTATATTTTTATTACCAGATAAACTTATTCTTTTTAATTTAATTTTTTGCAAACGTTTAAAATCACCTTACTTTACTTCTCGTGTTCGCCTGAGTACTTGCAGGAGCCCTCCCCCTTCATCAGAGGCAGCTTCGTGGTGGCTTGCTTGATGCTTTGTTCTTGTGCAGTCCTCCAAACTCTACACCAGTTATGGTTGATATCTTGTGCCAGGTCGTTGCCATTACAGGTGAAAGGATTAAATCAAATTTCGAGTGTTTCGCAATTAGCAGCGTAAGCTGCGTTGATATAATCGCAACTTAAGCTGCTAATCGTGAAACGGTCGAAATTTTATTGAATCCTCTCACCTGTAATGGGAACGACCCAGCACAAGATATCAACTATAACTGGTGTAGAGTTTGGAGGACTGCACAGAACAGATCACTAAACCTACCACGATGGGTCAAATGACCCATTTAAAACTTTTTGTAAGAATTTCTTGCAAATAACATTATCACATCATCATTTGCCTTTAGTACTTTCTTAAAAAAATACATTGAATGTATTTTTCAATAGTTACTCCTCTCTTATTAATTTTTTTACCGAGAAATATATGTAATCTACCCTAACTACTGCAACAGGTTATTTGACCCGTTCAAAGATTCATGTGATATAAAGATTTGTATGTGTGGTTGTGATACAAAACCTTTGCATTAGACATTTTTGCTATTGCATTATATATTTTGCTGTATTGTGTTATATTTGTGATTGGCTGACGAATGAATAGCAAATTTCACTCTACTCCAAGCGAGCTCTACAGTAAATATTTCACGTTATAGTGCTATTTTTCGTGTCAAGAATTCTAATTTCATTATTTTGTTAATAATTCTTATTTCAAAAATGTCGAAACATTCAAGTTGTTTGAAATCATAGGAAATTATAAATGACATAGATGAAGAATGTTCGGAATTTCGTGAAGAGAAACTATGAAAGTGAAGTGGATAGTATAGAACAACATGATGACTTATTTGACACTACAGTTGAATGGGAGTCCTCAGGTAAAGAAAGTGAAGCCGAAAATATTTTGAATATAGGCAGATTACAAAAGAGAAAAAGACCATTATCGACTGTGCAGATTTTCTTCAATATTCTTGACCAGGATGGAATCAACTCATGGATTTAATACAGGGAAACAACGGGCAAAAAATTTCTAGACAATAATTTTTATTCCAATTAGCTGAAGAACTTGCCAAAGATTTTCAACAGGACGAAAAAGAAATTATACAGGAAACTTCAACAAATTCAAGTTCAGATTCTCGTGTGCAATTGCGAAAAAGGTGCCAAGTAGGTTTTTGCAAAGAAAACAAAACTAAAAAAATTTGTTTCAAATGCAACAAATGTGTGTGTGGAAAATGTGCCTTCGAGAATGCAATAATTTTCAAAATATGTGGTGAATAAAGTTAGCATATTACTTATTTTCTAAATTTAGGATTCAATTAAAGAATATTTAATTTTTTCTTGTATTTATTTTTATGTTTTTTAAATTTAATAAATAAACAACTTTGAATTATTTGAAAAAAATTGTTTTATTCATGTACCAAATTGTGCTAAATAATATATTTTTCACATAGTAATATATATAACATTTTAAAGAGGGGTCACTTAACCTGCTGTGGTAAGAATAGGTATACATGGAAGTATCGGTAGGTTTAGAGTTAATTTGTTACATTTTTAATTCAATGATTTATTTATGTTGATTTCTTAAATCTTTTTGCTGCATTAATATACCTAATCTATTACAATTTTGTAATGAATATTCTGGAATCATGCTGCTTTCAGAATGGTACTGGTATACTGGATCTGGTATGTTATATTGGATCCGGTATGTCATATTAGATCCAGTATCATACTGGAACTGGTATGTCATACTGGATCCCGTATAATACTGGAACCGGTGTTTCATAAGCCGGTATGTCATACTGGATCTGGTATGTCATACTGGATCCCGTATAATACTGGAACCGGTGTTTCATAAGCCGGTATGTCATACTGGATCCGGTATCATACTGGACCGGTATGTCATACTGGATCCGGTATAATACTGGAACTGGTATGTCATACTGGATCCGGTATAATACTGGAACCGGTATGTCATACTGGATCCGGTATCATACTGGATCCGGTGTTTCATAAGCCGGTATATATTTTTTTACCGGAAACGAAATTTTTTTTCCAATAGGGTCTAAATGTATTATAATTTTTATTTTCGTTTGCCATATTTTTATTTCACTGGATAAATCAATCTAGTTTTTAAATAAATGATTTTATCTAAAAGAAAAACTTGTCATATTTCTTTTTACCTGCTCAATACAGTTTCCACTGGGCTCTATTATTTCAACTCTGCTTAACTTTGAAGCTTTAAGATAATCATGTCAGGTTTATAAACCTGGCACTGCAAACTCCATCTTAACTTAAATACTTAGATTACTAAGAAAACCAGAGACGTGAATTGAACAAACAATAAAAGTTTATTTGAACCAGATTAATGGGAGGGCTGCCTGGAAAATAGATCTTAGCTCAGCCAGCGTATTACTAAATCAAAAATATATAAATCAACAATTTAATTATCTTAAATATCTCACCACAGCAGATAGTCGAAGGTGTAGAGACGGTCGCACTCGTACTCCAATACTACGGCTTCACTACGGGACAGAGGATTCCCTTCTGACCCAGCTTGAACTTTCCGAAAACTAGTAGACACTCTCCAACCTTCAACACTACTTAACTTCACGCCACTAGATCTCCACTACTCTACTTCTCAATATCCGTCAAACTAAGATTCATCACAACCACTATAATATCCTCCAACATCCACACTCTCTACTAAAAACATCTCTATTTTTATACTTCTTCCTACACCCTCCTTTCACTACATTTCAATCCGTACTTTTAAAAATCACTTCTAATTTAACTAATATTCAAAATCTAAGTCTTTTAATGCAGCACCCTGCCGACACAAAACTAGCTCGACCTCAACCTTCAACGAGTCACTGGCGACGGAGTGATTTTAACCGTCCCCACTTCCTACTTTGCTGGATCCAGCTTAATTAAAACAACTGTGGTGACGTTCTGACGTCTCAACCTCACAGTCCCCCTACAAGAAAAAAATTTAGTCGGGAAAATCCCCAACGGGTTTGATCGAGTAAATTTAAATAGCTTCATTCCATATCTAATTATCTCAAATCTCTGAAGTGTGAGTGCAGCCGTCACTTAAATTTTAACCGGGTGAGAAAAACTTAAAAATTTGTTAAATTCCTGAGCGAAAACTCGGGGACGCAAAAAAAAAAAAATTAATTTGAAATTTTAAATAAAAGGCGTACTTTTACCCCGAGAACTCCGGAACTCTGACTGAGCTAAAACCAGGCTTACAGTAGGATTTACAAACGTCTCCCTGTTAGGCCAGGAAGGCAATCGTATGACTTTAATGATATATTGTAGAATTATAAAGAGACTCGCATGTACAAATGCGATAATTTCTTGCTGTAGAATAGGGTCTGTTGCACAGCTTGTTCATATCCCACAAATAATCTTTTTAACATATCTAAGTGAAGAAAAAAGTCTCTAATAAACTTTAATGGTAGTAAATAGGATGGAGAACTTGAAAATCTATCCTGCAGATGAAGTGGCTAGCAGTTTAATTGTCATCAGGAAAAAGTAGACGTCGAAATGTGCAGGCTGTTAACATCCAGGAAAAAGAACTTTTTGACATCAGATTAAGAGAATTAGTCCATCAGAGTGTGTCTGAAATGGGAAAAACTTTTACAGTATGCATAGTAAAAAAAATAGTTAGAATTCATCTCTAGAAGAAACTGAGACATGTTCGTCTCTATTAACATAATAGATAGGTTACATACAGAAATATTTCTCCCTCCTTAGCTAAAGCATAAGCGAAAAAACTGAGCAGTTAGTCTTTTTAATGTTATATGGTTAAACACGCTTTTTATGCTTATAGCTAAAAAAAAAACATTTTTTTTCCCTCTAAAAGTACATACAGATACACTTTTAGACAAATATTCAAAAGTTTTACAAATACAAATATGCAGTTTATAAATACATCATTTATAGAAATACAAAATAAAAAAAGGGGGGGGGGAATTTTCAAAGGGTCCAAAAAACAGTTTATATTACCAGCTTTCTGCAGGTGATGGCTACAAGGTAAAAGAACTAAATACATACATAAAATAGATATTTAAGAGAGAACAAAAATGTTGACATTGAAGCAGAACATGAATTTTGATTTGAAAGTTCATGGCTAAATTAAATTTTGTATTTTTAGTTTGGGAAAGTCCATAACTTTCGTAAGAGTTCATAAAATATAAAGTCCCAAAAAGGCATCAAAGTACGTCGAACATTTTGTACAGCTCTGACAGAAATGCACTTGTAATAGAAAAAAAATATAGAACGGTATCACCTGATGTGAATTTGCAGCTGTAACTTCAGGAAGGTTAGAGGTCTTGGTGAATGTGCTCGATGTACTCGTCAGCTAGGCCACAGGGTTGCAGGCTTTCAGACCGGGGTCTAGGGCTATCCCAAAAGGCTTGTACAAAGGCTTGTTCGGCAGGTGATTCATATGGCTCAGTATGTTGTCGGAGTCTGGCTTGACGCCGGGTAATGAATCGGTGGTGTAATGAGAACTCGTCTGTGCCGATCGAGTCAGGAGCTGCTAGGAATTTCTCCATGACTCAGGATCAGTAATAGGTTTGCCATTTTTCTTACGACATAAAACAACAGGAGATGCATAAGGAGAAGTTACAGGCATAATAATATCATTTTTCAACATTTTGTCAATATGCCAATTTATAATATCTTGTTTGGCTTGATCATAACGATAAGGCTTACTAAAGACTGGTTTATTAGTTCCAGTGTCAATTTCATGGCAAACAACATGGGTTAAGCCAGGTGTCTCAGAGAATAACTTTTTAAACTGATTAAGAAAATTAACAAAATCAATTTTTTCAATATGAGTGAGGGCACTTTCCTCTAAATTAACAATTAACTCTGTCGGCTCGACAGGTTTAGAATTTGACTTAGAATCATCAATACGTAAAGATTTATTGGCAAAATTTATTTCAACATTATTTGCTTTCATAAAATCTAACCCTATAATGCAGGGATGCTGAAGATTGTCGATGACGTAAAAAGGCCAATTAACACTTAAATTATGAATTTTAACATTCAGGCTGACTTCGCCTCTATTAACACAGGACTTGCCTTGAGCCGTTGTAATATTTAAATTTGTCCGCTTTAAAGGTTTAAAGTCAAAATACTTTTTATAAGTTTCATATGTTAGAAAGGAGCGTTCAGCACCAGTGTCCCAATAAGTAGGTATGAAAATATCATGAATTATTGCATTTAAATTAGGAAGGTCCACCGGACTGATACAAATTGTGTCTAAACATATGGAGGTGGTTGAGTTATTCAGTGGCTGTTGACCCTCCTCACAAGAGCCACTTACTCGTTTAACTGACGACTCTGGTTATTACGAGAGTTACGAAAATTTCTGTTATTTCTATCAGCTCGAGAAAAGTTTTGAGACTGATTTTGATTAGAACGATCGTTCCGAGAATTTTGAAAGTTATTACGCCTTGTCTGCGGCGATTGACGTTCTTGTTGATAGCGATTGAAATTTTGAGGGGGGGGGGGTGAAATTTTCACGCCAAGAATTTTGCATATTTCCATTACCCCGTTGGTGTCATACCAGCAATGGTGTCATACCAGATTTTAGCATCTCCTTTTAAGGAGTATTTTAATAAATTAAATTTATCAGCCTCGTCAATTTTACATATATCAAAATACTGTTCAAGATCTTCAAAAAATTTAAGTACATTGTTTGAGCCAGTAACATAAACCCGAGTTGGGGGGATGTCGAACTGAGTTGGGCGCCACTGTGGCGTTTGCGTTCCTGCAAACTCCATCTTAACTTAAATACTTAGATTACTAAGAAAACCAGAGACGTGAATTAAACAAACAATAAAAGTTTATTTGAACCAGATTAATGGGAGGGCGGCCTGGAAAATAGATCTTAGCTCAGCCAGCGTATTACTAAATCAAAAATATATAAATCAACAATTTAATTATCTTAAATATCTCACCACAGCAGATAGTCGAAGGTGTAGAGACGGTCGCACTCGTACTCCAATACTACGGCTTCACTACGGGACAGAGGATTCCCTTCTGAACCAGCTTGAACTTTCCGAAAACTAGTAGACACTCACCAACCTTCAACACTACTTAACTTCACGCCACTAGATCTCCACTGCTCTACTTCTCAATATCCGTCAAACTAAGATTCATCACAACCACTATAATATCCTCCAACATCCACACTCTCTACTAAAACCATCTCTATTTTTATACTTCTTCCTACACCCTCCTTTCACTACATTTCAATCCGTACTTTTAAAAATCACTTCTAATTTAACTAATATTCAAAATCTAAGTCTTTTAATGCAGCACCCTGCCGACACAAAACTAGCTCGACCTCAACCTTCACCGAGTCACTGGCGACGGAGTGATTTTAACCGTCCTTGTTCCTACTTTGCTGGATCCAGCTTAATTAAAACAACTGTGGTGACGTTCTGACGTCTCAACCTCACAAGTTTTTTAAATATAACTTTAAAAAAATTCTGACCTAAAAAATAATACATTGGCTTTTTTTTTTTTTTTTCTTTTTTTTTTTTTTTTTTTTTTTTGTTGTCTCTGAAGACAAACTAGTTGTACAGGACATATTAATGACATTTTAAACATTGAACATTCCATAGGGAACTTGAGTGTATCATTTTTTAAAAATTCTCAAAATATTCACAGGTGATAGGGGCCGGAGACAGATAGAAAGGCAGACAAACGGACAGACACATTTTTATTAATAGCTCTTAATGTAACTGATTATTTTTGTGTGGCCCTGTAAATCTAATGCTAACCATACCAGAATACATAGAAGGCACACTCTTTTGTGCATACGAATAATATATTTCAATTGCATTAAGCTTTATGGAAAATAAAATTATTAAAATTTGGTTTATAAAAATAACTCTCATAAAAAAATGCTTTGGAGTACTTTCAAGTGCCCCTGTACACAAACCAGTTAGAAATGTACTCTATTTTATATAGGAAACATCCGTTAGGGAATTGAATAACATAATAAAATTTCATTAAAGTTTCTATACATAAAAGGTATTAAAATATGTTTTATAGAAACTCCTCTTATAGAACAATGATTTCGTATACTTTTGGGGGTCCCTGTACACGAACAAGAAGAGGTACTCATTCCATTTTCAACAGGGAACATCCGATAGTGAACTTGAATAAAATTTTTGGATTTAAAGAAATTCCATAAATATTTACGGGAAATAGAGCGCAGAAAAACAGACAGAGAGACAGACAGACGGACAGAAGAACAGTCAGACATATACACAAATTGAAATTATATTCACAGTAAAAAAATGATAGGAAGTGTCAAAAAGCTTAATGTAAACGAAAGTAGAATTCTAGCAATTTTTATTAATAGCTCTTAATATAACTGAATCTTTTTGTGTCACTCTGTAAATCAAATGGTAAAAATGCTATATTCTATGCAAAGCATTTTTTTGTGAATTCAAATAACATATTTCAATTTCCTAAAACTTCGTGGAAAGTAAAGTTATTATAATTTGATTTATAGAAATATTTCACAAAGAACGCAATGCTTTGGAGTAATTTTGAGTGTCTCTGTACATAAACTAGCGGTGGTATGTAATCTATTTTATGTAGGAAACATCCAATAGCGAACTTGAAAAACATATTTCAATTTCATGAAGATATTGTACAGTAAAGGTATGAAAATATGGTTTATAGAAATACCTATCATACATTCCTTCTCATAATTATAAGGACACCCGTTTTCCTATATTAACTAAACATTGAACACTATTATTTAAAGAAATATATTTTTAATTAATTTGAATTTCATTAATACACTATATTTAAAAAGTTTTATCGATTTTCTATCTTAAAAAACTTTAAATATGGTAAAAAGATGATTTTTCAGGTGTTCACAATTATAAGGACAGCTCGAATTTTAGTAATTTGTTTTCAGTTATTCTTTAAATTAATATTTTATGGGGTCTCTTTTTAGGATGAAACAGTCAGACATTCTCTCTGGTATATATATATATATATATATATATACATTTTTTTTTAATATTCAGTTTCAGTACCATTTCATATAGCATATATTATATTCTTAATGCATTTAAACTATTTAAAATTGCTTTCCACTTGCATGCACTTTTCTAATATGATACGTTAAGGTTTTTTTTCAACTTTTAGGCCACGGGAAAGGCAATAATACAGCAGTTTCTTTCTTCAAACTATTTCCTATTGCTCTAAAAGTAGAGCAAAAATGAAAGTCTTGTTGAAAAAAATATTATTACCCCCCAAAATCTAACAAAAATCTGTTAATTCCACGTTTAAAATTTGCGGATATTCTCTTGATGTTCATAATAATAGAAAAAATTATTAAATTCATTCTGCCTTCAGTAGAAGCAGCTCCCCAGAGCACTATAGATCCACCTTTAAGATGCCCGATTCATATCTGCCTTTAAAAAATCTGCTCTGTCTTTCGCTATCTTCAGATCGTGCCAGTAACTGTTAAAAACATTTGGTTAATCAAGAATAAAATGTTTTTCATCCGAAAATGCAACATTTTACCATTTAATATTGACTTTATTCAACTTTAACACAGACGTTCTTTCCCCCATTAAATGATGATTGATTATTACAGGTTTTTTATTCATTTTAACATATTATTAATTATTTTATACATTCATAAATGTAGACCCTAACCTTCCGTTAAAAATTACGAGCAAATTCGGCAGCAATCATTATGAGTAGAACAGTAAGAGGAATTATGAGTCTTCGATCTCTGTAAAACAACTCTGATTTTGCATCAGATCTCTCTCCTATCAAACCAGCAGTTCAATGTTTGATCACATTTCCTTCAGCAATTTTAGACCTTCGAATTTCATTAGAAATTCGGCGAATTGAAATTATCCTTTCACTTAAAAAACACATTTATCATACTTCACTACTTGAACGTTCTTTTTTTCGAGGAATTATCAGTAATGTCCGTCTAAGAAAAATTGAAGGCTTATATATGAATTAATCTAGCCCAGTAGTTAACAAATTCGAATGTCAACTGTAATTTATCCGCTAGTAAGTTAAATAAAACGAAAAAATCTGGATTGTCCTTATAATTATGAACATCTAAAAGCGTGGAGAAAAACACATTTTGCATTATTTTTTATTAATTTTGTTTTATATTAAAATATTGTAACGGTTTTGGTTTTTAGAATACTAGATATATTAAGTGCACTTAGTACAATCTTGTTTACAATTATTTTTACGTTAGTTATTTAAAATATAAAGTGCCCTTATAAATATAAGAAGGAGTGTAGAACACAATTCTTTGAAATACTTTCGAGTGTCCCTGTACACAAACCAGTAGAGGTATAAATTACTTTTTCAATAGGGAACATCCTATAGTGAACTTGTATAACATATATCAATTTCGAAAAATTCCATAAATATTTACGGGAGTTAGAGTGCGGGTAGACAAACAGATGGAGAGACGGACAAATACACAAATTGATATCATATTCACACTTAAAAAAATGTTAGAAAGTGTTAAAAACGCTTAATAAAATCGAAAGTGGAATTCTAGCAAATTTTTAATAATAGCTTTTAATGTAACAGAATATTTTTGTGTTACCCTATAAATCTAATGCTAATCATGCTATATTCTATGCAAAGCATTCTTTTGTGCATATAAATAAAATATTTCAATTTCCTAAAACTTCGTGGAAAGTAAAGTTATCAAAATTTCAATTATAGAAATATCTCTCATTGAACGCAATGCTTTAGAATACTTTCGAGTGTCCTTGTACATAAAACAGTGTTGGTATTTAATCCATTTTATACAAGAAACATCCGATAGTGAACTGGAATAACATAGTTCAATTTCATTAAGATATTTGTACAGTAAAGGTATGAAAATATGATTTACAAAAATACATCTCATAGAACACAATGCTTTGAAATACTTTCGGGTGTCCCTGCATACAAACCAGTAAATGTATAAACTCCATTTTCAAAAGGGAACATCCGATAGTGAACTTGAATAATATGTATCAGTTTCAAGAAATTCCGCAAATATTTACGGGAATTAGAGCGCTGACAAACAGACAGACTGACAGACAGATAGACAAACCGAAGTCGTTAACACTTTTCAACGTTATTGGGAAGTGTTAAAAATGTTTGAAAGTGTTAAAAATGCTAAATGGAAACGAAAGTACACTTTTAGCAAATATTCAATAACAGCTCTTTATATAACTAAATATTTTTGTTTAACCCTGTAAATCTAATGCTAATCATGCTATATGCTATGCAAAGCATTTTATTTTGTGCTTATAAATAGTACATATAAATTTCATAAATCTTCGTGCAAAATAATGTTATTAAAATTTAGATTTTAGAAATATCTCTCATAAAACGCAATGCTTTGGAATACTTTTGTGTGTCCCTGTGCACAAATCAGTGGTGGTATTTACTCCCTTTTATACAGGAAATATCCGATAGTGAACGTGAATATCATATTTCAATTTCATTAAGATTTGTGTAGAGTAACGGTATGAAAATATGCTTTATAGAAATGCCTGTCATGGAACACAATTCTTTGAAATATTTTCGGGGGTCCCTGTACACAAACCAGTAGAGGTATAAACTCCATTTTCAACAAGGAGCATCTGATAGTGAACTTGTATAACATATTTTAATTTCATTAAGATTTTTGTACAGTAAGGGTATGGAAATATGGTTTATAGAAATGCCTCTCATAGAACAAAATGCTTTGAAATACTTTAGAGGGCCCCTGTACGCAAACCATTAGAGGTATAAACTCCATTTTAAACAGGGAACATCCGATAGTGAACTTGTATAACATATATCAGTTTCAAGAAATTCCAAAAATATTTACGGGAGTTAGAGCGCGGACAGACAGACAGACAGACAGATAAATCGAAGTCATAAACACTTTTCAACCTTGTTGGAAAGTGCTAAAAACTACATAGGAATAACTCAAAAGACATCTTCATTTATGTTACGAAGTTTCTTTAGTTTTTTAAATTTTTAGTTTTCATATTTGTTAGTTATTATTCATAGTTATTCTTAGTTATTATTCATTAGTTAATTCTTAGTTATTATTCACTTTTTAGCCCAACTTCCAATCTATCCAAAAGCATTTTATTTTCTTTTTGTCTTTAAAGTTGAAGTTATAGTTAACTTATTTTTAAATTTAAATGTTGACCAATTAAACAATTAGAATATACAGTGTTACAGATTTGTGTAAGGGACAAAAGAATTTTCATACATTATGGTCTAGTAAAGGAAATTCTTTAATGCATGTTTTATATCTTTATACTGCACAAAAAATGAAAATACACATTAATGAAATGCACAAAAGTGTACTTTTCTACAGAATATGGTAGGGTTATTAATGACAGGTTTACAGGGTCCCTCAAAAATATTTAGTTATATATCAGTTTATATGTGGAAATTGCACGTAACGTGTTTTTAGGTATGTTTTGATTTTCAATATTTGAAAAAATGTTTAAATGTTGAAGGCAAAACGAGGAAACGAATAGTATAGTTAGAGATTTTTATAACGTATACGAACCCCATTTTCTTTCCTTCATTAAAAAGAAGAAAAAAACTTATATATATAAATATATTCGTTCAGGTCTTAATTAATCTTTGAACATCCTAGGAGTTTACAAAAATATTATTGTTTCTAAAATTTCCTGATAAATTTGAAATGTGCTTTTGATTTTAATTTGTCTGTCTGCCCATCCATTTAGCTTTCCCATCTATCTGTTTGTCCTACTTTTCGTGCTCTAATTTCTCTAATTGTTTTTCGAATTTCTTGAAAATTGCACCGGTCATTCAAGAAATCCGTTCCAAGTTTCATACTGAAATGTGTATAAATAGCCTTACTGATTTGCGTATGAAGACCAAAAGAATAACAATAAATTACATTCTATGAGAGCGAATTCTATGAAAAATATTTTAATAACATTGTTGTGCACAAAATGTAAGTTAATGACAGTCTTACAGAGCCACACAAAAATTTTCCGATGTATTATGAATTTTAACACTTTCCAATTAAATTCCAAAGTGATTTGGACTTATGTTTATCTCACGGTTTTTTCGTGCTCAAACTTATGTAAAAAGTTTTAAAATGCCTTAAACTGGTGTATTATTCTGTTTACTTAACAAATTTGAGCCGAACCTAAAGAGGATAAGAGTTGTAAGTAACAATGAAGTAGAAACAGCATCAATCAGATGAATCAATCAGTTACAAAGTCAGAACCTTCAAATTTATGAAACAATTTTAAAAGAAAAAAAACTCGATTTTTTTTCTGACGTTTTAGACATCAAGGAATTTTTAAATCAGAATGACTCCAGTTATTGAAAGAAATTGTTTGAAAGAAAAATTTATTTCGAAGAGTTTGCAATCAGTGATGACATAGCAACAGATTTCATAAAAAAAAAAAAAAAAAAAAAAAAAAAAAACTGGAATAGTTTTAAAACAAACATGTCCCAGGTAATATCTTCAGTGACGATGAACATTCATCATTTCTAAAGGCACATCCTTCGAGAACATAAAACGTGAAAGGTATTAAGTGCTTTGCAGGAAATTGTGAAAAAAAAAGAAAAAAAAATCATGGTTGATTTATTTAAATGCCTCAACTAGTCACTGAATAAAAACACTACAGTGACTAGTGATATGTAATTCCAAGTGAACAAAATAGTTGTACATTTCTTCAGAAACTGAAAAAGACTATGATCATTGAGTATTCGAATGCAAAAACTTAACATAAAATGGAGTATTTGATTCTCTGGAGTATTTGATTCTTTGATTCTCTATGTTTCTTTATGAACATTTTTAATTTTTTTTTTTTTAATAGAATTGTAACTAATCATTTGATGCCGCATATAAATTAGAAGATCTGTAAGGATGAACCTTATAAAAGAAAAGAAGATAATCACAAATGTCAATTTTTTTAATACAGATATTTTTATTTTTAAAGTTTTTAATTAATAATTATAATAGATTTTATTCCGAGTTACTGATAACATGAACAAAATTTTAGTTACTTTTGACATTCACGTTATCGAGACTCGACTTGATTATACTTTCAGGGATGGAAAATTGGCGCAGAATCCACACCACAATAAATGAAAGAAAATTTTCTTCTTCTTAAACCTACGATTTTATAGGTAGAGAAATATGTTTAACGAATACCAGCATGCGTTCTGCGCCAATGTTCCATCCCTGTACTTTTCACTCTTTTTTTTTTTTTTTTTTTTTTTTTTTTTTTTTAGTATACTAAATTACCGATTCGTATTTGTTTAAATTCTCGTAACTGTTAAATTTTCAAAAAATGGAGCTGAATCATTCTGGGCGTTTTATTGCTCTAAGTTCCTTTAGTTCCTTATTTTTAATAATCTATATTATACACTGTATATCGTGTATTCTGTACGCTAGCTATTTGTAATTCAAAATGTACTCTATAAATATACTTTAAGATATTTTTAGAAAGTATTTTGATATTAGCGTTTTGTTATAAGAATTATAAATATATGTATTTCAATTTGATTGTACTATTTTGCTTGCATGATGTCATATCTTTGCAAAGAATATTTTTATAAGAAAATGGTTCTCACATAAGAAATTGTTTAAGAATGTACGTACATTTTATACAGTCATGATAAAAAATATAGTACATACCGTGACGTTGGGTATTTCATTGCCTATAGTAAAAACAGTTCTTTCTTTCTTCTCTCTCTTTTTTTTTTTTTTTTTTTAGATTACTTTTACTTTAAAATTCATCTTGTCATCTCCTTTGTAAAATGAGTTGTTAGCTCATAAATTTAAAACTATGAAGAATGCATTATACGGTGTGGTATCTCATGAAAAATAAGATTTTATGTGCATTAAAATATAAATCTTCTATATTCTTTGTGAAATTTATAGTTTATCATTTAAATAGGCTTTCTACATCGTCGATAAATCGACCCAAATATGTTATTTTCAGTTTTTCAAAAGAAAAACTTCGTATAAAAAGGTCTGATAAAATTTTTAGCACGTACTGTTTTAGAAGAATGACCCGTGCTGTTTCTTTATCAAAACAGATTGTTCACTTAAATTACTATGAGGAACCATGTTTCTTTAAAACTCTTTTAGCTTTATCGATGCTTTTTCTATAATATATGCGGTATAGAGTGCGATTATAACTAAATTTCTCTTATAAACAGCATTTTGCAGCTAAAGTGGGTAAGCAGGTTACCACAAAATTTGGCGTGCAAACGATTTCCGAGATGTGCTTAAGGTATGAATAAAAAAGAAGGATAAAGGGATGCAATATAATTATAGAAGTTCTAAACAAATCCATGTTTGCTCTTTGCTATTCACAAATTAAATTTTAAAATGTAAATTTACAGATTTAACACAAGAATTGGCTCACTCGGAATTAAAATTAATCAACATATCTCAGATTTTTTTTTCCACATACCGTACAAGTCATTTAATTTTTCATGTATATTTACTCAAAGCCATATCGCCAGGAAATTCGAGGTCATCTCATAATTTGTAACCTTAAAACAAACATTGTGGTTATATTCTCAGGTATTTTAACTGGAAGATGCAGTTTGTAGTTAGATTTAACAAAGCTTCTGTAGAATAAATTTGTTCAAGCAACGTTAAAACATGACGCATTCTAAACTATACGGCAGGGTCCTGGTATAAAGCGGCGGTGGTTCCTGAGTATAACCGTAAAGATCACGCCCTCATTATTATTATTATTATTATTATTATTTTTTTTTTTTTTTACATACAGATTTTTTTTAGAAGATTTTTCAAAGAGGTATTGCACGACAACTTTAATATTGTAAACTTCGAATAATGCAAACGTTAATGAAATTTACTGAAATAAAGTGGTAACAAACTTTAAAAGGAAAATGTAAATGTTGGAAAATATGAAATAATTTTTCCTATACTTTTCTCGAGTATTAATTATTAGTCTCGTAATTTTCATCGGAGTTGCCAGACGGCATTTTCATTGAATAAATTCATAACTACACAACACCTACTTCCATTGTAGTTACTATGTTTAATAGTACTTGATTTGGAAATTTAGTTAAAATTACCCTGTGTTATAGGATATGGACATTATACGACGCGCATCATTATAGGTATATAACAATTTCTACACCAGTCGCCGAGCTCGAAGTTTTTGTTTACTGCTGTATCAGAAAATACTACCCACTTGAATATGTAAATACATGCAGTCGTTGCCACTCATGCGTAAGATCCATTATTTATCTTATACACGATAGCAAAAGAACATAAAAACAATATTTTTGTGTTGTATCTAATTACAAATTTTTCTCTTTTGACTGAATTACATATTAAAATTTTGGACAAATAAGGATTCGTTCTACACATATTAATAGAATGACATCAATAGTGAAAATTGAAACATGCTTTGAAAGGAGAGTGGTAAAATTTTTTTCTCCGATACAGCAAAAAAGTCTACTGCTGTATCAGAAAATACCACCGACCTAAAAAAGTAAATACATGCAGCCGTTGCCACTCATGCATAAGATCCATTATCTATCTTATACACATTAGCAAAAGAAACTAAAAACAATATTTTTGTGTTGTATCTAATTGCAAAATCTCCTCTTTTGACCGAATTTTATATTAAAATTTTGGACAAATAAGGATTCGTACAACACATATTAATAGAATGGCACCAATAGTGAAAATTGAAACATGCTTTTAAAGGAGAGTGGTAATTTTTTTCTTCTATACAGCAAAAGATTCTACTAATTAAATAAAAGTTGCATATTCTTGCCTGTGGCTTATGTTATATTGTAAAGGAACTGATCGCGAGCATACATATAATGCAAATCTTAGTTATAAATACAATTACCTAGCTTTATCTTCAGACTATTACACAATTAGAGCTGCAGAATTAATGTATTATAGTGAATGCGCATTGAAACACAATTAATAACACCGAATGTTGCCTTATAATTATCGCAAATAAAATCTTTCGTGTTTCATGTCAATATTGTACGTCCCTTTAATTGTACATAATTATTTCATTCATTTAATAATTCCCATATCTCAAACTACTTTTTGGAACTTATAAGCTATTATCTTTTGGACATATAAGCTATTGTAGTTAACGAAAAAATGTAATAAAATAAGATAGTTCAAAGATACAATAAAAGAATCATTTGTATGGTTTTAATTAGGATAAAACTTCACTCATTTACGTTACAATGAATGCGCTCGGTAGGGCATTTACCATTAGGTGGAGCTAGGGGTGATTTTTGAAAACTTTTTTATTACTAAAACAAACTTATTATTATTGTTGTTTTTCATTCACGTGGATTATTCCATTTCAATGCATCTTATGATCAAGAAATTAATACTTTTTGTTGTAAAAGTGGTATCAGCGAAGTTATCAAGGAAATTTAATTTATAATTTTTGAAAATTTTAAGTTATAAGTTAGGGTTCTTCAAAAACTGCAGAACACGACAAAACTGTGTTGAGATTTGCGTTTAAAATATTCCATGCAATTGGTAATATAAAATAATTAATTTTCATAAGAACCTATTTTCACCACATTGTTTATCTTGACATATAAATAGTAGATTTAGCCAATAAAGGTTTTAAAATATTTTTTTTTATTAAATTATATCAGTTTATTTTAAAATAAATTTATCATGCGATTTTTAAATTTATTTTTTACATCTTTTTTATCCATTTATTTTTTACACGTTTCTATATTCCTTGTAAAGTTATTATATCTATTTAAATAATATTATATGTAGAATGAAAAAAAGAATTGAGTTTTTATTGGCAATTTTTTTTATTATTTTTTATTTTACTGTAACTGTTCAAAAACATTAAAGCATTTTTTTTTTTTTTTTTTTTTTTTTTTTTTTTTACATTCCTTAACATATAAATTAAAAGCCCCCAAAAATCTTAAAATTTACTCATATCAGTGTGCTTATAAGTAGAATTAATAAAAATAATTTAAAAATTTGAATCCTATGTCCAAATTATTTTCTTTTGTATGGTTTCATATGGAAAAAAATTCAGCTGAAATCATTTTCCAAATCTGTTTTAAAATTCAATGTCATTCTCTCTATATACTTTTGTCAATCTAGTTAATGCTCACAATGTTTCATACAGACGTGAAGAGGCTGATTTAATTATATTAAACTCTCATGAACGTCATAGAAACAATGAATTCATAGCTTAACATTCTTTAAGTTTGTTTAATGTAAAGTTAAACATAAAAAGAACTAATATGTATAAGTAAGTTTCCTTTGATAATGAATACGTGAATGATTTCTATAAGACATTAAAAACTACAATCTCTGAAAAATAACAACTATAAAAAGAAATTACTCTTTTCACATGTATTTTTTTATCTAAAACAGGTAATGCTACATGCATTTCCCTATCTGAGTACATATGAAAAGATATTTTTACAATAAATAAAAATTAAAAATATGCGAATTACAGATAATAAAACTATAAAAACAAAAGCATTTAGAATGAAATTTATAATTTAAATAGGACTTTAAAATCCATACATAGAACTTCGCATTACGTTATATAAACTGAAAAATACAAAAACAAATTGATAAATTATCGTTTATAAAAACTAAAATTTATTGCAATAAAGCATATAGCAGCAGTTTTTGTTTACAAGAATCATCTCCAGCTCAGAGTTCAATTTTCAATCTTCTACCGCAGATATTTAATTCCTTTAGGAGGTGGAACCAATGTTTTACCTAAAAAATCCATATGGGTTAAAATGTAATAATATTATTTATAAATGCACAAAATTTTAAAGATACAAAAGTTTATTTCTTTGTAATAGCAAAAATACTTATAATGATAAATATTAACATTATTGTAGTACTAAAGAATCAAGTATTATTGCAATATTTTTACATTATAGAAAATTCTATACATTTTTCTATAATATATTTGAGTAAAAATTTTCTGTTCGACAGCATTAAACAGTTCTTAGGTTTCATACTATTAGTTTAGAATTTTAAAAAATGTTTTAATATTAAAATGTCAAATTGGAAATGATTTCTCTTGCTTTAAATACTTTAAAATAGTTACTCATGTATCTCAAATTATAATGAAAGTTAATTAAAGCGAAATAAAATATAAAGTTATTTTATTAATATATAAAATGCATTTTTTGCTCTAGTTATTTCTGTTTATTTTTCCAATCGTCTATACATTTTTTTTTTTTTTTTTCAAACTCAAAAATGCAAAATTAATCAGTACATCTATAGCTGTACAAACATGTTTGCATATAATAAGTTATGGTAAATCTTGATTATTATTGTGAACAAAAAGTTGGCTAATTGTCGTCAAGGTGGTTACTATAATTTACGTAGTACCATTCGTTTAATTCGTTAGAAAGTTTAAGATAATATGAAATGGGCAATGTAGATAAAAAACAAAATGTCATTTTATTTATTTAATTTTGTTTTGTTTTAAAGGAAGGTGGATTGAAAATTTTGGTCTAAAAATACTACAAGTAATAATAATACTAATAATAATTTCTCATAAATTTAATTTCTATAAATAAAAGGTATGCTGAGAAAAGTATAATGAAGAGTATATATCATGTTTCCATGAAAAATAGGCATAACTCAAAACTACAAATTTTAGAGGAGGGCCAACAGAAATGCGCTAGGAGAAAATGTAATTTTTAACATATGTGTTTTAAGCAGTTTGTTCAGATTTTTAAACTTAGTAAAAGTTCTTTGTATATAACTTTTATCTTTTCTTGTTATTTAAAAATGATGCACTGCGAAATATATATATATATATATATATATAAGAAATTTTTGTATATTGTAATACAAACAACGAATCCTTTATAATTAGGCAACAAATAGGTATAATTGAGTTACACCACTCTGATAGGCCTTACATACTAATTGAACGTTTCAAAAACGGTTTAGCCCAAAACTGTGATTTTTTTTTAGTTACGTCTTTCTTTCTTTTCTTTTCTTTCTTTTTTTCTTTTGATGAGAGCGACGCTATAACACATTAAGAGATAAATATGAATTTTGTATTACCCGTACTTAATAAAATTAATTTAAAATGAAGTATATTTTCCCAGTATAATATAAAATCTAGAAACGGGTATCATTCCGCCGGCCAAGCTAAAATTAACATTACACAAAACAAAGGAAATTCGTAAAGCAGGAAAGTAAAATGACGAAACGCTAATCAATTCTTTATTTTAGCTGGCTAAGAAAGATAAAAGTTTTTACTGGGCGGGGTGGCGTTTACAATAGTATTGTTTCTTATACGATTATTTATTTTTGCATAGGAAATATGCGAATTATTTTATGAGAATAATTATTTCTGCATGAGAATTTGAAGTTTATGAGAATAATTATTTTGCATTTGAAGTTTATTACAATAAGTAATTTTCCATATGAAATACTTCTAAATAGGTACTAATGGATTTAAAAATTAAAGTGAAGTTAATTAAAATAAAAGTCATAGTAAAAGCAATTTAAAGCAAAAGAAAGACAAAAAAATGGATTTGCTTTGTAAATTTTGCTTATTTTGTTGAAAACCTGTAATAAAATTAAAGTAAAAAATGATTACCTTTTACAATTTTGAATCAGAATATGCTTTTTGTTTTCTGCCTGTAGAAAATTTTTATCATCAATGGAAAGAGTATCAACTTATAATTCTACTCTTTCCATTGATGATAAAATTAAACCTGATAATCTTGTTGTGTTGCCTTTTTATCCCCCTTATGTTTTAAATTAGCCAATGTTTTGAAGCGTTTCAATTTTCACGTTATTTTTAAACCTGTCAATAAATTCCGATTCCCTTCAACTAAATCCCCTGTTCCCGATCTTCAAAAGTGGGGTATCTATAATGTCCCTTGCAATAATTGTGATTTATCTTATATTGGTCAAACAAAAAGAAATCTTGAATGCCGTTTACGTGAACATTCTCGGTATGTTGTTAATCAAGAAATTTCTAAATCTTCTATTGCGAAGCATAGTTGGGAATTTAATCATAGTTTTAATTTTAAGAGTGCCAAAATTATCTTTCATGCCAAACGCGTTTCCGAACTGGATTTTTTGGAAAATTTAGCTATTTACCTTAATCGTGATAAAATTGTCAATGAAAAATCTGATTCCACTTTGCTGTCTACAGCCTGGAAAAATTTGTTTAATTCAATTAAATAATTTCTTTCATTATGTTTATAACATGATAATAGTTATAATAAAATAAATTTAATTAAAAAAATAAGTAAATAAATAAATGAATTTTATTAAATTTACTTATTAGTATAATATTAATTAAAATAATAATAATAATTTTTTATTCATTCCCCCCCTCTTTTATTGTGTGTGTATTCCTCTCTGATTGGTCCTGCACGATGCTTCCTATTGGTTGTTTGCGTTGCTCCACCCCCCCCCCTCTGGATTTTGCCCTGCTTTCAGTCTTTCATTTGCCTCCAAGGCAGTAGCACGTGTTCTTTTGCACCTGATGAAGAAAGGCTACGTCCTTTCGAAACCTGTTGTGCTGGCTTAAAATGTATGGTTTGTAAAGAAGTTTTAAAATGTAATATTAAATAAAAAACATGTTGATTTTTTTTTTTTTTTAAGTTTTAAAATAAATGCTTATATCTCCCTTATTTAACATGCTATAGTCACACAAATTCATCAACAAATTGAACTGGGTCCATATTAACATATCCTAAAGTTAGAGTTCATTTCGTTTACTTAACGATACAGCGTGATCACAAACATTTTTAATTTTGCTCAATTTGTTACCGGCCGCTTAATTGTTGTCTTAAACCAATCTTCACTGAAAAACATGAGGAAGACACAACAGTTCTTTAAATACCCAATTTTTGAAAATATTTTATTGAGAGATAAGTTTTTAATTTTTTAAAAAAAAGTGATCGTCTGCAAATCTTGCTAAACTTTTGAACAGGAGTGTACTTGCACAAAACTTTTAAATGCTTACGTGGGGATTTAAAAAAAAAAAAAAAATGTGTTAATAATAATGTGAATGATTATAGGGGAACTTTTGTACAAAAAACAAAATATTAGTAAATTAATAAATATTGAAATATTCCTTTTTTTTTTTTTTTCCTTCAAACTCTGCACAAACATACTTAAAAAGATTGTATCAGTTATAGCAAATCAATAAGATTCTTCTCAATATAAAATGCTAAACGTCGGTTAGGAGAGTGAGATAATGTACATGTAAATAACCAAATTTGCTCCAAAAATTATATAATTTTATATTCATGATGTTCAACAAAGTTTTCTAAGTAATCCTACCTGATGCAGGTTTAACACAATGCGGTAGATCTGGAGACCATTTTCCATTGATATCACATGTGTATGAAGCTTCTGAAACTGGAGGCTTGTCTTCATAGTGATTGCAAGCAACTTTGCATGTCGGACCTCGTTTACTTGGAGAGCATGCATAATATCCCGAGCCTACTATTCTCAAAGTGCAGTCAATAAAAGCTGAAAAAGAAAAAAAAAAATATCGTGTAGGATTTCACAAAACATAATATGTATAATAACTTTTTGTAATATTTTTCTTTATAGTGCGCGTGCCCGTGCGTTTGCTTTAACGATATCTTTCCATAAATTAAATTGAAAATATTGAAAATATATTCAAGCCCATTTACCATTAAAATTAGGTTTTAAATACAAGAATATTGATATATGTTGATGAGTTACAAAAAATTAACTAGATTGCACTCGGGGCAAATTTTCTAATGTTTTTGAATCAGATTCAAATATAATCTCAAACTTGCTCTCAAAACATATAATCTAAATTTATAATTAAATATTTCTGAGAAATTATAAAGAAAATTTAACATTATAGTTATATATATATAATGACACTAGAATTTTTAAAAATATAATTTTTTTTAGACAATATATATATATATATATTTAAGATTAAAAGAATGTAATTTTTAATCATATAAATAAAAACAATTTATTGGTCTTATATCAATAGAAATTGTTTTTAGTTTTCTGAAAATATTTCTGTAAAATGTTCAAAGTTACTTTTTTAACAGTGTAATGTGTGTTATATATATTTATCCCTATAAATTCAAAAGTTTTTCTTTATAAAAAATTTTTGTACTTTCCCCCAATTTGTGATGCATCTCAGTTGTAAATTTCTAACTAAGGAAAATTTATTTAATGAAAGCTATTCAGAAATGTAATTTAAAGAAATATTTTAGTCTGTTGCTTCCGCCCCCCCCCCCTAAACTTATATGCAATTCTTGATAGCCTATGTTATTTCAAGGAAAAATTAAATATTTAAACTTCGAACTCTAAAACTTGTTTCTAGTCTTTTTTTTTTTAATACAATTCTTTATGGATCTTATTAGTTTAGAGAAATCATCGCCAAATTTCGCTGTTTTAAATGAATCATATTCAAGCATCTTGAAAAGTATAAATTTTAGATGTTTAATTTAAAATTATTTTTATCTTAAGTATAAGTTTAATCTATATACTTTCTTTTTGAAGCAGAAAACCTTATTTTAGAGGTATGGAATATCATTATTATTATAATTATTATTGTTAATATCATTTTAGAAACTGATATAAAATGAATATGATCACATAGAATACAATAGTTTTTAATCAATCAAGTTAATAATTTTAATAATAGTTTGCATCGCATATTTATTTTATAAGAAATATTTTTAGCTTTATATATATATATATATAGACTCCATATCTTATCCTAAGTTTGATAAATTGATAACCCCCTAATTAAAAGTGTCTTAAGGAACGATTTTTATGAAAATATGCTTTCCATTTGCTCTTTTGTGTATTGACATTATATTCACAAGCTCCTACTTCAAAAATGAATCGTTAATAGAAAGTACTAAATTGCAATTCCTCAAAAAAAAAAAAGAAAGAAAGAAAGAAAGAAAAAGAAAAAAATGAAAATGAAAATGAAAAGTATACGAAACTGTAAGAGATCTTACTTATATTTTATTTTGATTCAATAAATGATAATATAGTGCCATATAATACCATAATATAGTGCCATATAATACCATGCAGTTTATAAGTAAAATTAAACAATTTTTATTTCATTTATATAAAGAAACCTTTAAGTCTCCCTGAATGTAACTATAATCGCATGCTTTAGTCAAAACGAACTGTAAGCACTAAGTTTCGCATGGTGGTCCTAAACATTCTAATATTTCTTTAATTTATTTACCGAAATTAAAGAAAGATTTTTCTCAATCAGTAAGATTATCCTGAGCTTATTGCTTTGAGGGCAAAACCTTTGTAGTGAAACATGTTCTTTACAAACCTAATGTTTCAGACTAATTCGCCAAAATATTTTTCTAGATATTTAATAAAGTCTCTAAAATTGAAAGTGCCCAGCAATTTAGGGAAAATTAATAACAACTAATACAACTCACATTATTGCCTTCTGTGTGACAATATCGCAGAAAATTTCACTTCATTAAAATAAATATATATAAAAAAAATATGTTTAGATACACTAATAGAAAATATGTTCTACATTAAATCATATCATGGTATCACAGTAGCCGTAACCACAAGATGGACAAAGATATTACCATGTATTCACATATCGTTGAACCAAAAGTTGGTACTAGACTATGTGTAACCACAGGATGTTAAATAATTTTTCCATGATTAGCTGCCTTGTTGTATCAAAACTTACTACAACAGTTGATGCAACCATAAGACGGTAAAGCATTTTACTGGGATTTGATGCATTGTTGAACCAAAATTTAATAATATAGTAGCTGCAACCAATAGGTAGTAAGATATTTCAGTGTGATTTGGTCTAATCTAGCATGTTGCATTTTAATACCTAATTTTGGTTCAACCTAGCACTGAAAATTTCAGCAATATATTGTTTAAAAAAACATTTAAAGGGTTAGTGGCTGACACATGCAAAATTTATTGTATATTTGTTTGTATGTTTTGCTGTTTTTTGCTTGTAAGAGCGAATGATATTTCGTTTTCTTACTTTTTAGAGCATTAAAAGGGATTTTGTCAATTAAAAGTTTATATTTATATTGTTTATTACATTTTTATGATGCAAAATTCTAAGAAAAAATGCAAAAGCTTAGGCATCTATAAGATTTGATGTAAGGGTACGAATGATCTTGCTTAATTTAGAATCGGTTTAACCAATTAAGTAACGGCAGTACTTTTGTTTGACAAACTGTAACAATAATCTAAATTAAGTGTAATATTATGACAGACTTGTCGCATTATGGCAAAAATTTCAACTTCAACAAAATGCATTCTAAGAAGAAAATTTCATTTTCATAAAAATAATTTTTGGGTTCATAAAATCCTAAATTTTTTCAGATATTAAAAGAAAAAAAAAAAAAAATAGGTTAAACAGTTTTAATAACAATTCAATAATTGTCATATATTATAAATTTTTCTGTTTGTAATATTTGTTTAAATAAATGAAAATAGCATGATTATAAATTAAAAAGTTAGGAATTTCTTATTACTTTATAGGTTCATATTATTAAATTTAATATTTTTTATTTTAATAAAAGTGTATTCAGTGCTTTTTTTTATTAATTTAAAGGTGATTTTTAAGACGAAATTTGCTTTACAATAATTTTGTAGTTCTCGATTTTCTAATTAATTAGAAGAGACTTCATCTCCCTGTACCTATTTACCAGACAGAAAAAGTCACGTATTTTCTAAATTGCAGTAAAAAATACTTTATTTTAACAGATTTAAGAAAAATAATGTCTATGAATAGTGATTATAAACTCACAGACCAAAAAATCGCTTAATTCATTTGAAAAACTCAGATATTATTTAAAAATAGTATTTAATTAAATTTGTGATCATGTCTTTGGCTGGTGTAATCGAGATATTTTATATGCTATTTGTTTTACACGTTAAGGATAGCTATAAAGCTAATTATACACTTATTTATATCTTAAACAAGCAACGTGATAAGAACGCACGATTTCCTGCTAACAGGCGTTTTAAATAACTAACCCAATTCACTTTGTTAGGGTATGTTTCCGTAATTAATGAAAAGAGTCATACAACTATACGTGTGATACTATGCGGATATTGACTATGATGTAAAATTCAATTTCTGTGAAAATAAAAACAGTCTACTAAAACCGTTTGAGATACTATTTTTTATTGTTGAGATTTTATTAGTTTATATTTGAGAATTTAATTAATTATATTTTATTAGATTCAGTCGATTTTATTTATAGTTAAAAAGGCGTATAATTTTCATTTCCTTTGAGTCCATCATTATTATATTTTTTCATAATTAATTAAAAAAAAAAAATTCAATGCAAAATCACTTTCGCATATTTAACGTACGGAAAAGCAATACACTCAGCGGCCCACTTATTACGATCACCTGAGAGTTTTATTCAAATGAGTTTTTCCATCACGGCGTATTGAAATGTATTTGAAAAAATAAGCCTGCATTCATAAGGCAGTAGTAGAAACTTTGAAAGAAGGGTTGCTAGTAAAATCTTGATTGCATAGAGCAAGTATTAGCAAAACTGCTGAGAAATGTTTCAGAGCAGCTGTAATAAAAGTGCATCAAAACTGGACTGTTACAGAAAAGTCTGGGTCTGAAAAGTTTAAATGTTGTCTCCAACTGATCGAGCAGTACAGAAAATATCCAGAATTGTAACAGAAAGCGAAATAATATCAATGCAGCTAATTGCAGCAGATCATGACCAAATACGTCTTAAATTCTCTCTAACCTCTCTATGCACCGTGCCATGCTTCATATTGTCTATAGAAACCAATGACTAGAGCGACCACTGCGAAGTCATCATAATAAAGTGACCGCTTACTGTATATTTTATGTAAGAGTACAATTTTTCAATTTCTACTTACGCAAGCACTGTTCCAATTCCATATCTGGTATCCACATGTTCTCTTCGTGAATACATTTATAATCTTTTTGTATACCTTCCCTTAACGTGTGCCCAAATATGCATATTTGTTTGCACTGTCTGCAACAATAGAAAAAAAAAATAATAAATATATTAAGATCTAGAATTACATTCCCAGATAATATCACAAAGAATAAAAATTACAAAACTATTAAGCCTTTTATTAAATACTAAATAAAAGAAAAACGTTTTAAACCAATAATAAAATAAAGTAAAATATAATTTTTATAATCAATACATTTAGAAAGATTAAAAAAGAAAAAAAAAATGCATTCATTTGCTATTACGCATTCAAACAAATTTGAATTAGTAAATAATTCAGTAAATAAAAATAGTTAAAACAAGTATGATGTGGCCAACACAATACTTTCTTTTTTATAATTTTGCACAAAATTCACGCAGTATAAATTATTTATTAAATTATTTTCCATTATAAATGACGACAATTTTTATCTGACAGAATTAAACCACTAAATGCCGAAAGAATTCTTTGCCAATATCAAAAGATATAGACTTTTTTTTCTTTTTCCTGACATTTTTTTTAATATCGTTAAAAAAATGAAAAAAAAAAATCGATAACTTTATTTTAAATTGTCACAGATCTATAGTTCAACCATTCGTTTTAAAGGAATTGACGAGATCTGTCGAAAGATTCTAGTATGACCACTTTCTTCAGAGTACATCACAGTAAAAATAGAGACAATATATTCCGGAGACCTCAAAATAACAATAAAAATAAAAATCGCCTATCTGTGTGTTTATTTTTATTTTATTTTATCGTGGTTACAATAATTTCATTTTATAGCAAGTACTATTTAAAAAAAATCACATCGTACCATTTATATATATATATATATACCGAAAAAAAAAAAAAAAGACACACATTTAGAAAGGAGGGAGAAATTGAAAATGATTTAATTAAATGAGGATTTTGTTTATTAAATGTTTACTATCATTTTAAATACATTAAATGAAATCTATTAATTTTATATAACAATAAAATATTGTTAACATTAGTTTTTAAGTAACATATAGTTTTTCAGCAAAACTTTTGATAGAGTAAGTGTGGATTAGCATTAAAACTAGAAATTGTTTTGTAACAAATTTAAAGAGAATAGATTAAACAAGGTTTCTTTTAGAAAAGATACATTAATAGAACTAATTATATATATATATATATATATATATATATTGGCGTGGAGGGGGGAGGAGGAACTGGATTCGCCTTTTGAGAAACACAAATTAAGAATTTGACGCTGAAAATCTTTGTAATTTATGCATACACGATTTTATGAATATCTAAATCCATCTTTTACTAAGTAATTATTTTTAAATAAATCCTTTTATTTTCTTTCAACTTCCCATTTTAACAGATTTTGTACATGTTTTTTTTCTTCCTCAAGAAGGAATATTTTATAGAATTTTGGGGCTAAACAGTTGCTGAAATTTTAGCCAATTTATGGTGTTAAATTACAATATTTTTCTTTTTCATTATTCAACAACAATATTTCAATGCCACTTTATGCAAATTCTCATATATACAAATTTTAAGAAGGCGCATCTGGCAATATCCCTTACACCAAACAAGACAAGCGTACTAACATCTAAATTTTGATAACTGATGAAAACAACATCGTTAGATATATTACGAGACTTTTTTCAATAGAAATCCTTGAACTTCCCTTGACAAGCAGTAAAACATACACGCAATACAAATAATATTTATATGTACAGATACAAATGTTTTTAATGGTTAACAAATGCAATAATACTTATAGTATATATATATATATATATATATATATATATATATTTGTACCCACACATCATAATTTACAGAAAGCAATACACAAATTTTGTAAATTTTCACAGTTATTAGTTATTATATTTTTGTGAGTTACTATGTTCATATTAAAACACAATGCGTCTTTCGAATACATTTTTTTTTTTTATATAAATAGAAAAGCTCTGGTCCGTAATATTTCTTTAATCTAATATTATAATCTTTTATCATTTTATACACATGCCACTTGCATCACATAAACTCTTAATTTTTACACTTCTTTAAAGATAGCACGTGATCGTATTTTTACATAAAAATCAAGATATTAAATTCATTTTTTTTTTTAACCTTTCGTTCAGCATGTGATCTTATAATCGGTGAAACAATTAAATGTACAATGCTCCGACGTTGCGCTAACAAACGAGAGGAAGCTGTACGGTCCGCCACATCCATGCGGATGAGGTGTCTGTCGTCTCGTGCGTCGTGCCGTTGTTCTATTGCGTGCCCCACTGCAAGGATTCTCCTCAGTCCATCTCTTTCAAACACGCATCACAGTTGTGGCATTACACTGCGTGCGGGCTGCGATTTCTCGATACGAAAATCCACACTCTCGCATACAAACGGTGCGGCCTCGTACGAGCTCTATTAGTTGTTGGTATGGCACCCTCCGCTTTTGGCGAGGCATATTCACCACCAATGAAACTTTTACCACAGACAAAGAACGATAAACTGATTTCAACGCGAATTTACCGCACTTTATATACCTAGAACAAGCGACTGATAAAGACTCGGTTCTCGTTGCACGCATACGCAATCGCTTTATAATTCTAATCATTTCTATATCTTTCCTCATTTAACATTTACTGTACGTTTGATTCAATTTGCATAATCCCTTCATGGTGTTGCAATTTTCACAAACATGGGTATATATATATTAACTTTGCCACAAACAAATACAAACAACATGTTTACACTAGCTAATACAGTAAAAATTCCACTTCAGTTATTACCCTCTAAGAATAAAGAAACAAAAAAAAATGCCTTTTTTTTTTCCCCCCTCCAAAAAAAAAAAAAAATAAATAAAAAAATGATAATCTATAATAATAAATGGAAAGGTTTGTCTGCCTGTCTGTCTATCTATCTGTCTGTCTGTCTGTTCCTTTATACGTTCAGCCCCTATTGAACGCAGAAGTACAAGAATTGACATACGGATGCTCTGGAGCCTTTCCAATGTTTTCTCTGGAGCCTTTCCGATTTAAAAATCTTAATTAGTTTCGGAGATATTAATTAAAATGTTGACCCATGTCGATCGAACAATGACCAAAAATCCTTATTGCTTAAAAAGAGGCATTCTATCAGCATTCAGCAGACGTTTTTAACGGCTGTCTCTGACGGAAACAAAACATGTGCAAGTCATTAATGTCACATGATCTTTAACTGGGGTTAAAAATTGCAAATTTCAAAATGCTTCAAATTTTCTTTTTCGTACACGACAGTTAATATACAACCTATTCAGCACAAAACCAACCTGCAGTTAAAATTTCATCAATTTTCATTAATAAACAAAGCAGTTACATTTTAATTGCAAATTAAATTTTATTCAAACACGTAATCTATCTTTCAATAGACGATAGGAGTTTCCATAGCAACAAAATACATTTGAAGGAACTAAAAAATACTTTTTCTTTTTCTTTTTACTTCCATTACCCGACTACCGTGGTATATATATATATATAGGCTTTGTTGAAATAAAAAATATTTATTTTTCTTTTTACTTCCAAATAAACTAAAATTTAATAAAACTACCGTAGAAAATGAAATTAGAGATTTCACGTGATTTACATGTTTTAGAATGTCCTGATTAGGTTTTCTTTTGTATCTCAGCTACTAATTAAAATAATTTCATAAGTAACACATTATTTGAAAGCTTTGTTGATTTGGAATTGAACAGTAGATTACAGAAATTTCTACCGCCAGATATTTTAAAATTTCGATATTTCAAATTCCAATTAAATTATTTTTAATACATCATTCGAAAGATATTTTAAAGTTTTTTAAATTATCGAAAGTTTTCACCAGATTTACACGTTTTGAGGTCTCCTGAATTAGTTTTCTTTTGTATCTCAGCTAATAATTAAAATAATTTCATAAGTAATACATCACTAGCTGGCTTCGCCCGCTAGCGGGTCAGTATTTTCAAATGAATCACTAACAGCAACTTTTAGTGTTAAGAAAAGAAATTTAAAAAAAATCATTTCTGATTGGGTAAAAAGTCGGCCCGGGTCCCCACTGCCTTCGGCAGCGCAGTCCCGTGCGCGCTGCGCGTGCACAACTTAAGGGATATACGCGCTGCACGCGCGTATACCTTCCCTGACCTTTCGTGCCCCCTAAAAAAAATCATTTCTGATCGGGTAAAAACTCGCACCGGGTCCCCACTGCCTTCGGCATCGCAGACCCATGCGCGCGCACGTATGAAGGTATACGTGCGCTGCGCGCACATATTCCTCCTGAAGTCATATTTTTATTCTTAAGAAAAGAAAATTTAAAAAATCATTTCTCATCGGGTACAAAGTCGGACCGGGTCCCCACTGCCTTCGGCAGCGCAGTCACGTGCCCGCTGCGCACGCACAAGTTCACGGATACACGCGCTGCGCTCGCGTATTCCTTCCCTGACCCTTCGTGCCCCCTAAAAAAATCATTTCTGATCGGTTAAAAACTCACACCGGGTCCCCACAGCCTTCGGCAGCGCAAACCCATGCGCGCTGCGCGCATATACTCCTTCTCAAATCAAATTTTTATTTTTAAGAAAAGAAAATGAAAAAAATCATTTCTCATCGGTTAAAAAGTCGGACTTGGTCCCCACTGCCTTCGGCCGCGCAGTCCCATGCGCGCACAAGTTAAGGGATACGCGCGCGGTGCACGCCTATCTCTTCCCCACCCTTTCAGCCCCTCCTAATTAACCTACGTATACCAATTTTGAACGGTCTAACTCAATTAGCTGAGATGCAAAGGAAAACCTAATCAGGACACCTCAAAACGTGTAAGTCTGGTGAAAACTTTCGATAATTTATAAGAAGTTTAAAATATCTTTCGAATGATGTATTAAAAATAATTTAATCATAATTAGAAATTGAAATATTGAAATTTGAAAATATTACAGCGCCATCTGTCGGTAGAAATTTCTGTATTCCACTGTTCCATTCCAATTCAAAAACGCTTTCTAATGATGTATTACTTATGAAATTATTTTAATTAGTAGCTTAGATACAAAGAAAACTAATTCAGGACACCTCAAAACGTGTAAATCTGGTGAAAACTTTCGATAATATAAAAGAACTTTAAAATATCTTTCGAATGATGTATTAAAAAAAATTGAATCATAATTAGAAATTGAAATATTGAAATTTGAAAATAATACAGCACCATAAGAGAAAACTGATTCAGGACACCTCAAAACGTGTAAATCTCGTGAAAACTTTCGATAATTTAAAAGAACTTTAAAATATCTTTCGAGTGATGCATTAAAAATAATTTAATTATAATTAGAAATTGAAATATTGAAATATTGAAATTTGAAAAAAATACAGCGCCATCTGGTGATAGAAATTTCTGTATTCCACTGTTCGATTCCAAATCAAAAAAGCTTTCTAATGATGTATTACTTATGAAATTATTATAATTAGTATCTGAGATACAAAAGAAAACTCATTCGGGACACCTCAAAACGTGTAAATCTGGTGAAAACTTTCGATAATATAAAAGAACTTTAAAATATCTTTCGAATTAAGTATTAAAAATAATTTAATCATAATTAGAAATTGTAATATTGAAATTTGAAAATATTACAACGCCATAAAAGAAAACTGATTCAGGACACCTCAAAACGTGTAATTCTGGTGAAAACTTTCGATAATTTAAAAGAACTTTAAAATATCTTTCGAATGATGTATTAAAAATAATTTAATCATAATTAGAAATTGAAATATTTAAATTTGAAAATATTACAGCGCCATAAAAGAACACTGATTCAGGAGACCTCAAAACGTGTAAATCTGTTGAAAACTTTGAAATATGTAAAAGAACTTTAAAGTATCTTTCGTATGATGTATAAAAAATAAATTAATCGTAATTAGAAATTGAAATACGCGTATTAGAATATTGCAAAAATGTCCGGCGTGTAAAGATAAAATTTAATTTGCAATTAAAATGTAAATCTTTTGTTTATTGACCAAAATCGATGAAATTTGAAATGCAAGTTTGTTTTGTGGTGTAAATATTATATACTAAATAAAATGTGTAAAATTTGAAAAATTGAAGAAAATAGAAAATTCCAATTTTTAATCGCAGTACGAAACACGTGATCTCATTAAATAGCAGATGTGTTTCCGTTGAAGACTGCTGTAGACGAAAAGTCTGCAAAGCTAAGTTTCTTGTGATTTGTTGCCAATATTTTTTTATAGTTTAGTTAATTTTAAAAAATCTAATTGTCCGATCGATAAGCCGTTTAAACCATCGGTTTAAGAAAAAAAAGCCCTTTCCAATGGTATCTTGTTTGTAACAATACGACTGAAATTTCTAATTTATTTTCCACTTTTTTCGTAAAAATGTCGCTTTTTAAGCATTTAATCATGAATTAGAAAGCTTTTTTGATTTGGAATCGAACAGTGGAATACAGAAATTTGTATCGCCAAATGCCGCTGTAATATTTTAAAATTTCAATATTTCAATATTTCAATTTCTAATTATGATTAAATTATTTTTAATGCATCATTCGAAAGATATTTTAAAGTTCTTTTAAATTATCGAAAGTTTTCACCAGATTTACACGTTTTGAGGTGTCCTGAATCAGTTTTCTTTTATATCTCAGTTATTAATTAAACAAATTTCATAAGTAATACATCATTTGAAAACTTTGTTGACTTGATACACATTTTAAAGTACTTTTACATTATCGAAAATGGAATTCGAGATTTCACCCGATTTATACGTTTTGAGGTGTCCTGATTAGGTTTTCTTTTGTATCTCAGCTACTAATTAAAGTAATTTTATAAGTAATACATCATTAGAAAACTTTTTTGATTTGGAATCGAACAGTGTATTACAGAAATTTGTACCGCCAGATGGTGCTGTAATATTTTAAAATTTCAATATTTCAATTTCTAATTATGATTAAATTATTTGTAATACATCATTCGAAAGATATTTTAAAGTTCTTTTAAATTATCGAAAGATTTTACCAGATTTACACGTTTTGAGGTCTCCTGAATCAGTTTTTTTTTTTTTTTTTTTTTTTTTTGTATCTCAGTTATTAATTAAAAAAAGTTCATAAGTAATACATCATTTGAAAGCTTATTTTAGTTGATACACATTTTAATGTACTTTTACATTATCGAAAATGGAATTCGAGATTTCACCCGATTTACACGTTTTGAGGTCTCCTGATTAGGTTTTCTTTTGTATCTCATCTACTAATTAAAATAATTTCATGAGTAATACATCATTTGAAAGCTTTGTTGATCTGGAATGGAACAATAGATTACAGTAATTTCTACCGCCAGATGGTGCTGTAATATTTTTAAATTTCAATATTTCATATTCTAATTATGATTAAATTATTTCTAATACATCATTCGAAAGATATTTTAAAGTTCTTTTACATTATCGAAAGGGGAATTCGAGATTTCACCTTATTTACAATTTAAAATGTCCTGATCAGGTTTGCTTTTGCATCTCAGCTAATTGAGTAAGACCTTTGAAAGTTGGTATATGCAAGTTAATTAGGAGGGGCTGGAACGGTGGGGAAGGAATAGGCGCGCAGCGCGCATGGGTTTGGGACCCGGTGCGAGTTTTTACCCGATGATAAAACATTTTTTTTTTAAATTTTTTTTCTAAATAATAAAAGTTTGATTTGAGAAGTTAATATGCGTGTACAGCGCACGTATATCCTCAAACGTGCGCGCGCAGCGCGCATGGGTCTGCGATGCCGAAGGCAGTAGCGTCCCGTTGTGAGTTTTTACCCGATGCTAAATGATATATTTTTTAATTCCTTTTCTTGAGAATGAAAGTTTATGAGTAATAACTTGGATTTTGAGAAGTCATAAAGAAGATGAAGGAATACGTGCGCGTAGCGCACGGGTCTACGCTGCCTAAGGCAGTGGGGACCCGGTGCGACATTTTTCCCGATCAGAATTTTTTTTTCTCTTTATTTATAGCATGATAAAAATTAATGCAATTTTGAGAATTCATTAATTATTGTGATTCATTTAAAAATAGTGACCAGCGGAGCGGGCGTAGCCTGCTAGTATAAAATTTGCAAAATTTAGCTATGTTGTGGAAAGTTAGGGAGAACTTTTCTGAAGAAAGTAAACGAAATAAAAGTTCACCTGCTATCTTTTGTCACCTGTGCCAAATCTATAATAATAAAAGGAAAGGTTTGTCTGTCTGTCTGTCTGTCCGTCTGTTCTTTTATACGTTCAGCCCCTACTGAACGCAGAAGTACAAGAATTGAAATACTGATGCTCTGACGCCTTTCTGAGTTCCTCTTGAAAACAGAATTTAAAAATTTTAATTTGTTGTGGAGATATTAATTAAAATGTCCACTCATGTCTAATCTGAAAGCGATCTCAATGACTGAGAATTTACCGCCATTGCATAAAAAAGATATTTTAACAGAGTTAAAATTAGAAAAAGTGGAAAATAAATTAGAAATATTTGTCCGATCGTTACGATTTCGGTACCAAATGAAAGGAAATTTTTTTCTGAATTTAAGTGTGCAAGCGGCTTATCGGTACAACAATTAGATATTTTTTAAATTAACTAAAGTATGAATTTCTTGTGGCAACATCATGTCAAATGCCAGACGGCGTCTGCCATGAAAAAGGAAATGATGGTAACCGATCAAGATGTCACGTGTTTTACAGTGGGGATAAAAATTGCAATTTTCAAACTTTTTCAAATTTTCATTCACGTTACAATTGAATTAATATTCGGCTTATTATAAAGCTATTATAAGCATGTTATAAAGCTACTGTTCAATTTTCATGAAAATATCCGGATAAACAAAATTGGTAGTTTAAATTTTGTTTAACATTTTGCAGTATATATTTTAAATTGTGATATGCCGTTGAAATTTCGTAATATTTGGTTTTAACGCCCGATAAGCTTTGTTGATTTGGAATTGAACAGTAGATTACAGAATTTTCTACCGCCAGATACCGCTGTAATATTTTAAAATTTCAATACTTCGAATTCTGAATATGATTAAATTATTTTTAATGCATCATTCGAAAGATATTTTAAAGACCTTTTATATTATCGGAAGTGGAATTCGAGATTTCACCAGATTTACACGTTTTAAGGTCTCCTGATTAGATTTTCTTCTGTATCTCAGCTACTAATTAAAATGATTTCATAAGTAATACATCATTTTAAAGCTTTGTTGAGTTGGAATTGAACAGTAGATTACAGAAATTTCTACAGCCAGATGGCGCTACAATATTTTAAAATTTCAATATTTTGAATTCTGAATATGATTAAATTATTTTTAATACATCATTCAAAAGTTATTTTAAAGTACTTTTATATTATCGAACAGCCTACATTAAATTTATCCAATAGCGGGCGCTAATGGCAATTATTCGAGATTTCACCTGATTTATATGTTTTAAGATGTCCTCAAGGGGCCAAAAAATTAGAAATTGAGTTAGACCGTTCAAAATTGGTATATATAGGTTTTAGGTGCCTACGAGTCGAATGAGGATATTTTCGAAAGTGTAAAATTAAGGAGGGACAGGAAGGGTGGTGAAGGAATACGCGTGCGCAGCGAGCGTATATATGAATTCGTGAGCACTGCGCACACACGGGTCTACGCTGACGAAGGCGGAGGGGACCCGGTGTGAGTTTTTATCCGATCAGAAATGATTTTTTTTTTTTTTTTTTTTTTTTTAATTCCTTTTCTTAAGAATAGAAGTTTATGAGAAATAACATGGAATTTTCAGAATTCTTAAGGGCAGATGAAGGAATACGTGCGCTTAGCGCTGATATATATGCATTCGTGCGTGTGCATCGCGCACGGGTCTACGCTGCCGAAGGCAGTGGGGACCCGGTGCGACATTTTTCCCGAACAGAATTATTATTTTTTTTTTTTTTTCGTTTCACATGATAAAAATTAATGCAATTTTTAAAATTCATTAATTATAATGATTCATTTAAAAATAGTGACCAGCAAAGCGGGCGTAGCCTGCTCGTCATAAATAAAAAAAGTTTTCAGTTTTTTATTTATTTATTTATTTATTTTCATTGTAAGACCATTTGAACAGTGCTGTTGTGTCTATAATAATAAATGAAAAGGTTTGTCTGTCTGTCTGTCTATCTGTCTGTCTGTCTGTCTGTCTATTCTTTTATACGTTCAGCCCCTATTGAACGCAGAAGTACAAGAATTGACATACGGATGCTCTGGAGCCTTTCCGATGTTTTCTCTGGAGCCTTTCCGATTTAAAAATCTTAATTAGTTTCGGAGATATTAATTAAAATGTTGACCCATGTCGATCGAACAATGACGAAAAATCCTTATTGCTTAAAAAGAGGCATTCTATCAGCATTCAGCAGACGATTTTAACGGCTGTCTCTGACGGAAACAAAACATGTGCAAGTTATTAATGTCACATGATCTTTAACTGGGGTTAAAAATTGCAAATTTCAAAATGCTTCAAATTTTCTTTTTCGTACACAACAGTTAATATACAACCTATTCAGCACAAAACCAACCTGCAGTTAAAATTTCATCAATTTTCATTAATAAACAAAGCAGTTACATTTTAATTGCAAATTAAATTTTATTCAAACACGTAATCTATCTTTCAATAGACGATAGGAGTTTCCATAGCAACAAAATACATTTGAAGGAACTAAAAAATACTTTTTCTTTTTCTTTTTACTTCCATTACCCGACTACCGTGGTATATATATACAGGTTTTGTTGAAATAAAAAATATTTATTTTTCTTTTTACTTCCATTAATAAAACTACCGTAGAAAATGGAATTAGAGATTTCACGTGATTTACATGTTTTAGAATGTCCTGATTAGGTCTTCTTTTGTATCTCAGCTACTAATTAAAATAATTTCATAAGTAACATATTATTTGAAAACTTTGTTGATTTGGAATTGAACAGCAAATTACAGAAATTTCTACCGCCATATATTTTAAAATTTCGATATTTCAAATTCTAATTAAATTGTTTTTAATACATCATTCGAAAGATATTTTAAAGTTCTTTTATATTATCGAAAATGGAATTCGAGATTTCACCCTATTTACATGTTTTGAGGTCTCCTGATTAGGTTTTCTTTTGTATCTCAGCAACTAATTAGAATAATTTCATAAGTAATACATCATTAGAAAGCTTTTTTGATTTGGAATAGAACAGGGAATTACGAAATTTCTACCACCAGATGGCGCTGAAATATTTTAAATTTAAATTTCTAATAATGATTAAATTATTTTTAATACATCATTCGGAAGATGTTTTAAAGTTCTTTTAAATTATCGAAAGCTTTCACCAGATTTACATGTTTTGAGGTTTCCTGAATCAGTTTTCTTTTGTATCTCAGGTACTAATTAAAATAATTTCAAAAGTAATACATCATAAGAAAGCTTTTTTGATTTGGAATCGAACAGTGGAATACAGAAGTTTGTTCCGCCAGATGGCGCTATAATATTTTAAAATTTCAACATTTCAATTTCTTATTATGATTAAATTATTTTTAATACATCAGTGGAAAGATATTTTAAAGTTCTTTAAAATTACCGAAAGTTTTCACCAGATTTACACGTTTTGAGGTCTCCTGAATCAATTTTCTTTTATATCTCTGTTATTAGTTAAAAAAATTTCATAAGTAATACATCATTTGAAAGCTTTGTTGAGTTGATACACATTTTAAAGTACTTTTACATTATCGAAAATGGAATTCTAGATTTCACCCGATTCACACGTTTTGAGAGGTCCTGATTAGGTTTTCTTTTGCATCTCAGCTACTAATTAAAATAATTTCATAAGTAATACATCATTACAAAGCTTTTTTGATTTGGAATCGAACAGTGGAATACAGAAAATTGTACCGCCAGATGGCGCTGTAATATTTTCAAATTTCAATATTTCAATTTCTAATTATGATTAAATTATTTTTAATACATCATTCGAAAGATATTTCAAAGTTCTTTTCAATTATCGAAAGTTTTCACCATATTTACACGTTTTGAGGTGTCCTGAATCAGTTTTCTTTTGTATCTCAGCTAATAATTAAAATAATTTCATAAGTAATACATCATTAGAAATCTTTTTTGATTTGGAATCGATCAGTGGTATACAGAAATTTCTACCGCCAGATGGCGCTGTAATATTTTAAAATTTAAATTTCTAATTATGATTAAATTATTTTTAATACATCATTCGAAAGATATTTTAATGTTCTTTTAAATTATCGAAAATTTCCACTAGATTTACACGTTTTCAGGTGTCCTGAATTAGTATTTTTTCTGTATCTCAATTATTAATTAAAAAAAGTTCATAAGTAATACATCATTTGAAATCTTACTTGAGTTGATACACATTTTAAAGTCCTTTTACATCATCGAAAATGGAATTCGAGATTTCTCCCGATTTACGCGTTTTGAGGATTCCTGATTAGGTTTTTCTTTTGTATCTCATCTACTAATTAAAGTAATTTCATGAGTAATACATCATTTGAAAGCTTTGTTGATCTGGAATGGACCAATAGATTACAGAAATTTCTACCGCCAGATGGCGCTGTAATATTTTTAAATTTCAATATTTCAAATTCTAATTATGATTAAATTATTTTTAATACATCATTCGAAAGATATTTTAAAGTTCTTTTATATTATCGAAAGTAGTATTCGAGATTCCAACTGATTTACAATTTTAAGGTGTCCTGATCAGGTTTTCTTTTGCATCTCAGCTAATTGAATAAGACAGTTCAAAATTGGTATATGTAAGTTAATTAGGAAGGGTTGGAAGGGCTTGAAAGGAATAGGCGCGCAGCGCGCACGAGACTACGCTGCTGAAGGCAGTGGGGACCCGGTCCGACAATTAACCTGATGATAAATGATTTTTTAAATTTTCTTTTCTTAAGAATAAGAGTTTGATTTCAGAAGGAATATGTGCGCTCACGGCACGTATATCTTAACATGTGCGCGCGTGGCGCGCATGGGTTTGGAACCCGGGGCGAGTTCTTACCCGATGATAAAAGATTTTTTTAAAATCTTATTTTCTTAATAATAAAAGTTTGAGTTGAGAAGGAATATGCGTGTACAGCGCACGTATATCCTCAAACGTGCGAGCTGCGACCGCACGGGTCTGCGCTACCGAAGGCGTGTGTACCGACCCAGTGCGACATTTTTCACAATCATAATTTTTTTTTCTCCTTTTTTATCACATGATAAAAATTAATGCAATTTTGAAAATTCATTAATTATTGTTATTCATTTAAAAATAGTGAACAGCGAAGCGGGCGTAGCCTGCTAGTTTTTTAATATAACTTGTAAGTAGACAATTTTTGCAATGATAATAATAATAATAATAATAATGAATCTTAAAATAGACAGAAAAAAAAAATATTAATATCAGTGAAGCACAGGAAGAAAAAGTACTAAAATTAATTTTATACGTACACATATTTTGGGTACGAAACACACATTAATGTCGAGTCTCTTCTTTCTTTAGGTAATTTGCATGTTTCACCCTCTCGTCTCCTACGATTGAGCTTCATAGAACTGTTCATACTGACTGAGTCATGTGAATCAGAAAGAAGCTTACGCCTTGAAACATAATGGTCATCGCTAATTTCACTATCACTCTGATCTACATGTGAAACAAATCAGAAAGATAATATATATATATATATATATATATATATATATTATTTTTATTATTATTATTATTATTTTATTAAGACAATAAATTTAGCAAAGATAAATAAGATAAATAAAAATAATGTTAATCAGAGTTATTTGGGAATCGCACAAGTATTTAAGCAGATATATATATAGTTTATATAAATAGATTTGCCCTACGATAACAATTAAAAAGGTACCTGGATTTTAAGAGTTTTGAAATGTGAATTTTATTCTTATGTATCACATTTAATAAATACCGCACAACAAAACTGTTTGTATCAAATTCATTGCCTTGAAGAGACGTTTCTAGAGATGTATCACAAATCATACTTCCCTTTTGAAATTTTGAAGTTGTCCTTTTTTATATTTGCCCTCTCTAGCGGAATCTTTATCCCCTCCCTCCCCAAGCCCAAAATATTTACACTAAATAAGATCCCTCTCGAATTCAATGAAAATGTATTTCGCCATTTTGTAAAATTTTTGATACATTTCCGAAAAATAAGATAGGACAGCTTGTGGAACTTTTTCCGATTTTTGAAATGTGGCTTTAATACTCGTGTATCTCCTTTAACCCTATAAGCGTTAAGCCCGTCTTTTTCCGTCAAGCATAGTCAAAACAAAAGGCTGGTATGGCTAATTTTTAAATATATGTTGCTTTTTTCGAGAAAATAAGATTTATAAACATGTATAGAGTATTGTATTAAATTTTCATGTTTATACTGTGCATAGTATTAATTTTATGAATCATTAAACAGATATACCGAAAAACGGCTAACGCTGAAAGGGTTTTAATATCATCACAGGCAAAACTATTTATATCAATGCATTTTCGTGATAAGACGTTTCCAATGACGTATCCCAAGATTTACCTTCCTGCTTGAAATTGTAGATTTTCCCTCCTTAGCAACCTTCCTAGATCCCCGGGCCCAAAATATTTTCACTAAAAGAGGTCCCTCTCGAATTCGTTGAACATGCGTTTCACCATTTTTCTAAATTCCCACGCATTGCCGAGATAGGACAGGGGTGTGGAACTTTTGGCGGACCCTGTATATATACATAAAATTCATAGTAAATTTCAAAACATAGTGAATTTTTACATAAATATAAAAAATTCGCTATGTTTTTCTACACTTATCCACATTTTTGTCATCTGGAACATCTCTGCATATAAAAAAAGAAGATATGTGTGTGTGTGTACATCACTTTGTATTCAAATGAATTATCGCACAGATACAGAAATTCGCATGTTCGTACTGACCTCTGTTGATGAACCTTGAAGCCTGATTACCATTTCTTTTCATTAAGTAAAATCTATAAATTTCTGAAATGATAAACTGTGAAGATAGAAATGCAAAATATAATAGATATTCTGTAGCCTTTTAACACAATTTGTTAGGGCGTCATGCTAATAACGTGAAGGTAGTGAGTTCGATTCTTCAAGGACTGATGTGTTACTTTTTGCAGATAATTAATAGAAAAAAATGACAGTTGATAAAAGATAATCTTTCAGTGTCTACATAGTATCCTAAACCGTAAGGATGACGAGAAAGTGACAAAAAAAAAAAAAAAAAAAAAAAAAAAAGCTAATCTTAGTGGTTTGTTGGTCGCTTTGTAGACAAATGGCTGATTGGAGAGTTGCAAAATTTTACATTTTTTTCTGAGCTCTCATAATATCTTTCTAACCTCCATTATCTAACTTTTGATTCACTTTTTAATTAGTTATATTAAAAAAAAAATAATTTGAAAATATTGTTTGGTGCTGCCACATGTTCTCGTAGAGTGAAGATGAATATCTGTCCTAGATTTTTTTTTTTTCAAAATTGTAGTTCCTTATTAATATTACGGCCGCTTATCGTCCATTTAGCAGCTAAACTGAAATGTTCGGCTAGGTCACAAACGCAAGCAGTGGGGATTCTAAGCTAATACAGCGTATATATGGTGAAGAACACAAAGCCAGGTTTTAGGCGGGTTACAGGTTTTTTCAATGGCATTTTTTTTTTTTTTTTACTTTTTATGTATAAAGTGATTTGAAATATAGTGATTGTTATTTCATTTTTCAAAAATTATTTTAATCATAGTGACTAGTAATTAATATAAATATACAAATTATATTTAAATTATCTATTATATTTTTATATGAGTTATAATTTGTATAGAACTGCATTTTCCTTGTTTATGTAAAATTAAATATTATACTTTCAAAGAATTATGTATAAAAGTAGTTAAAAAATAGCTAAAAATAACTTACCTGTAGAACTATTGTAATGTTTAACTAAATGTTCAACGAAATCGGTAGCTTCATTATTCATTCCAATCCCGTTATATGAAGCTAGTGTGTCCGAAGCAACAGAAGGAAAAGGTGCAATAAGGTTGAAAACTGTAAAAACGAGAGAAAATTTAAATTTAATGATAAAAATTTAACAATGCTTAGACAAACTTTATATATATATATATACGTATAGGGAGAAAGTACTGGATTCTTGAAAATTTTTGAACTCCAGTTTTTGTTCGATTTACACATTTTTGGATATCATGAACATGATTTGACTGTTTTCATAAAAATGCCTGTCAGACTGTTTTCAGAAAATGTGTGTCTGTGTGTCTGTCGGTGTGTGTGTATCACAAATTTAGTAAACGCTTTATCTCATGAACCAATGAACGAAATTTAACCAAACTTCGTATTTAGTTGTTTCCCGACTCAAACTGATGCTGATTAGATTTGGGGATCAATTACTGAACAGGTTTATCTGTGATCCCATTTTTTCTAAATTTTTAACATGAAACTTTAGGACAATATTTCATATAAATGTACATAATGAGCGTCATTTTTAACGCACGATTGTAAAATTAATATCAATTATTGATAATAATAGTAATAAACTAAGAAAAAAAATATTGGGCATGCGGGAGCATTGTAAATTTTCAATATGGATATCTTTCGAAAGATCTCATCAATACCTTTAAAATGAATATATGAACCATAGATTTCTGATAATGTGAAAAAAAATTATCGACTTTTTTCATTCTTTAACCAAAAAAAAAAAAAAAAAAAAAAAAAGATTTATTTTGATATTGACAAGAAATTGCCTTTCTTTTCAGCATTTCGTGTTATAATTCTGTCAGATAAAAATCGTCTGCATTTATCAAGGAAAATAATTTTCATAAATATTAATTTAGTAATTAATTTGTACTGCATGAATTTCTGTAAAATTATATAGAAGTCTTCTGGTGACCATAACTTACTATTTTTGTTTGTTTGTTTTTTCCATTTTCTAGTTAAATGATAAAGGACATAACAGAAACATTTAATTGGCTTAGGCGGATTGTACTAAATTCCCCATCATGTATTTTTTTTCCTCCTGAATTTCTGTTAGAAGGTACAGTACATTTATGTTAAAAGACAAAATGTCAACCATATCCGCTATTGTAGTACTATATAACAGTTAATTTTTAAAGTATATAGAGATTTTTTAATTAGACAATGTCTATAAAAGAGGTTTTGTACAATGTTTTAGATTAAAATTATAATTATAAAAATGATTATTTTCTAAAAAATAATTATATAGCATTTTATAATTCATCATCTTTAATGTTAAAGTAAGTATCTTTAAAACTGCATTTTCTAAAGTTGCAAATTTGTTTTAATATTTTGAATTATTAAAATAAAAAGAAATGATTTTTTACGTAAACATTAATAAACACTGCTTAATATTTTAAGTACGTATAAAATTTCAATGAAGTTATTTTTTATTTTCAACATTTTATTAAAATAAATATCATATTATTCTTACACTTTTAATATTCGAATTTTTCTAATGTTAAAAGTCATGTTAGACCATTTTTGCTTTGGAAGCGTAGACACCTGAAAAATAACGAAATATTAATTATGCGTAGACATCATTTTCATTAAGCAATGTTTGAAAAAAAAATAGTTGTGCTTTTTTTCCTTGATATTATTTTATACAAGTACTTTAAATCGAATGTTGAATTAAAAATGTGTAGAATTTTATGAAATTTTTTAAAATTCTTTTGGCGGAGATGTTAAATTCCATGACATACAAATTAAAAACATTTATGAGACTCAAGCAGAAAAAAATGTCTATTGAAATAAAAGTGCCACAAGCACTGATGAATATTTCTCCATTGGATAGCAAAATGTCTTAGAAATAAGAAAAAGCAAAATTAATTATTTATATCCATTTCTCATCGCTAGACAGGATTTCTCCGAAACAAATCATAAAAAAAAAAAAAAGAAAGAAAGAAAATTACCGGCAGACAGCGTCTTCAGAGTCAAATGTAAATTAGGGAGATTCACAAAAATAATGCCAATAAAACACACACACATGGATATAGAATAAGTTATTTATATGTGAATAATATTCGTAGTAATTTCGGCTAATAAATGTGTGTTGTACAATCATATAATTGAAAATTTAATGTTAGAAAACAAATTACACCATATGTACTCATTAGATTTATTTATGTAATGAAGAAGTCGTGAAAAAAATTAAACTCTGTTATACTTGAAATGAAATTCTTTTGATTTTCGATTGATTGATTTACATATTTATTTATTTGTTTTTACATTATTTTAAGCATTTTTATAATCTGCTATGTAAATATATCTATGACTGTTATTTATCGAATCAAAATTGAAGTTCACATTTATGAGTATCATTCATGAAAACTAAATAATATAGAAATTCAAATTTAATGATTTTTTATATTTTAAAATTTTATGCAAACCAACCGCCTGTTAATGAAATATAAGCTCTCTTAAATACACGAAAGTCGAATTTAATTGAAGTAGATTATAATGAAATGAATTATTTCTTGAAAAATATATGTCTCGTAATAAACATCCTAAACAATTTATTTCTGAAAATAAATGTATCTAATAATAAATCTTGGTGCAAGAATGTCGAAGAAATAATAAATTGAAATCAGAAACGTTCTATATTGTCTTAACACTTTCCTAACAAAAAAAAAAAAAAAAAAAAAGCGAAAAATAACCTGTTTTATTAATAAGATTTATTTGCAATATGAGATCATGAGATTTATTGTTTAGCTGAATTTGTAAAATAAATATTTGAGCCTAAAAAAAAAGATTAAATTTGGGGAAACATAAAGGAAAATAATAATATAGTACGGAATGTACAAAATTATTTCTACCTTCTTTTATATACATAAAAAGAAATCAAGACATTTGTTAAAATTTTTCATCATTAGATTTTTTTTTTCAATTCAGTCATTTTCAGTAACATGTATATAAATTTTCAGCCTTATCGGATATGACATTTAGATGCTATTGCACATTAAATAATTTTACCCCATAAGCCATAATAATAATAATAATAATAATAAATTCGTTTTGTCTCTGTAAAAAATTGTAAGTGCTATACTCTTCAAAACCTATACAGTTCGTTCGACTGTGAACTATAATATCTGTATAAATTTTCAATTCATTTGAATAAAGTGTTTAGACACTAAAATAATTTGAGAACACAGGCCGTAATGATAAAGAATAATGCTTTGTGTCCTTGTAAAGAAACGATAAAAGCTATGAACCAAAATGTATAGTTTGAGCGAAGGTGAACTTTAATATGTATATAAATTTTCACCTTATTCGAATGAGATATTTATACGCCATAATACTTTGAATAATTTGGGCCTTTTAGGCCATAATGATAAAAAACTTTAAATGTCATATTCTCTAATATCTACACAGTTCGTGCGACGGTGAAATATAACATATATATATAAATTTTCAGTTTATTCTAATAAGACGTTTAGACGCTATAATACTTTAAATAATTTGAGCCTATAGGCCATAATGATAAAGGATGTTTTGGTGATTTATAACGTACTATCTTTTAACAGAATCAGTGAAAGCATTTAGACGTTATCGTGTTCATTTACAAACATACATACATGCATCACTGGAAAAACAGCAAAAATAAACACGGAAACCTCAAAACGTATAGAAACTCCAAAATCTCAAAGACAAATTTTTATTATGATTACATTACTTTCCTGTATCATTAAAAGATTCTGATAAATTTGACGTTGTAACAGCTTTAAAAACTATATTTTGTATTTGTTTATTATTTAAATACCAATTTCAATTAATCAAATGATCTTACGTGTATTATTTTTTCTTGATTTTATCGCCAAGAAAATAATATAATTGCATATTTATTTATTTTTTATTTTTATTTAACTTTGTTTCTAGTCAACATAATGAAACTCATATTAATTAAATGTTATTTACATTTCATTAATGGCTGTAAATAGTGGAATTTTGCCTTGGTTTTGAATTGCTGAAAATAATCACCAATCGAAATATATTCATTTAAATATTCGAATTATTCTTTCTTTTTTTTTAAAAAAATATTTAAATATTATAACCAGCAAAGCAGGCAAATCATGCTAGGTAAGCTGCCGCAGGGGTTGGTGGGTGAACGAAACGAGCAGGGGCAGAATTCCCTAGTGAAATGCAAACGCATAGATTCCAACATTTTAATTTATTCCGGATTATTTTTAGCCCCGGCTCTATTTAGAACAACTTTATTTAAAAGAAATTTTTCTCCAATATTCGACAAAATAAGAAAAATTTACTCTTTAAAAATTAGTGGTATGAAATAAAGGCGGGGGTAAAATTGCTCCGGAATAAATTAAAATGTTGGCAAACGATTAAGGAAGATTACGATTTAAAAAAAAGTAAGAAAAAATGTGGGATTAAAAATGGTGACTACTGAGTCACCTGCAATTATTAATTAGAATATATATTTAATCTGTAATAGATTTTCTGAAGTATAAACATTCAATTTTAGATTTTGTTCATACAAACTGTTTTAATGCAAGAAATAAATATGTATAGTAAATGTTGATAATCTTGATTATTTATTATATTTCTCAAAAACTATTGAACATTTAGGAAGAATCTGTGTAAACATTACAATATAATTTAAACACATTTTACATCCGATATACCTTTAAACCTTTTCTATATTTTTATATAACATTAAAATTTCTTTTCAATAATATATATATATATATATATATATATATATATATATATATATATATATATATATATTGCAGCAAGATTAATCAAAAATAAAATATAATTAATAATGTAAGACTTAAATATCACTTATAAAATTGTATTTTATATTCAGTTCTAAAGGTATAGACTACAAGAGCTACCAAAATACTAAAGTTTAAAACACGAAAAAAATTAATTCAATTTGTATAAAATTGCATATTATAGAATAAAAATAAAAACAAAATTGAACCTGCAATTAAGCTTATAATCAAGGCAACCACATGCATTTTGTCTTTAGGAGAAGCACACTGAACTGAAATTATATGATACATTTCGTCGTAATTTTTATGATCAATTGAAAATGAACTTGTGACGCATATTTTTTAGAAAATATTACCGGATGTGCTCATGATAAATTATTTTTTCTAGATTGACTGATTTCTCAGAAAATTGTTCAATTATTTTATTTTATCTAATTTATATTCTTATATATAAATTCACACGCACATATATTTCATGAGATCATACAAAATAGCTTTTATGTAAAAGTTCCTTTCCTCAATAGCTGTTCAAAAAATAAAAGATGTTAAAAATAATTTAAAGCCGGATATATGTAATGAAAATTTTTTGTCTGAGATTTATTTATTATTTCGTATAGATTCCCTGAAAAAGTATAATTAACGGTTTTTTAATAATCTGGTTTACATAAACTTATAGAACATTTGCATAAGTACATAATACGTATGTATTGATGGACCTTGCAAAATGTACTTTTTAAAGAGTAAATTTATATTATTTATTATATTTTATTTATTTACAAATTGGCTTTACCTGCTACACTAGTCATTATATTTAAAAATAAATTTAAAAAAAAACATTATTCACTCTATATTTTAAAATCTTTATAAACAATAACTTTAAAAAATCCGTTGAAATCGCTTAAAACCTCGCTTCGGGTACCTCCTGTTGCCTTTTGAAGCTTCTCCCGCGCCTACACTATATCGGTATCGTTTCCCCACTGCATGTGGTAGTAACTGCACGATAAGTCTCACGACAATTTTTTTAAACCACTGGATGGCGCCTACCTACCTAGAAAAATCAAGATTAACGAATTTATTGCCGTCCACAGGGGCAGAAGGACGCCAAATCAACGCATGGAGACCTCCAACTCTACAATTAACCTAAGAGTCCCACAGAAATTAGTTGTGTCCGTAATTCTTGATTCAGACATCTGACTGCAGACTTCTATTCCTAAAAGAGAGTCTCCGTTCTCGAGACTTCATTTCGATGTCTTTGTTCAACACAAGACAATGCTCGACCGGTGCACCTATAACTCCAAGGATGCAGAGTTAGAAGCGTACAGACCACTCATCTGGATTCATGCATTTTCAAATAAGTACACAGCTAGCTTAAAAAAGGAAAAATAATAATATTAATTAATTAATTTACAAATAAAAAAGAATTTTAAAAGCAAAAAAATAGCCACGGAGACCGCAGAAGTTAGTTGTGCACAGGAAATTCATTAACCGAAAGAATGGAGATCTTAAAAGAAAGGAGGGGTGTGAGTGACCGTGAAGACATCCTTGCATAAAATCGCAAAACGAAGAAAATAGCTGCAAACTAATGGCCAGAGAAAGATTAAAATTTCAGTTCATTCTTCTGAAGAATAACTGAGAGAAGAAGATAAGATTTGGGTTAATATATTGAAATTTAATATATTGTAATTTAATATATTGAAAACGATATTAGGCATGGCAAGGGGTTATGAGCTTAGATTATTGTGCATGGGAAGTAATGCACCTAAATGTATTGTGCACGGGAAGTATTATAAATAAAAGTATTGTTCACGGGAAGTATTGTGCCTAAAAGTATTGTGCACGGGAACTGACTAAGGAAAGGCAAAGTGAAAGACCAACTCAATTCACCATGGTCTATCCTGCTTACAATCATGGTAAGGAAAACTAAGATAGAAGCCCAGCTCATCATCGAGCAAAATAAAGTAGGTACAAGAGAATCATGAAACCAATAGAATGCGCTCTTGTTATAATACTGCATTCGTGCTAATATATATTTTTTTTCTCCCCATGAGTGATTGTGTTCAATTATTTTGACACAAAACATATTTTACGTATTTTTCCAGTTTTGGGATTATTATGGTGTTTGGGATTATTTCTGGTGTTTTTTTTTTTTTTAATATTTTTCCTCATTGCCTTACTATTATTTTTAATGTTAGAAAATAATAAGAGTATAAAGTAAAATAATATATATTATTAAAAAAATATCATTAGTATTTTTAGAAAAGTAAAAACTCCGTCCTTTTTCTAAAAAGCTTTTCAGAAAGAGTCTTATTACAATCATAGTCATAAAACCTGAGACTTTCTTGAAACTTTCCGTATATTTACAAAATAACAAATGAAATAAAGAAAAGCATATATCCCAAAAAAGCTCCATTTTCTTTAGAAAATGATGTCAGACGGATGGAAATGTGGATACATTTAGACTTCAAAGCTTTTAGCTTTTATATTATGAATGTGCTGTGGACGGCCAAATAGAATATATATATATCGATTCGACTTCAGATTCTCGAAAGTTAAAACATAATGTTGGAATCCTTCACATATATTATTCATTAATATTGCTTTATTACATTTCAATATTGTTGTAATACAGATTTAATTTCTTCCATTTATTATAAACTAGCAGATTTCGTGCGCTTCGCTGGTTATTATTGGAAAGGAATTCTGAAAATTCCATATCATCATTAATAAAAAATATCTCAAAAAAAATAAAAAAAATAAAAAAAATAAAAAAATAAAAATAAAAAAATAATAATAAATTATAGTTAACGTTTCCGTTTCCTTTGGTAGTTGTTTTCCTTCTCGCCACACGTCGAGTCTGTAACCCCAATGCCTTCAGCAGTGCCTTACTTGCTTTTTACTCCCCCTTCCTCGCGGGTAAAGTTGAAAAATTTTCAAATTTCATCAAAGCTCATATATTGCATACACTTAATTAACACCCATACACCGAAATTCGCCATTCTAAAGTAATTTTGAGAAGATTTTAGCTTTAAAACGTGTTGTCCCGCCCGCCCCAAAGGGGAAGGGAGTGGGTAATTTCGCAAATCTCTTTATAGTACACGTTGCATACACATACCTAACCGAAAAATAAAAAAATAGAGCCTGAGATTATTTCAAGCAGAGTTATGTTTTAAAACGTGTTTTTTAGCCCCCCCCCCTCCTCTCTTAAAGGAAAGAAGGGGGAGGAAATTCCTTAAAATCTCTTTATATTATCAGTTAGATACATATAACTGATCCACACGTCAAAAATATCTTTCCTAAGATAATTTAGTGTAGAGTTACGCTTGGATACAAGACTCTTCAGATCTCAGACAGGTTTGGTGTACAGATGATTTTTTCAACTGTTATGAAAATTAGAAAACCTAAAGATGAAGATTCGAAACCGGAAATAGGTCTGTAAGTCCGTATCTCAAAAACGGCTCTAACGATTCTCTTCAAAGTTCCAATCTTTTAGATGTCTTTTCGTATGTATTAGTTAGTTAGTTCAGAAAAATTCCTAGGTGCCCTGTATAAGAAGATCAATTAAAGGTCTTGCAAGTGCGTTCCTTTAAAAACAGCTTTTTTTTTTTTTTTTTTTTTTTTCAATGCTTCATAGTTCCGTTTTAGATATCCATTCATATGTAATTGCTCTTTTCGGTCAACAACTGAGTTGTTTTAGTGTAAGTCAATATCTCAAAAATGGCTCTAAAGATTTTTTGAGCATTGCTAGATAAACGCCTTTTGCATGCAATACTTGGTTATTACAGGAGCATTAACGCCATCCTGATTATATGGGTCAGTTTTAGATCTTAGAAATTTGTGTTTCAAAAAATGGCTCTACAGATTTTCTTTTAAAATTCGCAATGTAAACTTTGTTTTATATATCTTTTTACATGTATCAGTTTTCCTTAAAGGAAAATTCCTTGGTATCTAATTTGTTATGTCAATGTTTTGTCTTATGACCACACTATCTCCAGAAAATACACATAATATGAGTAGCAATAGGTAATGGAAAGCATATGGTTGTTACACATCATATTTTGTTTTAATAAATTTTAAGTTTTAGATAACGCTGAATCCAAATATAACCTTCAGTACTGTCCACCACAAACATTTTTTAAATTATAGGATTTTACAATAAAAAAATCACAGATTTTATTTCATTGATTCAACTAAATATATTCTTTCTCGTAATTAAATAAACAATTATTTCACAACATGTTTAAGGTTTTGTGTTCACTATTTTTGCCTGTGAAATCGCTTCTTCTTTGATGATGCTTCTTCGAAACCCCTTCGCTTTCATTCCTTTCTTCTGTTTCCCCCCGCCATCACATTTTTTTTTTATTTTATACTATTACTTTCTTCTATATGTAATACTAGCAGGCTTTGCCCGCTTCGCAGGACATTAAACTTAAATGAGTTGTCAAAATGCCATATCTTTATTAATAACCTAAGTTCTCGCTGTGATTGGTAGAGGTTTTCTCGCTCCCAATGTGAGGAGTCTGGGTCCCCACTGTCTTCGGCACAACTTACCCACTTCTTACTTCCCCACCCTCAGCGGGTGAGTTCGAAGTTTTGCAAAATCCCACTAATGTACATAATGCGTATACTCAATCAATATCCACACAACAAAATTCGCCATTCTAAGATAATTCAAAGCGAATTCAAGCGGAAAAACATGTTTTTCCACATGTTTATTGCCCCCCGACTCCGAGAAGAGGGGGGGGGGGGATTTCGAATTTCGTGAAATGCAGTAACAATAAGTGCCAGATGCATACAAACAATTTACGCACCAAATTTCGTGACGACAGAAGTCTTTAATAGACAGTATTATAAATAAATAAATACAAAAGGCACAGCTTCAGTATAGGAACCCTTCGGTGACTTTAAATATTTTAAGCCATTTTTGTGATGAACTGAATTGGCTATCTCAATTGTGAAATTAAAGATCTTGGCGAGAAACGTCCGAGCTACTTCGGTGCCGAATTTCAAATTTTGCCAAAGGGATCCAATACTAAAGCTGTTCCATATCGAATCTGGGTTGAAAACGGAAAAAGGGTAAAATAAATTAGAAATATCAGACCTATATTTATAAATTTGATACCGAATGAAAGGGGCGATTTTGCTGAATCCAGGGGTTCAAACAGTTTTTCGATGCGACAATTAGATTTTTAAAAAATAACTAAAGTATGAAATTTAAGTGGCAACGGAAAAACGGATAAAGGGAAAAATAAATTAGAAATATCAGACCTATCCTTACAAATTCAGTACCAAATGAAAGAGGTGATTTTTCTGAATCCTGGGGTGTAAACAGTTTTTCGATACGACAATTAGATATTTTAAAATTAACTAAAGTATGAAACTTAGATGGCAACACTTCATGTCAATCTTTTCATAATTTGAAGTGCGAATCACGCGAATACAAAAGTCTTTAACTTAAAAAAAAAATTTTTTATTTTATTTTTCCATTCAAAGCATTTTAGTGAAAAAATATTTATGGCGCATGCGCAGGCGTTTTTTACCGACAATTTAAACACTAATCATAATTTTGAAAATTTCTAAATATATAATTTCAAGTTGGGTGAAGACCTAAGATTCTGCCAAGCGCCGTTAAATTCCGTCCAGCCGTTCTCGAGTGATGCCCGGACAAACGTGTTTAATCTTTTACCCCCTAGGGGGGAACGGGGGGGAATTTCTGAAAAGTTGATAGATAAAATTTTAAGTTGGGTGAAGACCTAAATTCCTGCCAAGCGCCGTTAAATTCTGTCCAGCCGTTCTCGAGTGATGTCCGGACAAACGTGTTTAATCTTTTACCCCCTAGGGGGGAACGGGGGGGAATTTCTGAAAAGTTGATAGATATAATTTAAAGTTGGGTGAAGACCTAAATTCCTGCCAAGCGCCGTTGAATTCCGTCCAGCCGTTCTCAAGTGATGCCCGGACAAAAAAAGCGACATTCGGACACGATGACACACACACAGACACACACACACACACACACACACACAGGCAAAATTTTCTGAAGTCATTTTCGGCTTTCATGGGGTGTAAAACGTGAAGATATCGCAAAATTTTTTGATTCCGACAAATTTACAGACAATAGTCTGATTTTATTAATATAGACTAGCAGGCTTTGCCCGCTTCGCTGGACATTAAACTTAAATGAGTTGTCAAAATCCCATATCTTTATTAATAACCCAAGTTCTCGCTGTGATTGGTAGAGGTTTTCTCGCTCGCAAAGTGAGGAGTCTAGGTCTCCATTGTCTTCGGCACAACTTACCCACTTCATACTTCCCCTTCCTCAGCGGGTGAGTTCGAAGTTTTGCAAAATCACACTAATGTACATAATGCGTACACTTAATCAATATACAGTCTGGGTCCCCATTGCCTTAGGCACAACTTACCCACTTGTTACTTCCCCTTCCTCAGTGGGTGAGTACGAAGTTTTGCAAAATCCCACTAACGTACATAATGCGTACACTTAATCAATATCCGCACACCAAAATTCGCCATTCTAAGATAATTCAAAGCGAATTCAAACGGAAAAACATGTTTTTACACATGTTTATTGGGAACGACTTCAGTATAAACCCACAACGATATTTGGCGATTTTTTTTGTTGGCGATTATGGCTAAATCATAAATCATATATGATAAATGATAAAATCATAATCTAAATCATAAATCCAAAATAAACAAAATATTAGGCTGCCATATTATATCGCAAACAGTCCAGAACGACATCGTTATCCTTCAAAACAACGCCAAAGAAAAATCGCCAAATTCAGCTGTGGGGTTATACAGAAGTTATACCGTTTATTGCCCTCGGACTCCGAGAAGGGGGGGGGGGAGATTTCGAATTTCGTGAAATCCAGTTACAATAAGTGCCGGATGCAAACAAACAATTTAGGCACCACATTTCGTGACCACAGAAGTCTTTAATAGAAAATATAAATAAATAAGTACAAAATGCACAGCTTTAGTATGGGAACCCTTTGGTGACTTTAAATATTTTAAGCCATTTTTGCGATGAACTGAATTGGCTATCTCAATTGTACAATCAAAGATCTTGGCGAGAAACATCCGAGCTACTTCGGTTCCGAATTTCAAATTTTGCCAAAGGGATCCAATACTAAAGCTGTTCCATATCGAATCTAGGTTGAAAACGGAAAAAGGGTAAAATAAATTAGAAATATCAGACCTATATTTATAAATTTGGTACCAAATGAAGGAGGCGATTTTTCTGAATCCAGGGGTGCAAACAGTTTTTCGATGCGACAATTAGATATTAAAAAAATAACTAAAGTATGAAATTTAAGTGGCAACGGAAAAACGGAAAAAGGGGAAAATAAATTAGAAGTATCAGACCTATCGTTACAAATTCAGTACCAAATTAAAGAGATGATTTTTCTGAATCCTGCGGTGTAAACAGTTTTTCGATACGACAATTAGATGTTTTAAAATTAACTAAAGTATGAAACTCAGATGGCAAAACTTCATTTAAATCTTTTCATAATTTGTAGTGCGATTCACGCGAATGAAAAAAGTCTTTATCTTAAAAATTTATTTTTGCATTTTATTTTTCCATTCAAAGCGTTTTAGTGAAAAAATATTTATGGCGCATGCGCAGGCGTTTTTTACCCACAATTTAAACACTAATCAGAATTTTGAAAATTTCTATAGATATAATTTTAAGTTGGGTGAAGACCTAAGTTTCTGCCAAGCGCCGTTGAATTCCGTCCAGCCGTTCTCGAGTGATGCCCGGACAAACGTGTTTTAGTCTTTTACCCCCAGGGGGGAACGGGGGAGAATTTCTGAAAAGTTGATGGATATAATTTTAAGTTGGGTGAATACCTAAATCCCTGCCAAGCGCCGTTGAATTCCGTTCAGCCGTTCTCGAGTGATGCCCGGACAAACGTGTTTTAGTCTTTTACCCCCTAGGGGGAGAACGGGGGGGAATTTCTGAAAAGTTGATAGATATAATTTTAAGTTGGGTGAAGACCTAAACTCCTGCCAAGCATCGTTGAATTCCGTCCAGCCGTTCTCAAGTGATTCCCGGACAAAAAAAGCGACATTCGGACACGATGACACACACACACACACACACAGGCAAAATTTTCTGAAGTCATTTTCGGCTTTCATGGGGGTGTAAAACGTGAAGATATCGCAAAATTTTTCGATTCCGACAAATTTACAGACAAAACTCTGATTTTATTAATATAGATAGAGAAAGTATTGGATTCGCGAAAATTTTCGAAGTCCACTTTTTGATTGATTTACATGTTTTGGGATGTGGAGAACACGAAATAATAGTTTTTAGAGAATGTCTGTCTGTCTGTCTGTATCATTTTTTGTGGACGCTGTATCTCACGAACCAATGAATGAAATTTAACCAAACTTGGTATTTAGTTGCACCCTGACATAAACTGGTGCTGATTAGATTTTGGTATCAATAGGTGGCGTTGTGATCGCATTTTATGCAAATTTTTAACATGGCAGCATAGGACAAAATTCCGTATAAATGGGCATAAAAAGAGTTATTTTACACTTGTGATTGTAAAATTAATATGAATTATTGCTAATAGTAGTAGTTAGCTAGGAAAAAAATTTTGTGCATGTGGGGGCATCGGTTCCCCCTCCCCTGGAAGGGAAGTACCCCCGCCCCTCCGGGGAAGTAAATTTTCAAGATGGGTATCTTTGGAAAGGTCTCGTTGATAATAGTAATAGTTAACTGTGAAAAAAATTTTGTGCATGTGGGGGCATCGGTTCCCCCCCCCACCGGGGGGGGAAGTACCCACCCGGGAGGGCAAAGTTTCAAGATGGGTATATTTCGAAAGGTCTCGTCAATACGTTTAAAACGAATGGTTGAACGATAAATCTGTGATAATTTAAACCAAAGTTATCGATTTTTTTTACTTTTAACAAAAAAAAAACTTAGAAAAAAATCGCAATTTTTTTTTTTTTTTTTTTTTTTTTTTTTTTTTTTTAAACGAATTTAACCAAACTTGGTATTTAGTTGGTACCCGACATAATCTAGTGCTGATTATGTTTGGGGATCAATAGCTCAACAGGTGGCGCTGTGATAGCATTTTATCTAAATTTTTAACATGGCAGCATAGGACAAAAATTCGTATAAATGTGCATAATAAGAGTTGTTTTAAACTTGTGATTGTAAAATTAATATGAATTATTGATAAAAGTAGTATGTAACTAGGAAAAAAAGTTTCTGCATGGGGGGGCATCGCTTCCCCCCCTGGGGGGGAGTACCCCCCCGGGGGGATAAATTTTCAAGATGGGTATCTTTCGAAAGGTCTCGTCAATACCTTTAAAACGAATGGTTGAACTATAAATCTGTGATAATTTAAAACAAAGTTATCGATTTTTTTTACTTTTAACAAAAAAAAAAAAAAAAAATCGTACTTTTTTTTTTTTTTTTTTTTTTTTTTTTTTTAATATTGTTACTGATTGAATATGTATAGGTAAATATAGAAGAAAGTCTTGTGGTGGCCACAACATACTAGTTTTTTAAAGTCACTGCTATATATATATATATATATTGTATACGAATTAATTATTGAATAATTATTGAATATGAATTTTATAAACAATAGGTATCAAATTTAATATTTTCAAGCAAAATTAAACTAAGGATATGAGTTTTGCAAAAAAATTGACATGTTGGAACTGAATATTTATTAAATAATGTACATTAGTCGACTAGAACCTGCTTATGTCTTGAAAAATTACTTTCTACACGCTATAATCTCAGTAACTTTCATAAAAATATCATTACAGGCTGAATATTCATTGTTTACTAGAACCTTCTTATGTCATCAAGAATAACTTAACCTCAGGCAAAAACGTCGACAACTTCCATAACAATATCATTACACACTCTATCATTAGCTTGTTTTGAAATCTCTATGATGGTATGTCATATATGATGGCCAAAACCTTTATATTTTCCCCAAATTCTTATGTACTTACTGTCATTCACTATGGTATGTTTGTGAATCTCAACATAATTTAATTGTTGCCAATTTGTTTTTTTTTTCAACAAAATTTTAAAAAAAAGTGCATTTATTTAAAATGAGGAAAATAAATTAGCAAAATTAGAAAATTAATTAAAAATATCAGTCGTATCGTTACAAATAAGATAGCAGATGAAAGATAAATGTTTTGTGAATCCAATGGATTAAGCAGCTTATCCATCGGAAAATTAGATGTTTTAAAATTAACTAAAGTATGAATTTTAGGTGGCCACAGCAGAAGATTGTATGGAAACCGTTAGGAGAAATAAAAACAAGTCTGCTTCACATGAAGTCACATGTTTTTGAAGTGTGATTAAAAATTGCTGTTTTCAATTTTTCTTTAAATTTTCACTATCGAACACAAAAATATAATATACAGCCTGTAACCCACAAGACCAACTTGCATTTCTAATTTCATCAATTCTTTTGGTTAATAAACAAAAAAGTTTTTTTTTTTTTTTTTTCAAATTAAATTTTATTCTAACTTCGAAATGATTTATGTGATACAATACATTAAGAATTTGGGTTTTAAAGGTTTGTTTTAAATAGATTATTTATTAGTCATTATAAGTAAGATTTTCGTAAATATCTCCAAAATAGTAAGTCACAGTAATACGAAAAGGGAGGTGTAGAACTGGATGTCATAAAAAACCTATATACCAATTTACAACGTTCTACGTTCAATCGTTTTTGAGTTATGCGAGATACACACACGCACACATACATACATACTTACGTCACGAAAAGCCGTGTAAAATTCTAGATATCTCTTACACGGCAGTTCCTATTAAGACCAGGGCCGCGGTAGCCCAGTCGGTAGCCCAGTCGGTAGAGCGCCGGCCTCGTAATTGGAAGATTGTGAGTTCGGTACTCGAGCCGGCCAAAGACCGTGGTGTAAACTAATGGTGGCTGGTGCACGTAAAATCTGTCGTGACCGCAATGTCCTCTACGTTCCCATCAAAAAATGATACCTCTGGGGGTCACCGAAGCGGGTGAGCCATCCTTTCCCTGGACGATCAAAATTGTGATATCTTTCCGGACCACCTCTAGGGGTGTGTCCCAGACCATCGCTATTTGCCCATCTGCGCAGCACTACTGCAACGTAAAACCCAACCAACCAACCAACCTATTAAAGCCAGTGTTACAGGTGTTCAAATAGACATTACTACAGACAAGAATATAAATTTTCAACATTCTACGATTATTTGTTTTTTAGCTGTGCAAGATATAAAATCCATTTCACAAATTGGGATTACTATACTTCCTTATACTATGCATAAGGAAATAATAAAGTGTTATGCCGTTTCGGTTAACGTTGAAATAGCTTATTTTTAACTGAAGAGTGTTTGCGTTTTCACAATTATTTTGTCAGGAGAGTCTTTTGACATTCTTAAAAAATAAAAAATAAAATAAAAAAAATGGTTAACAGATGCAGCTGCACAACAAAACGTCTACGACGCCGCTAGATAAGCTAAAATGAGCTGTAGTGAGAGTGGGAATCAGATGCACCAGCAATCGCGACATGTTGACTTTACCGGAAAAGGCACTGTTAGTTAAGCTGTACTACCAGAATACAGATAATCTGCTTTGTCTAGACGATCAGCCCCATTACGGGTGACACAGCACAAGTGCAAACCAGACAGTTCACGAAGAAATAGATGACTTCAGTTGTTTCATCTACATATTGGGAAGTCAATGCTCGCAAAGTCACGCGTCGCATTATCTTTATATGCGCTACTATTTGAAGAGCACTAAGGTGTACCATCCAGTGATATCCGTACAAAATCAAGCGTCATCATGAACTGAGAACCATGCAAAACGGTTCATACAAGGTTCCTCGATTTTGTGAGATTTGGTTTCAATAAATCCCCTTTTCATTCCAAGCATGAGTATCAATTTTTACATCTCTACCTACAATATTGCGTGAACTATTGAATTCTCAAATGTTAACGGACTTTTGGGTCACTCGGTAAATCAAAGAAAACAGCAATATTAACATTTTTTACGCATTGCATTTCTTTTACATATCGCTTACGAGTGTGAGTCATTGTCTCATTTCGCAAAATTTTTGCATTACAATTCTCCACAATCAGCATTTGTTAAATAATAATAATAGTAATAATAATAATAATAACTAGAATTAATCTTCACTTTTCAATATCATTTTCGTTTTCCCCAGTATCGAATCTATAGGAATTTATTTCTTTTATATTATTTACAAGTTTGTTGTAGAACAGCATATTGGAAAGTTATTAACACTTATCAGACTTTTATTATTCTAATGCTTCAATACTTCACATTATTGAAAATATTTAAAAGTTTAGTAAATTTCAGAAAAATTACCCTTCTTTTCCTAAAACCTTTTTTCGTAAATATATATATGTATATATATTACTCTCATAGACATAAAAGCTGAATCATTTTTTGAAACCTTGTGCATTTTATAAAATAACAAATGAAATAGAGAAAAACATTTATCCGAAAGAGTTCCTTTTACTTTGGGAAACGACGTCTGATGGATGAAAATGTGAGCCCATTTGGGCTTTAAAGCTCTCAGCTTTTATGTTATAGAGGGGCAGTAGTCTGCCGAAGAGAATTAAAAATAACCAATTTTCAATTCTCAAAGAAAAAAAAAATATAATACTGAGATTATTTACTGTTATACTCATTTTTATCTGTGTATCAACTATCGATATGCTTGTCGTACTTGTTTAAATTTTTCTACCTTTGAAAAAAATGTTTAATATTTTCCTATTGTTTAAGAAGAAATTTGCAATGATATATGTATGTATTTTTTTAAATAAGTTTACCTTTTACTTTCTTTTTCTCTCTCCTTCTCTCTGTGTACATATATATATATAGTTTTTTTTTTTTTTTTTTTAATAGAATTAAAAAATAAAATTAATTTAATCTTGTATTTTACTATCAATACAATACTTTTTAATAAATAGTTTCTATTATTCCTTAGTTATGCAGTGAGAATAATTATAGCAAACAATAAATATGAAGTTGTGTAAAATGAGAAATAAGACTTATATATCTGTATATATATATAAATTACGTGTCACGATGTTTGTCCGCGATAAACTCCTGAACTAAGGAACCGATTTTAATGAAATTTTGCACACTGTGTGCAGTTTGGACCAACTTGAGAGGTAGGATAGTTTTTATCTCAATTTATTGTCACAATATTTTTTTATTGCAATTATTTGTTAATTATAGACCTTTGTTACAGTTGCTCCAAAATATCTGTGAGTTCCATAAGTTTAATTGTTGCTAAAAAAAAAAAAAAAATACGAGATCATTTTCTTTCGACATTTAAATAAATACATTTAATCAAACGTGAACGTTAAAAAATTATAAAAACTTAAATTATGCATCTTACGAAAACTGACGTCATAATCAATTTAAAGATTTTATACACATTGATAAAGTGCTAATGTAGTTCTATCGGATATAGTAATACATATAGATCTATCATCCCCATGTTTTAGTACAAAGATTTTTGATGCTGAAAAAAAATGTATCTGGAGTTTTTCATTCACTTTTAGTAAATAAATTATTCATAAATTTTATTTGTTGAAATATTCATATGTATTCCCGTGTGTATTCACTCGCGGAAAGGCGGCCATATTTTGGCAAAAACGTCGTCTTTTCCCAAGTGAAAAGGAATCACTTTTTTCTCCCCAATGATCACTCTGTATATAATACTATTTTATATTATGAGTTCTATACGCAAGTGAAGTATAACTCACTGACCGTCTGTGCAGCCAAGAAAAAGATTTCCTATGTTAATCGCCCATTGGATTTTTTGTAAAAAATTATTAAAAATTGAGGAAATTTATTTCCCGATTTCAATCCTTATATTTGGGTATAGAATATAGATATGTATTAGTTATCGCGTGCGTTAGATTGATTATTTTGCTGTCAAATTAACAAAATTTTAATTTTAAATTTCTAAACTCTGTCGTCCTTGGCGTTTTTTTTTTTTTTTTTTTTTTGTATTCGGCGATCAAAAACGTAACACGAAAATATACATGCCAGATGTATGTATTGTGCGAAATGTAATATGAATTATTCATTGTACGTATGTATGACATGTAATATGTATTGTACGAAATATTGTTTCTTATTATTCATTACTCTTTTAATATAAGTCGTTAAAATAACCATGATTTTTGAAAGGAATTCAATATTTTCGCCAGATAATTTGGCGATATTCTTTTTTTCGCCAAGGATCACAGAAATGAAATCTATTCCGCTGCAAGATATTACTATCTTATATCCGATATTTTATTTAGACATTTAAAAACAAATTTGACTTCAAACTATGATAGAATATTTATCATTTTCCTTTTAATTAGTATATTATTAGTATATTAAAATTTAAAAGCATGGTATTATATAAAAAGTCTTTTTTTTTTTTTATCTTATAATTATTCTTATCTTAATCCTCAATGTTCCCCACCTTTTATAACTTGAATTTACTATTAAAATTTTAACATACTCAAAACCTTCTCATCACATCGTTAAAATATACTAAACTTTTCCAAAATCTTTTTCTATTGAAAATGATACATGTATTTACTTTAAGTGTCCAATATTTCATAAGATGTCCTATTTTAAAGTTTTAAAATACTTATCAAATTTACTTATTTTTCTGGTTTTGCCATATTATTTTCCTTTTTATAACTACAGCTGTTGCCATCTTTAAAATATTTAAAATGATGAGGTCATTTTATAGTAAAATTATCCATTATAGCATACATTATATTTCACTCCTCCATAAAAATCGTCTGCTTCTTTTATACTTTTATTTTAATAGAATTTTAATATAATTTAATTTATATATTAGTCATTTTAGCATTTTTATCCTAAGTAGCATTAGCAATAATATATATCACTTCTCCATTAAAATTTATAAGACCGTACAATAAAATTAATTTGTGCTTAATATCAACTCTACGAAAATTTTTATCAATCGCTTCCAAATTTTGACCTAAGGTTCAAATCTCAATCCTGTGGGTATTTACATCAACTACAACGTTTTCGTCTTTATTCGTAAATAATAATTTGACTGTATTAAATGGTTTACTGCAATATAATTCAACGTATAACTTAGTTGTTATGTTTTAAAAAACATAACACTACTTTATTCTTAAGTTTCAAATAATTCAACACTATTTTATTTAAAATTATAGGTTTTCAGTTTCCTTTTATTTAAAAAGCTTTCTCTTTCGAAATTTATTTTATACTCCGCGAAAATTTCTATCAAAATCGATCGCGATCTATTTATTTAAAAGATTTCCGTTTTTACTTGAAAATTTGCCTTTTTCAAAAATAAAATAAAATAAAAACAAATACAGAAATTCCGTATTAATATAATATCGTAATCGATATTCTGTGCATAAATCACTAAGAAAATAATAGTAGAGAAATTACTAAAAGTGCAAAATTAAAATTAAAATGTATAAAAAATCAGAAAACCCCTAAATTATCTTGACAGCAATCAGTGTCCCGATTTTGCATTTAAAATTATTTTTCTAAGCTTAATTTATATGTAACATTAATTTCATTAGATAGCTTATTTTATTTCCTTTAATTTGAGCCATCGCTCATAGAAATAGCTTAAAATTTAATTGTTTTCTCTTCAAAAAATCAGAAGTCCAAAAATACCTTTTTTATTTGACTGTATTCTTAAATTCAGCGGTCAGCCATGTTTGCTTAAAATTCTCGACTTTCCCGCGCTTTCAGAGGGGGAAGAGATGTTCTAGAATACTCCGGAAGGTTCCTGGCGTCCATTCTTGACGTCACTGGCGTCTTTTTCGCACGCGCTCATTGGCTAGTTGAGAAGAGAGCGCGAATTTCCGATAGCTTTTGGGGCAGAACAGCAGGAGGGCTTGTACGGTGAGGTGGTGTCGCGAAGCTGCGGCCGGGAGTCTCTCCCGAACCAAGGCTCGGCACGTAAGCTTTTTCTTTTTAAGATCATAGGAACTGTCCTAGTTCTAAGTGCTTCGTTTAGCGGCGAATAATCTTTAATAGATTTTGTTTTTATATATGTTACCAACGGATCAGGAACATACCTAACTTTTTCAAGAAATGTGAAAATATCCGAGCAGGCTAGGTTCTGATAAATGTGCCGTGAAGGAAACATCTTGCACGATCTTTGAATCAGTTCTATATTTAAGAGACTCTTCCTTCAAGAATCGCTTTGCTGACGAATCGCCTATAGCACTCTTTTTTTTATCAAAGATGGTTCTACAATTGATACAACATTTTTTGGAAACTACCACCTCTAGATACCAATAGCTTAGGTGGCTAACCACATATCACATATTAACGAATGTGGTGGTTCTACTACATCTTACACGATCTTCGAATTACTTCTATATTGAAGAGACTCTTCCTTTATGAATTGTTTCGCTGACGAATCGCCTATAGCTCTCTTTTTTTATCAAAGATGGTGCTACTAATGATACAGCATTTTTTTGGAAATAACCACATCTAGTCACCAGCTGCTAAGCTTGCTAACAGTGAATCAACGTATGTGGGGACTGTATTGGGTATGACTGTAGGAACTTTCGTTCATCTATTTTTTTATAATGAACATTCTACAATCTGAACAATGGCGGCCTTCAATTAAGTGTATTTTCACATATACTGAAAAGTGTTTTAGTTTTAATCAAGAATATACATGTGTTATACGATTTGTATAAGTGTTAGTAATGTCTTTTAAAGTGGTACCACTGCTTTAGTGATTTGGATTAATACATGTTTCTTACAACGCAATAAAACAGATGTTTGGTAAGTCAAGTTTTCTCTTGTCCTTTTTTATGTATTTTATTTTTCATTTGAGATATATTTCCTTTTCAGGGTAATCACTCCTGCTTTAAATGATTACAATTAGTACTCCACTAGCAAATTTACAAAAACGATCACCAAGGTCTCCTTTATTTTTTCTTATTTAGACTAAGTGTTAATAAAAAAGAAAATCTATTTTTTTTCTCTCATGTTTGATTTAGCTCTGTATATTGAATTTTTGATATTTACTAACTTTCAGAGATCATTCACTCAGTTTCATTAACTTGTATTTTTTCAAAATCTAAATTCTGAAGGATTATTTTCTTTCAATTTCTCAAAATATCCCCAGTTAGACCAATTTCCATGTATCATTAGTCACAGCAACGCGTGTCCGGGTCTGCTAGTATATATATATATATATATATATATGTGTGTGTGTGTGTGTGTGTGTGTATGTGTGTATATTACTTAATCCTTACCTGTCCAATATAATTTCATTCCTATGATCAGTGTTGCCAAATTTCCGGACATTTTTATTCAATATCTCGACTAGATTTTAAATGTAACGGTTGCCTAAAAACTTCAAGGGTTATTCATCCGTTCAAATATCACTCAAAACTATTTGTGATAGTTGAATAAACGAGTCCTTAAATTTGAGAACACAATTTAGAACGTTTTAGAGCGTTAGGGCCAGTTAAAGGCTAATTAAAATTACAATGGACTTTATCAGTGTGGCATAATGAAATCTTATGTTTAAGTTTGTATTCTATAGATAACGAGAAATTAGCCGGAGTGGGAAAAAACTGAGGATTTATTTTCAACCCCCCAATGTAGATAAGATCCATTCAGCCTCTACTAAAATGACTTCTTTGGGAAGCTACAAAGAAGTGAAAATTATTCTTGCCTGCGCTGGAATGTGGATAATGCTGGTTAGTTACAGCTTTTTTTAATGATTTCAGGTTTCTAAAACGACGTTCCTTTGGGTAATTTTTCAATATAAGAAAGAGGAAAAAGTCATTGTCCTAAGTAGGCGAATAAAGAGACGGGGGCTGGATTGAGCTGATTAACAACGTACTAAAATTTCCAGTTGGTAACATTACTATCTCCTTCATTGAAATTGCAGTATGATAATCTCCTGGCGCATTACATTTATTTATTTATTTATTGATGCTGTTATTAATTGGTGATGTAATTAAAATCCATTTCTTCACCTCTGACTGCCAACCGACTATTTTAACGCAGGAGATCCCGAATTCAGTAAATATTTTGATCATTTTCTTTTTCTTTTTTTAAGATGATGATTCATGCTTGACTTTCATATTTCTGAGAGTGCCTGTAAAACCGCAGTTCTTTAAAAGTTTTCCAGAATTTCCTGTGGATTGTGCCCATGTAGGAAGCAAAACCTGAGTAGCATGGTCTTGTATGAAATTAATATCACTCATGGTTAGAGAACGCCAGAAGGAAAAAGAAAAAAAAAAAAAAAAACTGTTTTACGAAAAATATCATTACGAAAAAAACAGTAACCATACAAAGTTGAAATTCGTACTGGAGGCGTATCGTATGCTCACCTGTGGAATCTCCAAAATCAGACTCAAAATTGTTGCTAAATCGGAAGCTACGTTGAACATTTAAAAGCATCTGTTTTTAAATGTTTAAAAAAGTTATAGTTCGAATGTCATCATTTAGAAGATTTTCTTTTCCTTTTACATTAATAGAAAGCAATAAAAATCCAAAATTTATATATGAATAATATATTTTTTTAATATTAATTTAATGTGTTTAGGATAATAAGAAATTCTAATCCTAAAAATGTAATGATGTGGATGTTACTGAAGTTTTACGTTTAACATTTTGTCCCGTAACAGCTCTAGATATAGCCATTTCACGCTTTAAACAGGAAAAAGTACGTAATTATCTGATGATAAGTATTTTAAGTAAAACAAAACATCTGTTTTTAAATGTTTAAAAAGTTATAGTTCGAAAGTCATCATTTAGAAGATTTTCTTTTCCTTTTCCATTTATGGAATGCAATAAAAATCCAAAATTTATATATGAATAATATATATATTTTTTAATATTAATTTAATGTTTTTAGGATAATAAAAGATTCTAATCCTAAAAAGTTTTAGAAAAAAAATTACTGCATTTATATTCTTAAAACCTTAATCTTATTTTGAAACTTTCTGTGCATTTTACAAAATAAATGAAATAACGAAAAGCATGCATCCCAAAAAGCTCCATTTACTTTAGAAAACGACGTCAGATGGATAAAAATATGGATACATTTGGACTTCAAAGCTTTTAGATTTCATAGTATAAAGGTGCTGTAGACTATCAAAAAGGAAAAAAAAAATCATATAATAATTCAACTTCAATTTCTCGAAAGGAAAAACATGTGAAAGTAGAAACATATTGAAATTATTCATAGATTTTATATTTATTCATTAATGTCACTATATCAAATTAGGATTTTTATATCAAAAATATTTAAATTTCTCTGTTTATAAAAATAATATATATAGTATTGCTTACGAAGAATAAAAGTTATATAAAGAAATTAAATGAATTTAATTTTTTACTTCAGTATCGAGACGTTTATTTTTTGAAAATGAATGTTTTACTTTAATTATTATTTATTCAATCGACTTAAATAAAGCAATACAATTTTAAATATTTTTCCGATTTTTGATTTTTACTTTTTGCAAGAGAAATATTTATGACTAAATTAAGTTAAATTAATTTTTAAAACATTTTAAATCATAAAATTAATTTTTAGTGTAACAAATACTAATATTAAAATTAATAAATCATTTAGTAATCTAAAAATTTATTATTTATAAAAATTATAAATTATTAAATTAAAATTATACTTACAAAAAATATAATAATTATTAAATTATAATTTATAAAATTAAAAATTATAAAAATTATAAATTTCATTATTTATAATTAATAGAGTTACAGTAAAGCACAGGCTCTTATATTTTATTTGGAGTTGACATTTTTGAAACATTGTCTTGAAAAGTGCGAGTAATTACTTTCGGTTGCCCACATAAAACTTGTACATGGGAGGTGAACTGTTCGTTCCCAGATTATGGTTGTCGGTCTAGCCGTTTAAAATTCTGTATGGTATTTTTTTCCGAAAGTAACATAAATACGAGTTAGTAATCCTTATAATAACGAAATCACCCACCCCCCACACTTTGGTCTAGTACCCTCGTGTATTTATTCGGCCTTAAAACTAACACCATCATTACCCGTTTTGGTGTACGATGTTTCTTGTTTGATAAAGATATTTAGACGTTCCTTCTCCGTTTTTATACGTAAGGATTTCTTTAAGAAATATTGCTATACTAAATCAAAAAAGTATTCAAAAGCAAAACATCAAACTTTTTCTAAATTTAAATAAACAAGTAATTTATACCGGAAGGAATTGCTATCTGTCGAAAATTCCCTTGTGATAATTAATTAAATGAATAGACCCAAACGAATAGACCTCTTTAATGCTTTTTTGTCTTTCTTGGAATTCTGATTCTATCATAATTGTTCTTAGCAATGTTTGATAGATTTTTTAAATTTAATTAAAATGCTTTTCTTTTCAGTCCATTTTGCAATGACATTTTAAAATTTTCTCTCTACTCTAGCCGGAATGTTCCAATTTCCAAATCCTGTTAAATATGAACCATGAGTTCATTTTTTTTTTTTTTTTTTTTTTTTATTCGTATATATATATATATATATATATATATATATTAATCACGAACTTTTCTATGGATTTCGAGAAAATTTGAATCGAGATTATAAGTTCATATTACAAAATCTGTAAATTCAATTGAAAAATTTTATACAAATCTAAAAAAAATAATAATCTTTATCTCCTTATATTATTAAAATCTGTGCGCATCTGTCTGTCTGTCTGTTTGTCAGAAATGCCTTGTAAGCGCTAAAGCTCCGGCGCTAATGGTCACAGTGCCTCGATACCGGTGTCGACAGACGCAGAATGTCTTCATCTCGACATCGCGATAATTCGCTAAGCGATGCGACCCCAATTAGCGGAGATATTAATTAAAACGTCGACTCATTTCAAATCAAAAAACGATTCAAAATAGGGGGCGACCGTCATTTCGTTCCGGAACCACGTACCTTAAAAAAAAAAAAAAACAATGAGAGAAATTATCGTGGGTTTTTGTAAAGCGATCCTGCTCGAACGGTTTTAGCTATCGAAATACACCTCTACCAACTGAAAGAGCATTTATTACCGATTCTTACGGTGCAATTTTTTTTTTTTTTTTAAATACGGATTTTTTATATTTTTTAAAAAAAAGTTTTAAAAAGGGTCGAAAATTTCTCTTTTTCTCGTTCGTCTTTTTTGAAACGCCCTGTACGACCGAGTAACTGTTCCATTTCTTAACAACTGGTATATTTGGAAAGTTCATTTAATCCTCTTTTGAACCATATAAACATTTTTTACAAAATACGGATTAGCGATCCATATTTTTAGATTTTACGAAACCTCGATTTTTTCACAAAACATTTTATAACTCAGAAGCGTTTAGGGATAAACCATTTTTTTTTTTTTTTTTAATATATAGATCTCGCTTCAACTATTCAATTCCCAAAAGATTGAGAGAAAATGTTAAAAACTGAATGAGTTATAATTTTTTTAAGTTTAGGCATTAAACCATTGAAAACAGCCATCGCCATTCCGTAATGAACTGAATACCGTAAGTTGTGCAGTGCGCACGGGACTGCGCTGCCGAAGGCAGTGGGGACCCGGGCCGACTTTTTACCCAATTAGAAATGATTTTTTTTTTTAATTTCTTTTCTTAACACTAAAAGTTACTGTTGGTGATTCATTAATTTTAGTGATTCATTTGAAAATACTGACGCACTAGCGGGCGAAGCCCCCTAGTAATAATAATAAAATGTGATTTTCCGCAGGCTAATTGGAATTGATATTGTAAAATTTGTCAACTGTCAATATTTCAACATTATATTTATTTTAGATGATGTATTCTGACTATCATAACTCCAAAACGAATTAAGATAGAACAACGAAATTTCAGAATTAAGACAGATCCAATTTATGAATGATTTTCGCAACTCTGTATGGAAATTTGAAAACTGGAAGTGAGACATTGAAAACCGGAAGTGTAACCATAAATCCGCATCTCTTTTGAGATACAGCTCTAACGATTTTCTTCAAAATTGTTATATAAACACTGGTCATTAGTTCGAGAAAATCGATACGTGTCCTATATAAGTAGGTCAATTTTAAATCTCGAACGTGCATTCCTTTAAATAGAGCTTTACAGATTTTCTTCAAACTCACCCTGCTAACTTTCCCTTAGATGTCTCTTATGTAACTTTTGTTTTTCAGTAAACGGATAAGTTTGCCAGATTTAGCTGAAAATCGTAAATGGGACCGAGTATCTGGATATACCAAGAAACGACTCTGACGATTTCCTTCAATTTAGCTGCATAAGTCTCTTTTTAAATGGCTTTTCGTATGTACTGTTTATTACTACATGAAAAGTGAGAGGCGTCCTGATTAGATAGATGGGTCTTATTTATCTGAAAAATGCGTTTTAAAGAAACATTACTTTTTTTTTTTTTTTTTTTTTTTAACTCGCTATGTATACTCTGTTTTATACATGGAATATATTAGATTGCTGTTAGCAGAAAATTGTTAAGTGTCTAATTTGTTAAATAAATTTTATGCCTTCTGGCCATGCTATCTTAAAAAATAGTATATAATATGTGTAATAGTGTTTAAAAAAATTATGTGATTGTTACACAACATTTTTTTTCTAATCGCTAATTTTTAAATAATTTTGATTTCTCTAATCTTTTCCAGTGACTGCCATTATAAAATGAAAAATAGAGAAGGGACTTAGTTAAATCACTTGGTGTAAACTTTTGATTTGGTCTATGGGCATTTTGAGCTTTATGCAAATCGGTTTATAAAAACGCTTCTTACACAAGCTTTATTTATTTTATTAATTTTTTTTTTGTCGCTATTTTGAAACGAAATGGCAAATTAAGAAACTTTTTCAATTTATCTAAGTATTTTAGAGCTTATCGCCGCGACTAAATTTCCAGTGGCCGTGTAATTTTAAGTAGCCTTGTAATTTTAAATAGTCGGCGTTTTGAAAAAAAAGATGAATAGGTCAAATTAATCAATAAAGTTCATTGATACCTTGTTACGGATATGTACAATCACATTGTACATATGTAGTTTTTAAGAAAATCTATTTATGAATACTTTATATATATATATATATATATATATATATAAAAGAATTTAAAACTTTCCAATTTGCCGCCACTTGGAAACAAAATGCTGCATGAACTTAATTAACGAATTCATCCATGATATCTGTAAGATAAGTCCACTGCCCAATATGGTTCGAATAGACAGAATATTTTGGAATTTATTGCGAATTTATTGCGAATTCTTTATTTAAATCATTGAAGAAAATATACTATACAAATATATTTTATACGTTTTGTTTCTAGCAAACTAAAAACCATTTATATAATAATTATAAAATTGCCTTACATTGTTTTATTTATTCTTGTTTGTAACGAAAATATTTTTGGTTTATCATTATAAAAACTCACTGATTCTTTTTATAATTATAGACCGTAAATTTAGCTGTACACAAAAAATCATGTAAAAAAAAAAAAAAAAAAAAAAAAAAAATTAACGGCGATAAAATAAATGACAGAATTCTTTTAAAAAAATTCAATTACATAAATTGGTTTTATTTCTAAAGAAAATCTAAGATCTTATTAAAGCAAACACTGCGATAAATAGCACTAATTGATTTTCCTTAATTAATAAAAAAGATTTTTTGCGTTGCATTCGGTTTATTTTTTTATAGAAAAGGGGGCTTTACGCAAACCTGTTTCACTCTCTGAATATTTTTTTTTTTTTTTTTTTTCATAAAAAAATGAATGCACTTTTTAAATATAAAGTTAATTACTTTAGTTTATGGATATAATCAAACACTTTTTAAAGCGGTTGATTAATATATTTATTATTTTTTTATTTTTTTTATTGATTAATGAAAATATTTTTTTCTTCTCTTTCAGAATTGTCTGAGGCTTACACAAAAACATTTGAAAAATTACATTTGGTTTTTATTTTATTTTATAAGAAGATGCGGTAAAAAATGTTTATATAAATCTTCTTTGTTATTGTATGAGTTTGAATAGTTTCATAAAAGTCTATAATATGTTTACAGAATTAAAAAGATATTATTTTTATAGTAATTAAGGGTTTCTTTATATAAAGTAAGTAAAAAAAGTAATAAATAAATCTAAAAAAACAAAATTATTTTGGAGAATTTTAATAGTAAAAAAACTTAATTAATTGGCAGTTTTATTATTCAATTATTGCCAGTCACAAAAATTATGATTTTATGCGATTGGATATGTTTAAAAACTACTGTATTAAAAGCGACTATCATGATTCATATGAAATAGCTTTTAGGAGGATAAACGCCGCCGTGTTTTGGATGAATCTATACTTTGAACTGAGATATAAACATTTCTGTTAAGTTCCAAATTACGAAATGATTGTATATAAAATCAATGTAAAATACAGTAAGTATTGACGACATTTAAAAATTTAAACAGTTTAAAAATAACTTACAAATTTTAAATAGACCATGTTTGGTTAAGACATAAAACAGTTTTCATGAAAATGCTTTATTACGACGCAAATGCTGTGTAGAAGGTTGTTAAGTTGCGTCCAAGTGCACATTACAAGGGGAAATCAGTGAAAAACTGCAAAAAGTACGATAATTTACGAAATAAATAAATAAATTAATAAATACTAAAAACAGATGTGTGAAAGTTCTGTTTAATCAGTTATAACTGTCTACAATTTGAGATTTAAATACAAAAATAACGGGATTTCCGAATTATATCTTAACAACACTGTGCGTATTGTTTCTTAAAACCAGTATTTTCAACTAAAAATAAAAAAATAAAAAATAAAATAAAATAAATTTACATTCTTAAACAAGATTTTAAAAGAAACTAAAATTACAAATTAATAATTTAAAACTGAAAAATGAAAAGGATTTTTCAAATAAAATAAAATGATAAATTTATGTATAAATTAAGTGTATCTGACATAAACAATTGTTAAATATAGGATAAAAAACATTTTTAATTAATTAAATTAAATACTTTCAGTCACAAGTGACTTCGGTTTATTATAGAAGAATATATAAAAAGTAATCAACTGTATCATATGATAATTTTAATGTTAATTAATATTACTCAATTTGGTAATCATTTGTTTGGCAAGCATTTATTCAAATTTATTAAAATTACTTGCATTTGGCGAGGGGATATGCTGCTCTCCAAATCGAAGAGTACAATCGTCTCTAAGATTATACTCTACTAATATAACTTTAAAGTTTTTTCCTTAAAAACTTGAAAGTATTTTATTTTTTTACAGATTATCTACTAGGATTCCGTCGTTAAATTTCATTGATCTTATATTACGAAAGTAAGCAGTATTTGTGGAATTTGTTTTGTTAGACATCACACTTAAAACAATAGCTTTCTCCTATCTAAAGTTAAGTTGTGACAGGTCTTCGATAAAGACCTTCTTCAACACTCACTGTATTAAAAATTTGCTTTTCTTTTTTTGATATAGTTATATCACTCACTACCCATAATATTCAAGCAGCAGGTGAAAAGGGTATTATATAATGTATCATATTTTTTGTGTAATTCTGTAAAATAAATAATTCTTAAATATATGTAAATCATAAAAAAAAAAAAAAGCATTCAAGCATTTTTATAAAATATATTCATTTCATGAAGTTGAAACAGCGCTAAAGAAATAACATAGATAGATCAAAATTTATACCAATTATTTTGCGTGTCTATACGTATAAATCACAAGCAATACACTATAGTACAAAAATTTACAATAATAATATTTATTTTAAAAGAAAGCAGGTACAAATAAACCCACGAAATTCATATCTCTAAAAATATGAGACACTAGTGACCTCTATTGATGATAAAATTATTGATTCTCAAATTGAATTTATAATTTTCAACATATTTAATACGCTTCTCAAATTAATAAATACAAAGATATTTAAAACGAATTATCTCAATTTAATTAAAATTAATTATATATATTTTTTTATAATGTGATTTAAATTTATTTAAATCGTATTAATAATTTAATAATAGTAATAATAATAATAATAATTTAGTAATAATCATATTAATAATTTATTAAACTTTATTTTAATTATAAATTTTACTAACATTAATGTATATTATATGTAAAAAAAGGAGTGATTATATTTAATAAAATAAAAAAATCCGTTAAAATACTTTTATTATAATGTTTTTCTAAAAGTAATGCATATTAAAAGTAAAATCAATGTACTTAAGAAAAAAAAAAGTTGTTAAATGTATAACTAAATAAAGAAACAAATGAAAAAGAAGAAGAAGAAATAGAATGTGGGTCAATTGTTTCAAACTAAATATTAATGCATTACACTAATAATATTTTAAAGCTATAATACGTAAATAAATTGGATAAAAAAACAGGGGATGGTGATTCATTTATATTATTATATTAAGATTACAACTATAAATTAAAATGCAGAAAATTATTTTAAAAAATATATTTATTATTTATTATATATTTATGAGTGTGTGTGTGTGTGTCTATATGTTGTATAAAATATTATTACGTATTATATAGGAACAATGTTGCTTAATTTATTCAGTAAGAAATAATGTTATGCACGAACAACATAATTTATTTACTTATTATTCATATACCTTGTTTAAATGCCTTTCACCACATATTTTCATGCATCGGCTACACCCTTTATTATATTTAGTGGAACAAATACGTATAAAAAACTCTCCTTAATCACTTCCTTTGAATAATAAAGACATTTTTTCAGACAAAAAACATCTTCAAGGGGCTTAATTATGCTTGTTCCTTTTCTTTTACATTTTTTTTTCTTTTTTTTAATCAGAGTAATGAGTGACACGGGTTTTAATTAAGTATTATAAAAATATATTCTTTAATGTAAATTATTTAAGGAAAATTAATCAATAAATTATTTTTTTTTTTAAGTATTTTAAAAGCAATCATGTTTTATCTTGCATGACAAAATAAAATAAAACATATAATGTACCTAATTGAGAAGTTAATTATTATTAATTTTATTTGAACAATAAAATACTAATATTAGACTAAGATTTTACTTTCTTCTATATTCAATAGAAGAAAGTATTGGATTCGTAAAAATTTTCGACCTTGGGTTTTCGATGGATTTACACGTTTTGAGAGCTGTAGAACACGATTTGACCATTTTTAGAAAATGTCTGTCTGTCTGTCTGTGTGTGTGTTTGTGACAAAATTTTGTGGCAACTGTATCTCAGGAACTACTACACAGAATTTCATACAATTTGGTATGTAGTTGCACGTAGACATAAATTAGTGCCTATCAACTTTTGGTAAAAATCGTCTTACAGGTTGCGTTGCCATCCCGCTTTTTCTAAATTTTAACATGGTGATATAGGGCAAAATTCTGTATAAATGTGCATAAAGAGAAATATTTTTTAGTAATCATTATGAAATTTACAAGAATTATTTATAATAGAGATAGTCAACTGGGAAAATTTTTTTGCATGTGTAGGAGCCTCGTGAACCACCCTGGGGGGGGGGGGGAAGTCTCCCCTCGAAGGGAGTAAATTTTCAAGATGGGTATCTTTCGAAAGGTCTCGTCAATACCTTTAAAACGAATGGTTGAACTATAAATCTGTGATAATTTAAAACAAAGTTATCGATTTTTTTTTTTTTTTTTTTTTTTTTTTTTTTAACGAAATTTAACCAAACTTGGTATTTAGTTGACTCCTGACATAAACTGGTGCTGATTAGATTTGGCGATCAATCGCACAACAGGAGGCGCTGTGATCGTATTTCCTCTAAATTTTTAACATGGTAGTATGGGACAAAATTTCGTATAAATGTACATAATGAAAGTTATTCTTAACCTGTGATTGTAAAATTAATATTAACTATTGCTAATAGTAGTAGTTAATTAGGAAAAAAAATTGTGCATGTGGGGGCATCGCTTCCCCCCCCCCTGGGGGAAGTACCCCCAGGGGTGGGGTAAATTTTCAAGATGGGTATCTTTCGAAAGGTCTCGTCAATACCTTTAAAACGAATGGTTGAACTATAAATATGTGATAATTTAAAACAAAGTTATCGATTTTTTTTTTTTACCTTTAACGAAAAAAAAACTTGGATTTTTTTTTTTTTTTTTTTTTTTTTTTTTTTGTTACTGAGTGAATTTGTATAGGAAAATATAGAAGAAAGTCTTGTGGTGGCCACCAGATACTAGTTAAAATTAAAATTTGTAATAAAATGAATTCAATTTTGAATGCTAGTTCTTTTATACTAGATCAGTCAATACATACTAAAAATATTAAAAGCTATAACACTTCAATTACATGAAATTTATTTATTTATGTATTAGTATTTTTGTATTATTATTTTTTTTTTTCATATTTTTTTTTTTTTTTTATTTAATCACATGACCGCCGCTGACGGATATATCTGGTCACTGAGCTGTTCTTTTTCCCGCAATTCACTTATAATTTAAAATTATATAATTATGAAACTTTAGCCTGTTTTTCAAGTTTGAAAGTCTTAATTAGTAGTCATCAGGATTATAATCGTATACACAGTTACATTTCAATCTTAAGCTGAAATAAATATTAATTTAGTTCATTGAAAAAATAATATAGCGTTCATATTTCATATTTTTTTGCCATAAGAAACATATCAATAAAGCTTTCGTCAATAAAAGGTTTCAAACAATCTTTAGTTAGTTCTTATTTTTATTAGCTGCGCAAGTAATCACTTAAGGTCAAAGAAAATATTTGTCGAAGTAAATTATTTAGTCTTATTAGGGAGCTCTGCTTATCAACCCCAGAAAAAGGCTTCGTCCTCCCCCCCCCCCCCGAACATGCTTCGCTCATTAACTTTTGCGGGGCTCTATCCACTTATTCATAGCTTTGTCTTTCACTGAATAGGAATATTAATACTTCATAACAAAAGATAATAGCAGAACAATATTATAAAAATCCCTACATTAAATACCACATTGAAATACACACTATTTAATACTGTATATGTGTGTGTGTGTATTCTTTGTAATGAAATAATGTGTCTTTTTTTTTTTTTTTACATTCGACAAATTAAGGACAACTTATAATCATTTTGAACGGAAACATATGCTAGACACACAAAATGAAAATCGACGGCAGTAGCTTATTATTATTATTTTAGAATAGCGAAAAATTTGTAATCTCTATAACAGTTAGTGTTACAGCTTTAGTATATGATTCCTTTGGCGGCTTTTTAAATTTTTTCCACTATCTGGCGATGAATTTTTCGGTATATTGCTTGTTTAAACACACCTTTTTTTTTTTTTTTTTTTTTTTTTTTTCTAATACTGATATATTTTACTACTTCATTGTTTAGTTAATTTAGCATAATATTCTCCATACTCTAGAGATATTTCTAATCTACAGCTAGGTTAAAAGAAACACAGCATTAAAAATGTGATTTTTTAAGTGCATTTTTTTCTACAATATAATCTTGTTAGAAACGTTGAAAATAAATGATTCAGTTTCAATAAAAACGTGATATAACAAAAATGTAAATATCGAAAATATCCCAAAATGAAACTTTCCTAGAATAAATAATGCAAATAATTTGGTACGCAATAAAACACGCCGATCTTTAAACACTATTTGATTATTCACAAAAAAGAACATATAAAAAATCGATAAATAACATAAGAAATTTAATTTTCTAAAAGTAGGGTAAAATGACATCGTCAGACTGTAAATTACAAACTTAAATTCATTTTTGCATTGTAAATATATAAGATAATGCTTTTTATTTATTTAAAGATGTTACATTTCTTTGTTAGCAATAGCAACATTCATATATATATATATATATATATATATTTAACATCATGGATGACATTTTATTTTCTCTGGTGACTGCGACATCATAGACTGAAGGAACAGCGATTTGGTGAAACAATTTGCAAATTGGCAAATAGAATATTTTTATTTACACGAAGTTTTCAATGAGTAACTTTCTTTATTGAGGTAATAGAAATTTCAAACCAAAATAAACATGTTCCTTGGTTTATTCAGCAAACATTGGTACCTGCCGTGACGCTGAGATCCTATCGTTCATGAGAAGATAAAATCGCAGGAAAAAAAAAGAACAAAGGCAGCAGTATTTGTTTATTTATTTATTTATTTATTTATTTATTGTAACTAATTAGAGATTTAAGTGAGTCTGCATTGAATTATCTGTCATATGTAATTTATGCATATTTATAAAATATAAAATTGAATGCAGGAAATAAACTTGACCTAAAAATGATTAATTATTTTTACAAGTTAAAAGTATTCTAACGGAAACATGTTTTTCGGGCGTCTTTTGACATATTTTCATACTTTTATGAGAAAATATTAATTATATCTGATATGAAATTCTTTAGAATTATTGATGATTTTGTAGTGCTTGATTAAAGTAATATTTTGGAGGTTTATACTGATATTTATCATAAGGATTTAATTTTTAAGCAATCTATTAATGAAGGTTTAATATACATGTATATATTTGAATTTAAAAAGTAGGTTAGTTCATGATTCTTGGAATAGTAATCTTTATGATCAAAAATTGGATTTCGCTTTTAAGGTTACCAGTTTAACTAATTGGTTATCATGTTTAAGTTTTAAAGATTTGAAAATTATTTTAATTCCACAAATTTCCTAGGATTAGAAGAATTTGCAACAATTGCAAAAGTTTTGAGAATAGTCATTTCGCAATATGGTCGATACTACGAAATTAAATAGTTAGCCGTATTTTATTATAACTGCCATCAGTAATTGTTAAGATTTTGTAGTTGTTTGTATTTTTATGTTTCGTGTTTCGTCTCGTTAACTTTTAGATTCGAGATATTATCATTTTATATATTTATTTATTATTATTATCATTTTTATTTTTCAATATTTTTATAAGTTTTTTTTTTTTTTTTTTTTTTTTTTTTTTTTATAAATTATTGTGTATTTAAAAAATAATAATAATCATTCTTTTGTATCAAACTAATTTTTAATTTTTATTTTCTGAACTAGTGTTAGGAATTTTACTCTTCATAAGTTGTAGAGGGCTAAGCTACTTTCAGTTTTTACTAGTAGCTATTGAAAAATCTTACAGTTTCCATCCTTCATTTAGGTTCTACGCTCACGATGTCTTCTTATTTATTTATTTATTTTATTTTATTTATTTATTTTTTGTGGTGGTTTGGGGGGGGAGGGGGCAGGAGGGCGGGCGCAATTTTTGTTTTATGTCTACTTTAAATTTTTTAGTGTATGGCTGGCATTCATTTTTATATTTTTCATGATAATTCTGTATATATATTTTATATTTAGTTGGATTTTCTTGGGTATTAATTAGATGAACTTTTTGTACGTATATTGCTTGTTTTAGTAATTTTTAGTACACTCATACGTACACACACACACACACACAAACACACATACATACATACACATATATATATAATATGTATTATATGTATATGTATATATATATATATATATATATATATATATATATATATATATATATACATAATATATATCATATGTTTATTAGAATATTTCATTGAATTTTCAGTGTATGATACAAGTGCATTATATAAGTAGGGGAGACCGAGGTTAGTTATGCCAGGGGGCAAGTAGTGCCATAGGGCTATCTGAATGAGCCGGTAGGTTGCAGAACCTGTCGTGTCATATGAGTGAACAGGATGATTATTGTAATGTGCTGTGTAAGTTTGGAAGAATAGCGTCGCGTTGTTTTCGAGATAAAATTATTTATCATATTTTCTACTGCAAAAGTAAATTTTGTGACCTGCGTTAGAATCGTCATTGCCACGAGGGATCTTGGAGTATGTAAACTTCCTAAACATTATTTGAATATTTATATTTTAAGCTGTTATTATATGTATTTCATTTGTTTAGGATAACAACTTTTGGTAAACAAATGAATAAAGGTCAGAACGGAGTAACGCGGGGCTACTTGTGACGAAGTGTAGGAGGCATGTTATGACAGTGTCTCTACTTGCCCAGGTATGATTTTTATTTTTCATTTTATTTTAATGCAGGTTTTTACATTTCGTTAAATTACAATAGGCTTATTGAAAATGAAAAAGCAAAAGATACTTTAGAAGATTGTGAGTAGGCTGCAATAGAAGCGAATTCTGGAAAGTGCAGTTTACGGAAACCCAAGAACTGTTTCGTATAAACAGAATGTCACTTCTTAGATATATGAATAAAAAGAAAATTACTAATATGGAAGAAAATATTGAAATTGCATATTAAAAAAAACCTCATATGATATTCAAACTATAGGAAAAGGTCAAACAGTGCATCACTCGCACACACACACACATAAAAAAAAAAAAAAATGCGCTATTAAATGAAATTAAGAAGCAGGAATTGAGCTAAAATGAGCTAAAAATGAGCTAAAATGATCTAAACTGTCTCAAAATAGCTCCGAAGCAATATATACTTAAACGCATTAAATTAAGTGCTCATTTTTGAGTATATATAAATGCTCAAAAATAGGTTTGACCAATATACTTAATAATATGGTGTGTCGCTCCCACGACTTTCTCTTACCCTGAAATTTAATACGATAAATACAGGTTAAGGTAAGGTAATGAGTACTGTTATGTAAACCTATGTTAAACAATTCAAATTAGGCTTTGGAAGAGTTTTATATGATAATTAGTTCTGTTGAGGGGGCTACCGCCCCCCTCAACCCCCCGTTTCATTAATGCACCTACATTTATATAGATTTTTATTCTGTTATTAAAATTAAAAGTTTACTCAAAATTGTACAGTCAGTTTTTACACGCAACATTCCTTGAAACTTATTAATCTTAATCAAACTTTTCCAGCAACAAACGTATATTAACTTCAAAATTCAACATTTGGATCTCCTAAAATTATTCATTTTTAAGTCACTCTAAGAGACACAGACAAAGATCAAAAGTTAAAAAACTTGACTACGGGAGTCAGGAAGCCTCAAAACGTGTAAATATACAAAAAGAGCGATGAATATTTAGCTTAAAACATACATTACTCACCTTATCTCTATGAGGAATTTATTTCAATTCCCAAACAGCTTTCCTGGAAATAGTAAAATATTATTTGTAAAGCACATCCACTAACAACAAACAAGAATGTTATCTGTTAAATATTTTCAGTCCTGTATACCTTTCAAAGATTATATACAGACCACTTGGTGGATCTAAATTTAATCCTATAGTAATCATACATGGCCCAGATTGAAATATACTTCCATCAATTTGCAACGATTGTCGCACTTTTATCTAGTTCTTTTGTGTAGCCCTGTAAACGAACAGTCAATGATTACCCCACTACCTGAGACATGTTTTTATGCATATAAATATATATACATTTGGTTTAGTGCAGTCTATAGAAGTTAAACTGTACTTACCTGCAATTTCCCCCATAGACATAATGTATTTGAATACTTTTGATTGTCCCTGTACACAAACCATCTGCTTTATCTCAACGAAAAGCTTAGTGTCGCATCCCTATATGATAATATTTAACATGTTTTAACATAACACAGTATGTTTTCAAATTCCTGCTACTATTTTTTCTTGAGATATGCTGATAAAACACACACAGACTCATATGCAGACACACAGACATACAGACACACAGACACACACAGACATACAGACACATAGACCGATCGCTAAAAACACGATTTTCGTATTCAGGGGACCTCAGAACATGTTAATATAACAAAAATTCACTTTCGAAAATTTGACCCTAAAACAATACTTTCTCTACCTTATGGGTAAGAGAAAGTAAAAATGAGTATATGGGTTTTTTAATTTAAGTATATATTGTTTCAGAGCTATTTGGAGACAATTTAGCTCATTTTTAAGAAACCAGTTTTAACGTGTGAAGATGATGAAAATTGCTTATACTTAGTTTGCTAGGAGCAATACAAATTTTCTAGATCCGGAGAAAACTGGGTGATGGGCAAAAAGATGGGACCATACCAAATGCACCAAAAATGAACCTTATTACATTTATATTCACTGCAAACTGCAAATCAGACGCTGAAATAAGTGATAACAATTAATAATTAAAAATATAGGTAGGCCTATAGGATATAGACCTCTACGTTGTAGTAAGCTACGAAGTCAAAGATAAATATGTCCAAACTTTTTCCTTAGCCTACTTTTTAATTCTTTCCTGATTAATACAGTTTTTTTTTTCTTTTTTTTGTCCTTTATTTCTATTGTTATGTGTCTCTAAATGTAGCTTTATAAAACACTAAGATTTCACAAGTGTTAGTAATTTATTTATTTATTTATTTATTTATTTATTTTTACTTTTGGTTTACAGAGTTATTCAAAAAAAAAATTAAAGTGTTTTTATTGTGTTAAAAACGATGTAATTTTTAGGTAGATTACATTGTATAAAATGTAGTATCTACGCTACAAATATACGATGTAAGTGAGTAAAAGTTTCGTTGTCGGTTTTAAATATCGCATTTTATTACCCTTTTCACATAATATGTATAAATTACAACGTGTTTTTGTTTTTATGTGTAATTTGTATGTCACAATGTGCCCCAAGCATGTCACTACTAGACCCGCTACAGGGCAAATTGTGAAAAATTTTGACCTCACGCAGAATTCATTTTACTGTATGAAAAACGTTATTAATATTAATGATAGTTTTATAAATATATTACGCAAGGTTTACTTTATGGTATGATATATTAAACGTTTCACTTCAGTTCAAATCTTAGAAATAATATAAAAAATGACGAAAACGTCACTACTAGCCACGGTCTCCCCTACAATAAAATTTCATTTTTTATCTATGCTACCAATCTCTTTTATAACAAAGATACGCGACAACACATTTTAATTTTTTCTTTACTGCTTGATAACCTTCAATTATTACGGATTTTTCTCCCCGATCATTAATATTAAAATTAATTAAATGTTTTCATTCCATACATAATATGTAAATGCCTATTATACATATAATTACGAGACCATTACTATTTATTCCATTGTATTCATACGCTTGATAAACTTTCTTCGTGAAACAATTTCGCGAAATAACTCTCGTCAGCCTCAAATCTCTGGGTGATTTCCATATTCTCTTATCATCTTGTATGATTAAAATTATATTCAATATTTAAACTTGAACTACTCATGCGAAAAAAAAAAATACATGTATATATTTCTTTTTAGAATAAAATAGTTAAGGTATATTTGACATAAAGTATTTTTTTTAAATTATAAATATACACTCTTAAAATAAATGAGTTAATTCGTCGTGTCAAGTAGGAGTTAATTTTTTTTAACCGATTTGATTTAAAAATGCAATTCTTGGGCTGATTATTTAAGCGAACTTGAGTTATCGATATTTATCTATACTTGAGTTATTTCTGCTCATTCAGACACTTGTAAGTGGCACCCATCGCTCTCTCTGTAACGCATTTCTTCAGTAGCACTAAGACTCCTATATGATATGTCTATGTAGGAGTTCTAAGTAGCACGCAAGTGCAACGGGTGACGTCATTGTAAAGTGATCCAGTTTATTAAAATCATTTGCATTGAAATCATTAATAAAATAAATATATCACTAAAGTACAATAAATAACTCAATTTTGAGTCTATTATCTTAAATCATTCAATTTCTTGAATTTAACCCATGATGAAAGGGCATGTGAATGAAAATTCACTCAAGTTGAGTTATTTTCCTTCTTTACTTCTAAGAGAGTATGTTTGGTTTAGATAACTGTCTAAAATAATTTAAATAATACCTGAGACGTATTTAAGTAATTCACTAAGATTATCTTAAAGAATGGCTATTATTAAATTAAAGATACACTTAAACATTTCATTTTATTTTTTTGATTTATTTATTTAGAAAAATATTTTATGTTAATTAAAATAGAAAGAAAAGAAAAAAAAAAAACTAGTATGTTTTGGCCACCACAAGACTTTCTTCTATATTTTCCTATACAAATTCACGCAGTAACAAAAAAAAAAAAAAAAAAAATTCAGTTTTTTTTCGTTAAAAGTAAAAAAAAAATCGATAACTTTGTTTTAAATTATCACATATTTATAGTTCAACTATTCGTTTTGGAGGTATTGACGAGACCTTTCGAAAGATACCCATCTTGGAAATTTACCCTCCCCGGGGGGTACTTCCCCCTAGGGGGGAAAAGCGATGCCCCAAATTTTTTCCTAATTAACTACTACTATTATCAATAATTCATATTAATTTCACAATCACAGGTTAAGAATAACTCTCATTATGTACATTTATACGAAATTTTGTCCTATACTGCCATGTTAAAAATTTAGAAAAAATACGATCACAGCGCCACCTGTTGAGCGATTGATCCCTAAATCTAATCAGCCCCAGTTTATGTCAGGGGCCAACTAAATACCAAGTCTAATTAAATTTCGTTTAAAAAAAAAAAAAAAAAAAAAAAAAAAAAAAAAAAAAAAAACGATTTTTTTTCTAAGTTTTTTTTTGTTAAAAGTAAAAAAAATCGATAACTTTGTTTTAAATTATCACATATTTATAGTTCAACCATTCGTTTTAAAGGTATTGCTGAGACCTTTCGAAAGATACCCATCTTGAAAATTTACTCCCCTCGAGGGGGGACTTCCCCCCCCCCAGGGGGAAGTCCAGGGGGAAGTTTTTGATTTATTTATTTAGAAAAATATTTTATGTTAATTAAAATAGAAAGAAAAGAAGAGAATTTTCAAGATACCCATCTTGAAAATTTACTCCCCTCGAGGGGGAACTTCCCCCCCAGGGGGAAGTCCAGGGGGAAGTTTTTGATTTATTTATTTAGAAAAATATTTTATGTTAATTAAAATAGAAAGAAAAGAAAAAAAAAACTAGTATGTTTTGGCCACCACAAGACTTTCTTCTATATTTTTCTATACAAATTCACGCAGTAACAAAAAAAAAAAAAAAAAAAATTCAGTTTTTTTCGTTAAAAGTAAAAAAAAAATCGATAACTTTGTTTTAAATTATCACATATTTATAGTTCAACTATTCGTTTTGGAGGTATTGACGAGACCTTTCGAAAGATACCCATCTTGGAAATTTACCCTCCCCGGGGGGTACTTCCCCCTAGGGGGGAAAAGCGATGCCCCAAATTTTTTCCTAATTAACTACTACTATTATCAATAATTCATATTAATTTCACAATCACAGGTTAAGAATAACTCTCATTATGTACATTTATACGAAATTTTGTCCTATACTGCCATGTTAAAAATTTAGAAAAAATACGATCACAGCGTTACCTGTTGAGCGATTGATCCCCAAATCTAATCAGCCCCAGTTTATGTCAGGGGCCAACTAAATACCAAGTCTAATTAAATTTCGTTAAAAAAAAAAAAAAAAAAAAAAAAATTCTAAGTTTTTTTTTTGTTAAAAGTAAAAAAAAATCGATAACTTTGTTTTAAATTATCACATATTTATAGTTCAACCATTCGTTTTAAAGTATTGCTGAGACCTTTCGAAAGATACCCATCTTGAAAATTTACTCCCCTCGAGGGGGGACTTCCCCCCCTGGGGGGGTGGCGAGGCTCCTACACGTACAAAAAATTTTTCCCAGTTCACTATCTCTATTATAAATAATTATTGTAAATTTCATAATGATTACTGAAAAATAATTCTCTTTAAGCACATTTATACAAAATTTTGTCCTATATCACCATGTTAAAAATTTAGAAAAAGCGGGATGGCAACGCAACCTGTAAGACAATTTTTACCAAAAGTTGATAGGCACTAACTTATGTCAAGGTGCAACTACATACCAATTTGTATGAAATTCTGTGCAGTAGTTCCTGAGATACAGTTGCCACAAAATTTTGTCACACACACACACACACAGACAGACAAACAGACATTTTCTAAAAATAGTCAAATCGTATTCTACAGCTCTCAAAACGTGTAAATCCATCAAAAACCCGAGGTCGAAAATTTTTACGAATCCAATACTTTCTCTATATTACATATAGAAGAAAGTAAAAAACATACATCAGATTGAAAGAAAAAAAAAATTACATGTTTTACAAACCATATGATAAAATTTTTAAAATGATTATTTTTGCTTTAGTTTTCCTAATCAGATAAATCAAGTATCACAGATATCAAGTTTTTAGAAAATTTTAACAAACCAGAATATTTCTTAAGCACATGAAATTATATATATATACAGGGTGTTTATAAAGTCCCGGACCTATTTTGATGTTTAATAACTCATAAAATAATAAAGATAGATTAAAATTAATCACATAAATGGTTATATAGACTCAAAAAGTTTCATGACCCTTGTCAATGAACTTCCACGTGTACCCCCTTCGTCACACGGAGAATGTCAATTCGATAGTCAATTTTACGCCAGGTAGCGGCAAGCATGTCGGCATCCACAGAGGCTATTGCGATTGTAATTCTGACTTTTAGGTAATTATTCGACTGCCACTCGAATAAAACATCACATACAAAAGAAGTACTACATAGAACAAACACATCAAAAGTAAACATAACATTGCAATAGTTGCCATACACAAAGAGAGAAAAATGCAATTAATAAGCAGACGATATTTAGAAAAGTACAGATATTTAGACTGGAAAATGAAATTATCTGAAATTAACCACACGTGCAGACTATATTTACAAAAGTAAAGATATTCAAACTTGAAAAGAAAATATATGAGTTATTCCATCAATAAATGCCATAAGTTTGTTTATATCTTCATTATTTTATGAGTTATTAAACATCAAAATGGGTCCGGGACTTTATAAACACCCTGTATATATATTGCCGAAAAAATGATTATTTACAAAGGAAACTATACTTACATTATGCTAAAACATATTTCTTACACCGGTTACATTTTGTAGCACTTAATACTTTAATAATTGCAATTTGAATTTCAAGTAAAAATAAATTTTTTAAGCTTTTACATGACTATTACATCCTTTACTGAGATGCTATCAATCTCTTCTCTGAAAGTAATACATTTTAATGACCCTGAACATTTTCCTTATTATCTGATAACGTTTAGTTATAATGGATTTCATCTACGACCAAAAATATTGAACTTAATTAACCGTTTTTATTTCATGTAGGAAATGTAAATGTTTATTATCTTATAGCTCAATAGTGCATGCTCAATAATATTTAATTCATTGCATCCGTACTCATTATAATTTTTTTGGTAGAACGATTTCCACAAATAAATATCGTCGGCCTCTCTGTCTCTGAGGGATTTCCACGTTCTCATATCGCACGTCACGGGTGAAGGAATACTGAATAGTTGAACTAAAAATACTAATGTGAAAAAAGAAAAAGAAAAAAAAAAACTATTCAACTTAAAATACATTCTACCTTATTTATCTCAAATGCTTCTCTATATTATTTGTTATCAATGCAGTCACATTACGAATTATTATCAACATATATTTAAACGTATGTATTAGGAAATATTTAATTTTTGTATGATTGATATATACTTAAAGAAGTTCTTCTTCTTTTTTTTTAATTCTTAATGCTGTCATTCTTATTAATACATAAGCGTTCTGTTTCTTGAGAGACTACGCGATAAGTTATTGGTCTTCCTTCCTGCATATGCCATATTCCTGATTTGGGGATTATATAACGCTTTTTATTTTTATTTTTGTAGTAGTGTTATAATTATGTTGGAATATGTCAATAATATTCGTGAAATAAAGTGCATTCATCGACTAGAAACTGCATGCTCATTTATGTTATTTTTTTTACATGTAAAAGAATCCCAAATTTAATAAACATATTTAATATATTTACATGCTTAATCAAATTCATCATTGTTAATCCCCTTATGCAAAGATAAAAAATAAGAGACTTTATGATCTTAGCATGATATATTATTGAAAATATTTTAAAAACATCAATTTTATAAATTACGTATTAAATAATATTAACTTATACGTATATTAAAATAATATTTTAAGAAATTTTTAAACATTTTTCCAACTTAAATAAACATAAACATAGTTTTTATTTTCTTATTTTAATCTCTAATATTATATAAAATATTATAAAACAAGAAAAAAATTGTTTGCATAGATTTATATTGATATATAATTTTTTTCTGAATCAAATTCATTGCTCATTAGAAATAAATACATGAATATTATCTTGATTAACAATTTATCAAGAGTTTCAAATTTAAGTAATTTACTAACTTTGAACAATTAAAAATTAAAACTGGAGATATAATTTTTATTGTCTCCTGAGAAAGTATTTTTCTTGGGTCAAGTTTTCAAAATTGAGTGTTTGATATGTTTACATATTTTGACGCCCCCTGAACCCGAAAATTAGGTTTTTAACGGTTGGTCTGTGTGTGCGTGTCTCTGTGTGTGTATGTATATGTATTAGTGTTTGTGTGCCTGTTACCAGCATATTTCAAGAGCAAATAGTAGAAGGAGTCTAAACTCGGTATTTTATATATCTATCATATAATAATGATACATTAAACTTTCTGCTGAAATCAAGCAAAAGGTTCGTGTACATTAGTCGGCTATATATATATATTCTATAATTCATGAAAATTTATAAGAATTATTTTGCGTATTTTCCGAAATCAGGAAATATATATATATGTATCGACAGGATCTAAATATTTGTTGAAAAAGATTTGGGGAAAAAAAATATCAATTTTTCAAAATAAAAAATTGTTAGACACTGCACAACAGAGTGCACTAAAGTGCATGTTAGAAAATTTACTAAAATTGCTATGTATATTTCTTGATTCAATAAAATCTTTTTGAGTTCAACATTAAATACAACATAACATAAGTTAGCAACATATGGATTTTTTTTTTTTTTTTTTATCATGCAAAATTTCGTGTATTTTTATAAAATCGGTTCGCCTCAAAGGCCTAGAAAGCGAAAAATTAGTGATATATTTTAAAAATAACATCAGAAAAAGTAGCCATTCCTTTTAGAATAAACATTCAAAAAAAAAAAAAAAAAAAAAAAAGGAAAGAAACAAGTTAAATTAATATAATTAACTTATAATATACCTTTTTATAAGAAAATTAAGATGAGTATTATTTGAACGTATTTTTCTTATTTATTCAATATTAAAAATGGCTCTATTTTTTTTTTTTTTACAAAATCAGTTAATGTTTTCTTCCGCAAATATCATAACATTAAATTGCGTAATAGTCTTTAAAAAAAATCTTTATTTATTATTATTATTATTTTTTTTTTGTCGATTTATATTTGGTAAATATCTAATTACTTTACAAATATAACAATCACCATTCAGTAGTTTCAGGTACAAAATAATTTTTTAGAGGAAAACGGATATTAATGATAGAAATGATAATTTTTTTGTCATCTTTTAGGATATTTGGTTTTTTAAATATATGTTGAAGAAAACATATATAAATAATTTTCACTATTACAACATTTATACTTCTGCATTGCATAATACACATCGTATATGAATAAATAATTAATTTTATCTGCTATTTTTATAATAAACTCTACTGACTAAAAATATTTTAAATGTTGCATAATATTTTCGTGAAGTTTGTTTTAAACATATTATGAAAAAGTAGTGCAAAAGATATCCAGAGATTTTGATGATGTATGAGTAATATGTTAATCTAATTTTATTAGGTAGATTCCTTATAGGAGATCTACCTATTGCAATGGTTCTCATGACACGACTTCTGGAAAATTTCTTCATATCTTCACCGATCATGACCCCTAGAACCCAAAACCACCCTCCGTTCAAAAGTTTATATATATACTAGCAGACCCGGCCACGCGTTGCTGTGACTAAGTTATACGTTGAATTAAACGGCTGTAAACTATTTAGTACAGTCAAATTATTATTTACGAACAAAGACGAAAACGTTGTAGCCGATGTAAAAACCCACAGGGTTGAGATTTGAAACTTAGGTCAAAATTGGGAAGCGATTGATAAAAATTTTCGCAGTGTTGATATTAAGCACAAATTAATTTTATTGTAGGGTCCTATAAATTTTAATGGAGAAGTGATATATATTATTTCTAATGCTACTTTGGATAAAATTGTTAAAATGACTAATATATAAATTAAATTCTATTAAAATTCTATTAAAATAAAAGTATAAAAGAAACAGACGATTTTAAAATCAATTTTTATGGAGGAGTGAAATATAATATATGCTATAATGGATAATTTTACTATAAAATGACCTCATCATTTTAAATATTTTAAAGAGGGCAACAGCTGTAGTTATAAAAAGGAAAACAATAAGGCTAAACCAGAAAAATAAGTAAATTTGATAAATATTTTAAAACTTTAAAATTGGAAATCTTATGAAATATTGGACATTTAAAGTAAATGCATGTATCATTTTAAATAGAAAAAGATTTTGGAAAAGTTTAGTGTATTTTAACGAAGTGATGAGAATTTTTTGAGTATGTTAAAATTTTAATAGTAAATTCAAGTTAATAAAGATGGGAAACGTTGAGGATTAAGATAAGAATAATTATAAGATAAAAAAAAAAAAAAATTATATACCATGCTTTTAAATTTTAATATACTAATAATATACTAATTAAAAGGAAAATGATAAATATCTATCATAGTTTGAAGTCAAATTTGTTTTCAAATGTCTAAATAAAATATCTGATGTAAGATACTAATATTTTGCAGCGGAATAGATTTCATTTCTGTCATCCTTGGCGAAAAAAAAAGAATATCGCCAAATTATCTGGCGAAGATATTTAATTCCTTTCAAAAATCATGGTTATTTTAACAACTTATATTAAAAGAGTAATGAATAATATGAAACAATATTTCGTACAATACATATTACATGTCATACATACGTACAATGAATAATACATAATATATTTCGTACAATGTATACATCTGGCATGTATATTTTCGTGATACGCTTTTGATCGCCAAATAATAATAATAATAATAATAATAACCAAGGGCGACAGAGTTTTGAAATTTAAAATTAAAATTTTGTCAATTTCACAGCAAAATAATTCAATCTAACACCCGCGATAACTAATACATATCTATACCCAAATATAAGGATTAAAATCGGGAAATAAATTTCCTCGATTTTTAATAATTTCTTACAAAAAATCCAGTGGGCAATTAACATAGGAAATCTTTTTCTTGGCTGCACAGACGGTCAGCGAGTCACACTTCGCTTGCGTATAGAACTCATAGATATTGTATAGCATATATAGAATAGAGTGATCATTGGGGAGAAAAAAGTTATTCCTTTTCATTTGGGAAAAGATGACGTTTTTACCAAAATATGGCCGTCTTTCCCCGAGTGAATACACACGGGAATACATACTAATATTTTAGCAAATAAAATTTATTAATAATTTATTTGCTAAAGGGGAATCGAAGACTCCAGATACAGTTTCAAATTCATATTTCTTTCTTTCTTTACTTTTTTTTTTTTTTTTTTTTTCAATACCACTTAATGGCTGTTTCCAGAGCTTTTATTTATTTATTTTTTTTTTTCGGCATCAAAAATCTTTGTACGATAACATGAAGATGAGAGATCTATATATATTACTATATCTATGATAGAACTACATTAGCACTTTATCAATGTGTATAAAATCTTTAAATTGATTATGACGTCAATTTTCGTGAGATGCATAATTTAACTTTTTATAATTTTTTAACGTTCACGTTTGATTAAATGTATTTATTTTTATGTCGAAAGAAAATGAACTCGTATTTTTTTTTTTTTCTTTTTTTTTTGGCAACAATTAAATTAATGGAACTCACAGATATTTTGGAGCAACTTTAACAAAGGTCTATAATTAAGAAATAATTGCAATAAAACAATATTGTGACAATAAATTGAGATAAAAACTATCCTATCTCTCAAGTTGGACCAAACTGCACACAGTGTGCAAAATTTCATTAAAATCGGTTCCTTAGTTTAGGAGTTTACCCCGGACAAACATCGTGACACGTAATTTATATATATATACAGATATGTATAACGCTTTTTCCCATGTTAAGTTGTGAACACGATAACTGGAGTAATTTTTATTTAAATTTAACCATCTTCGGATATGTTGTCAGGACAGTAAAAATCTCGGTCGAGTTCGTAGATGGAGCATCCGGCTCAAAGGGGGTGGAAATGGTGGGGGGTGGAAATTTTCATTTGCCCATAATTTCTTTAATATTGAAAATAGGAAAATACTTCAAATCAGGCAAATTACCGCCTTACCCTAAAGAACAACTTTTGTATTTAAACTTTTTCGATAGCTTCAATTGCTTAAAAGTTACAAGTTAAAAAGTGATTTTTCGTGATGAAACCGACTTTTTTTATAGCTTTAATTGCTTACATTTATAATCTGATGTTTACGTCACGTGCAAACGATAATAAAAAAGATCACTGAAAATATAAAAACCATGGTAACAGCTTTAATTAATCATTTAAAAATATAAAATTATAATAATACGTTAGTCTTGGTAAAAATGTCGTTTGTAGTGAATCCGCGATTGTAATGAAATGCTCGCCCTCTGGTGGGCTAAGGTGAAATTACAATAAACATGGTTTAATTCGAATTCCATACAGCCGCCATTGCTTGCCGATATTTAGTTTCACATATATTTATTGAATAAAAATGAATAAATACGGTAAAAAAGATAACACATACTTTTGTGTGCCACAGTGTAACTCCAAAGTTATCAAGAAATCGAGAATTGAGCTTCCATTTATTTCCAAATGACAAATTTAAAATTTCAGTTGCTTCGGCTAATGGAAGTAAAGAATTAATCAGATGATTTGAAACTAATATTTGTTCAACTTCAGTTAAAAATCTACTTCCGATCGAACTTTGAATAAACTGAAATATTTTTTTCCAAAAGCAATCAATTTTCCATGATGTAATGGCGGAGAAATTATAGTACGAATATTAAGTAGAATAACAAAAAGAACACTAATGGAACACGCGTGGCTATGTTTACTAACAACTGCAGTGTTCACAAAGCGCCGTCTATCGATCATTACAAACGCGGATAGTTTAGAGCGCCGATTTACGCAAGAATTTAAAATTTACGATTGAAATTGAGAGTAATACGTTACAGCCAACGAGATATATAAAGTAGAGTGATAAATGGTAACCCTTCAGAAGGTCCAAGATGAGTCATGTGATATGCTTTCCTTGCACATGCGTATTCGGTGGTTCCCTTGGTAACAGCTCATTTTCAGTACATTTCTATGGCAACGGTTTCAATGTTTTTGTTTACTTTACGTAGTTTAATATTCTTTTGTTCTAAGCCATTTTGATTTTGATTTTACTTCTTTTATTTCGTGTAGTTGAACTTTAACCGACAAAATGCTTAAAAATAGTTGAAAAATTATTATTTGTTGTTAAATTTAGCTCTTTAAAAGTTTAAATTTTGTTTTATAAACACTTTTAAAGTTTGTTGAGAAACGATGAAAAGAAAGGTATTTTATTATTTATTAAAATGTGAAATATGTGTAAATTTATTTTAAAAGCAATTTATTTCTGTCATAGGACTGTCATGTTACCTAATAATAATAATAATTTGTCGAACTGATATTTTAAATGCCAAAATAGCGATAAAGGGCCAAACACAGCAACCTATTCGAGCATGTCATGTGATTCATCTTGAACCACGGAAAGCTAATCCTTCATTCATTGAATCAGCACTCTAATTTATATATCTCGTTGGTTACAGCCTTCCTTTGATTTTTTAACTTGTAGAAACAAGACATTGTTTTGTGAAGAGATATGAGGTGTTTGCGTGGGAAGAAAATATAATGACGTCAAAGCTGCCATTTTTCATCGCCACGCTCGTTAAATTTTGTCATCAAATAACGAATTTCGTCGTCAACTATCAAATTTTGCCGCCAAATCACAAATTGCGTTGCTAAATCGCAAGTTTTGTCACCAAATTGTATATTTTTATGGCTTCTATTTGTTGAATGGTTATGAACTTGGATTTTAAAAAATTGAATCATTTACTGACCAATAAATCCAGCCTAAAATTTTAAGTAGAATGAATAGTAGTAATTGATAATTAAATTTCTTAAAAACAGAATAGCGACGTAAATAATGCAATGTGTGGGAACAAAGCCATTGACTAAGTATGTGTTAATGCATATATAATATTTCTTTACTTTTGTAACATTAACGTAAAGGAATCTACCTTTGCCTTTAAGCTTGCCGGGATTTCTTAAATATTGAAAATAAGAAAAAAACTGCAAATCAGGCGAATTACCGCCTTAGCCTAACAAACAATTTTTGAATTTAAACTTTTTCGATAGCTTCAATTGCTTAGAAGTTACAAGTTAAAAATTGATTTTTCGTGATGAAGCCGACTTTTTCTATCCGCGATTGTAATGAAATGCTCGCCCTCTGGTGGGCTAAGGTAAAATTATCACACCACTGATAGCTTTCACGCTGAAACAATGATAGAACAACAAGATTGAACAATAATAAATGCACGTGGCTATTATAATTTACTAACAAATGCAGTTCAGAAAGCGACATCATCGATCATTACCATCATTACAAACGCGGATAGCTTTAATTCCTTAAGTTTATAATCTGATGCTTACGTCACGTGCAAACGATAATAAAATATATCACTGAAAAAATAAAAAGCATGGTAACCGCTTTAATTAATCATTTAAAATTATAAAATTAAAATAATACGTCAGTCATAATAAAAATATAGTTTGTGGTGAATAGTTTAGAACGCCGGTTTAGGAAGAATTTAAAATTTACGATTGAAATTGAGAATAATACGTTACAGCTTTCTTTGACTTTTTATATTGTTGGAAACAAGATGCTGGCCTGTGAAGAGATATGAGGTTTTCGCGTGAGAAGAAAATATAATGACGCCAAAGCTGCAATTCTCCATCGCCAAGCTCGTCAAATAATGTCGTGAATTAACGAATTTCGTCACCAAGTCAAAAATTTCGTCGCTGATATTTGATAGCTGACGCTATCAAATTTTGCCGCCAAATCACAAATTTCATTGCTAAGTCGCAAATTTTGTCGCCAAAATCTCACCAAATCATACAATTTACTAAATTCGTAACAATTAACATTGAAATTTAATGGTGCCCAAATTGTCTAATGTTAACTAATGTTAATGTTAATGCTATTATTGCAAGTTGAAATTGTAATTCCATACAACATAAAGGGATCTACCTTTGCCTTTAAGCTTGCCGAAAAGGGATTTTTTAAAAATTCGACGTATTAAAATTTAATCATTATCTTATGCAAATAGAATCAATTGCGTTTAATTTAACATTATAACTATATATATATAATAAAAATATATTGGACTCCTGCAAATTTTCAAACTCAAATGGCTTAAACATAGTGTTGCCATTTCTAAAAAATGTCTATTTGTCTCCATATCTGTCTGTTTGAGTGTATCCAAAATTTTGGACTAACTCATGAACCAATAAACAAAATTTCACAAAACTTGATACTAATTTATCTTGACCTAATTTGGTGTTTAACGGATTACATTTCGGAATAACTCACTCAATAGGTTGTGCTTCCGTCCCTTTTATATATATATTTTTAAAATGAAAGTGTAGTACAAAATATCATATAAATATACACAATAAGAATTATTTTTACGACTCATTTTTAAACTAATAATAACTATATATAATAGCAATAATCAACATGGGAAATGTTTTCTAAATGTAAGGGAATCGCTTCCGAATTGCGGGAAAGTACATGCCCTTCTCTCGGGAGGTGTAGTTATTGAATATGGTCATGTTTTAAAAGAACTTGTCAATACCTTTAAAACAAATGACTGAAAATTGATATTTGTAATACTGTGTTGATATGATACTCTGTAGATGTGATCGATAAATCTGTGATACTTTAAAACAAAATAATAATAATTATTATTATTTCATTATTAACAAAATGAATAAATAAACCTCAGAATTTTTTACCCCAGATGTCGTCTATAGGGCACAAAACTGACTTTCTTTCGAAATTTACTGGTATACTTCTCCAAGACTAAAGTTGTCTAAACTCGTCGAGGAAAATTATTAAAAATATTTTCATAAATTATTAGCTTAGCGTGAATTTGTATTTTACAATGGAGAAAAAGATATTGTGATGGCTGCAATAAACGATTTTTTTTTTTTTTTTTTTTTTTCTTTATTTATCGTTCTTTTTTAATACTGTTTAAAATACAGCTTATTTTCCATTTCTTTCAAAAGTTACTTTAGAAATGTACCTCTTACATCTTAAACTGAAAGAATCTATTTTCATAAAAATGCTGGACAAGAAAAATTACGCGAGTGTTGCAAATTCGACTTTCACCCCTCAAGTTAATGCATTTTAATAATCTATAAAAATAAAGCAAAGACTTTGCCGGCGGAATACACCCGGGTAGACCACTCCTATTTTTGATTGGTCTAGATTTAACTACTTTGGTGATAAAAGTTTTTTTTTTTGTAAAAACTGATTTTTTTTTTTTTTTTTTTTTTAAGATACTGCATAGATGTTATACTTTTTTAAAAGAACTCTAAAAGCTGTTCATCACTTTTTGTGAGAACACTGCATACATCAAGTTATTAGATTTAAAGATAATAAGTTGAAAAGTTTTCTTTTAATCAATCAAAATACGAAAATAAATATTAGCTGAAATATAATTGTTGCCTCCTCCCCCCAACCCCCTCCACAAAAAAAAAAAAAAAAAAAAAAAAAAAAAAAATATTTCGACAATTTCTTTCCACAATAAAAAAAACTAGTATGTTGTGGCTACCACAAGACTTTCTTCTATATTTTCCTATACAAATTCAATCAATAACAATAAAAAAAGAAATACATTTTTTTTTCCCAAGTTTTTTTTCGTTAAAAGCAAAAAAATCGATAACTTTGTTTTAAATTATCACATATTTATAGTTCAACCATTCGTTTTAAAGGTATTGACGAGACCTTTCGAAAGATACCCATCTTTAAAATTTAACCCCCCCCCCTCCGGTGTACTTCCCAATAAGGGGGAGAAGCGATGCCCCCACATGCACAACATTTTTTTACTAATTAACTACAAATCTATTATCAATAATTCATATTAATTTTACAATCACAGGTTAAGAATAACTCTCATTATGTACATTTATACGGAATTTTGTCCTATACTGCCATGTTAAAAATTTAGAAAAAATACGATCACAGCGCCACCTATTGAGCGATTGATCCCCAAATCTAATCAGCACAAGTTTATATCGTTAAAAGTAAAAAAAAATCGATAACTTTGTTTTAAATTATCACATATTTATAGTTCAACCATTCGTTTTAAATGTATTGACGAGACCTTTCGAAAGATACCCTTCTTTAAAATTTACCCCCCCCCCCTCCGGTGTACTTCCCAATAGGGGGAGAAGCGATGCCCTCACATGCACAACATTTTTTTACTAATTAACTACTACTATTATCAATAATTCATTTTAATTTTACAATCACAGGTTAAGAATAACTCTCATTATGTACATTTATACGGAATTTTGTCCTATACTACCATGTTAAAAATTTAGAAAAAATATGATCACAGCGCCACCTATTGAGCGATTGATCCCCAAATCTAATCAGCACAAGTTTATATCGTTAAAAATAAAAAAAATCGATAACTTTGTTTTAAATTATCACATATTTATAGTTCAACCATTCGTTTTAAAGGTATTGACGAGACCTTTCGAAAGATACCCATCTTGAAAATTTACTCCCCTCGAAGGGGAATTTCCTCCCTAGGGAGGGGGGTGGCGAGGGTCTTACACATACAAAAAAAATTTCCCAGTTGACTTTCTCTATTATAAATAATTCTTGTAAATTTCATAATGATTACTAAAAAATAATTCTCTTTCTGCACATTTTACAAAATTTTGTCCTATATCACCATGTTAAAAATTTAGAAAAAGCGGGATGGCAAAGCAACCTTTAAGACAATTTTTACAAAAAGTTGATAGGCACTAATTTATGTCAAGGTGCAACTACATACCAACTTGTATGAAATTCTGTGCAGTAGATCCTGAGATACAGTTGCCACAAAATTTTGTCACACACACACAGACAGACTGACAGACAGACAGACAGACATTTTCTAAAGATGGTCAAATTGTATTCTACAGCTCTCAAAACGTGTAAATCCATGAAAAACCCGAGGTCGAAAATTTTTGCGAATCCAATACTTTCTTCTATTGAATATAGAAGAAAGTATTAAATACATTTAATTAAACGAGAACATTAAAAAATTATAAAAAAAATGAATTATGCATTTCACAAAAATTGACGTCATTATCGCTTTAAAAGTTTTCTACACATAGATAAAGTGCAAATGTAGTTCTACACTGTAAGAAATAGGTTTTTAAACATAAGTATATATTGCCTCAAAATAGTTCCGAAACAATATATACTTAAATTCGAAAACCCATGTACTCATTTTTGAGTACATTGACAGGTCAAACATGGGGATATTGGGATTCTTGTTGGTCAACCCCATTTTCGAGCATGTCAATATACTCAAAAATGAGTACAGGGGTTTTAAAATTTAAGTATATATTGTTTCGGAGCTATTTTGAAACAAAATATACATATTTTTAATCACCTATATTTTACAGTGTATAGCTATAAGGTTCAACAGAAAATTTAAAAACATGGTACAGAAAAAGTTTTTTTTTATCTTATAATTATTTTAATTTTTGTTGTCATTTCGGCGATGAGTTGATATGGGTATTGCAAATGGTAAGTAAACATTTTGGCGAGAAACATCCGAGCTTCTTCAGTGCCAAATTTCAAATTCCTCCAAATAGTCCATGCTGTTTCATTGTTTTTGCACAATTTTTCTCAATTTTATTTTAAATATTTTTGTAATGCGAGTATAAAAGAAAGGTAATAGGTTTTTTTTTTTTTTTTTTTTTTTTTTTTAACTATACAAAATATCTGCATGTAAAATATTATGTGTTACGAAGGGCAAATTGGAGACACCTCTCTTAGCGATAAATTTGTACTGTGAAAATTATAAGTATTGCGGTCACAGACTTTGGTACTTGGATTGTTTCTATGTCTCCAACCCCTAAAGAAACGGGATTTATTGAAATCTTCCACCCTTTCCCCCTGGGAGGCAGGAAGTAAAAAAACGTTTGTAAATATAACTCGCCCCCAAATTACTTCCCGGTAAATAAATTGCACATGAGGAGACTATACATGAGTATAAATAAAACATTATGTACGATTTTGGAATGCTTGATTCTCACAGAAGGAAGGGGAAAAATAGTTTTTTTTTTCTTGGGGGGTGGAGGAATTTTAGAAATTCCGGATTTTTGAGCAGAGCTCTACAAAAAATGGTACAAAGGTATTGAAAAAAGTCATGTGTCTTCTTTGAAATATTTCCAAAAACATATATATATATATATATATATATATTTTTTTTTTTTTGGGGGGGGGGTGCATTACGAAGGAGCAATTTCGATACCCCCCTTTTAGGGATGAATTTGTCTTGGAAAATCTATGGGATCTGCGGTATTTCGCAATATTTCAAACTTACCCGCTGTAGAAGGGGAAGTAATAAGCGGGTAAATTGCTGTCGAAGGCAGCGAGGACCCGGACTCCTCAATTTGAGAGTGGGAAATACCTCTACTGAACACAGCGGAAACTTTAATGTAGGTTATTAATAATGCAGGTTATTGAATTTTGACAGCTCATTTAAATAGGGCCCAGCTTATACAAATATAAGACATTTGTTTTCTAATATGTTCGAAATGATATCCCTTATGTAGAAAAACAGATCATTACATCTCTATTTCCAAGGTAACAGAGCATTTCTTAATACACAAAGTTTGATTTTGTACCACTCCTACTTCACAATCTTCCAGAGTAGGGCCGGACGATGTAGCGATTCTATAAATCAATTCATCTTCCTTCTAATATCGTGATATAGAGCTAAATCGATTTAACACTGATTTAGAAAATACCTCATCCCTAACCCTCCTACATATACAAGTCTTTTAATCAATAAATATAATGACCGAAAAGCAACGTTGCTATTACTCATTTTCTGCAATTTGCCATATTGCTATAACTCAGCATTTATGGCTTAAAATTACGCCAAACTACATAATTTAAAATTAAAAATTTAAATTATGCAGTTCAAACAGTAAAGTTATTACTAAGAAAAGTTATGTTGATTGATCATTTCTGAATGATTAACATTAGGGGCGTTGTTATAAATATTGATATTAAAGAGAGTTCTTGACGGGCTTTGGGACAGTAGTTTTTTCAGTGTGCATTGCCAATTGTTTGCAGCACTTTGTCCTACTTTGTTCACTTGACGAAGGGTCGTGTGTTATTTCGACTCGAAACAATTGTTGCTAATATTTTTTTAATTTATGGTGTTTATTTAAAACTGTTAACGAATTACTTTTCAACACTTGTCGTTTAAAGCATTTTTGTTATTGTTATTTTTTATAGGAATTTTCTTCTTTTTTTAACACTTTCCAACATGGTTGAAAAGTGTTTATGACTTGGGTTTGTCTCTCTGTCAGTCTGTCTGTCCGCGCTCTAACTCCCGTAAATATTTATGGAATTTCTTGAAACTGATATATGTTATTCAAGTTCACTATCGGATGTTCCCTATTGCAAATGGAGTTTATACCTCTACTGGTTTGTGTACAGGGACCCCCTAAAATATTTCAAAGCATTGTCTTCTACGCGAGACATTTCTATAAACCATATTTTCATACCCTTACTGTACAAAAATCTGAATTATATTGAAAAATGATATACAAGTTCACTATCGGATGTTCCCTGTTGAAAATGGAGTTTATACCTCTACTAGTTTGTGTACAGGGACCCCCTAAAATATTGCAAAGCATTGTGTTCTATGAGAGGCATTTCCATAAACCCCTTTTTCATACCCTTACTGTACACAAATCTTAATAAAATTTAAATATGTTATTCATGTCCACTATCGGATGTTTCTTGTATAAAATGGAGTAAATACCACCACTGATTTGTGTACAGGGACACACATAAGTATTCCAAAGCATTGCGTTTTATGAGAGATATTTCTATAAACTAAATTGTAATAACTTTACTTTCCACGAAGATTTATGAAATATAAATGTGTTATTTATAAGCACAAAAGAAAATGCTTTGCATAGAAAAGAGCATGATTAGCATTAGATTTAAAGGGTGACAAAAAAATATTCAGTTATATAAAGAGCTATTAATAAGTATTTGCTAAAAGCGTACTTCCGTTTACAGTAAGCGTTTTTAACACTTTCTAACATTTTTAACACTTCCCAACAAGGTTGAAAAGTGTTAATGACATCGGTTTGTCTGTCTCTCTGTCTCTCCGCACTCTAATTCCCGTAAATATTTGTGGAATTTCTTGAAACTGATATATGTTATTCAAGTTCACTATCGAATGTTCCCTTTTGAAAATGGAGTTTATACCTTTGCTGGTTTGTATAAAGGGACACCCGAAAGTAGTTCAAAGCATTGTGTTCTATGAGAGATATTTCTATAAATCGTGTTTTCATACTATTACTGTACACATATCTTAATGAAATTGAAATATGTTATTCCAGTTCACTATCGGATGTTCTCTCTTGAAAATGGAGTTTATACCTCTACTGGTTTGTGTACAGGGGCACCCGAAAGTATTTCAAAGCATTGTGTTCTATAAGAGTTATTTCTATAAATAATATTTTCATACATTTACTGTACACATATCTTAATGAAATATGTTATTGAAGTGCACTATTGGATTTTTCCTGTATAAAAGGGATTAAATACCAACCCTGTTTTATATATAAGGACACTTAAAAGTATTCTAAACCATTGCGTTCTATGAGAGATATTTCTATAAATCAAATTTTAATAACTTTACTTTCCACGAAGTTTTAGGGAATTGAAATATGTTATTTATATGCACAAAAGAATGCTTTACATAGAATTTAGCATGTTTAGCATTAGATTTACAGGGTGACACAAAAATATTCTCTTATATTACGAGCTATTATTAAAAATTTGCTAGAATTCTACTTTCGTTTGCATTAAGCGTTTTTAAAACTTCCTAACATTTTTTTAAGTGTGAATATAATAGCAATTTGTGTATATGTCCGTCTGTCCATCTATCTAACTGCCAGCACTCTAATTCCCGTAAATATTTATGCAATTTTTTAAAACTATTATATGTTATTCAAGTTCACTATCGAATGTTCCTAATGAAAATGGAGTTTATACCTCTACTGGTTTGTGCACAGGGACCCCCTAAAATATTTCAAAGCATTGTCTTCTACGCGAGACATTTAAGACTATACAGAGACTATAAACCATATTTTCATACCCTTACTGTACAAAAATCTGAATGAAATTGAAAAATGATATACAAGTTCACTATCGGATGTTCCCTGTTGAAAATGGAGTTTATACCTCTACTAGTTTGTGTACAGGGACCCCCTAAAATATTTCAAAGCATTGTGTTCTATGAGAGGCATTTCTATAAACCATATTTCCATACCCTTACTGTACACAAATCTTAATAAAATTTAAATATGTTATTAATGTTCATTATCGGATGTTTCGTGTATAAAATGGAGGAAATACCACCACTGATTTGTGTACAGGGACACACACAAGTATTCTTAAGCATTGCGTTTTATGAGAGATATTTCTATAAACTAAATTTTAATAACTTTACTTTGCACGAAGATTTATGAAATATAAATGTGTTATTTATAAGCACAAAAGAAAATGCTTTGCATAGAAAAGAGCATGACTAGCATTAGATTTACAGGGTGACACAAAAATATTCAGTTATATAAAGAGCTATTAATAAATATTTGCTAAAACTGCACTTTCGTTTACATTAAGCGTTTTCCAAACATTTTTTTAAGTGTGAATATGATATCAATTTATGTATCTGTCCGTCTGTCCGTCTGTCTGTCTGCCCGTGCTCTAAATTCCGTAAATATTTATGGAATTTTTTGGAACTGATATATGATATTCAAGTTCACTATCGGATGTTTCCTACTGAAAATGGAGTTTATACCTCTATTGGTTTGTGTACAGGGACACCCGAAAGTATTTCAAAGAATTGTGTTGTGTGAGAGGTATTTCTTTAAACCATATTTTCGTAACTTTACTGTACAATAATTTCATGAAATTGAAATATGTTATTCAAGTTTACTATTGGATGTTTCCTATATAAAATAGATTACATACCACCACTAGTTTTGTTACAGGGACACTCAAAAGTACTCTGAAGCATTGCGTTCTTTGTGAGATATTTCTATAAATCAAATTTTAATAACTTTACTTTCTACGAAGTTTTATAAAATTCAAATATGTTTTTTATATGCACAAAAGAATGCTTTACATAGAATATAGCATAGTTACCATTAGATGTACAGGGTGACACAAAAATATTCAGTTATATTAAGAGCTATTAATAAAAAATTGCTAGAATTGTACTTTCGTTTACATTAAGCATTTTTGACACTTTTATCATTTTTGTAGTGTGAATATAATTTCAATTTGTGTATATGTCTGACTGTTCTTCTGTCCGTCTTTCTGTTTTTCTGCTCTTTAATTCTGGTAAATCTTTGTGGAAATTCTTTAAACCGATATATTTTATTGAAGTTCACTGTCGGATGTTCCCTATTGAAAATAGAATGGATATCTCTTCTGGTTTGTGTTCAGGGACACCCAAAAGTATTCGAAAGCATTGTGTTCTATTAGAGGAGTTTCTATAAACCATATTTTAATACCTTTAATGTATAGAAACTTCAATGAAATTTTAATATGTTATTCAATTCCTTATCGGATGTTTCCTATGTTAAATAGACTACATTTCTAACTGGTTTGTGTACAGGGGCACTTGAAAGTACTCAAAAGCATTGTGTTGTATGAGAGTTATTTTTATAAACGAAATTTAAATAATTTTATTTTCCACATAGCTTAATGCAATTGAAATATATTATTCGTACGCACAAAAGAGTATGCCTTCTATGTAATATAGTATGGTTAGCATTACATTTACAGGGCCACACAAAAATAATCAGTTACATTTAGGGGTGTTAATAAAAACTTGCTGGAATTGCACTTTTGTTTACTTGAGCGTTTTAACACTTTCTTATAATTTTAGTGAGAATATGATTTCAATTTGTGCTCCTGTCTGTCCGATTGCCTACCTTTCTTTCTGTTTGTCTCCGGCTCCTATCATCCGAGAATGTTTTGATAATTTTTTAAAAATGATACACTCAAGTTCCCTATTTAAAATGTCATTAATAGGTCCTGTACAACTAGTTTGTTTACAGGGACAACAAAAAAAAACAATAAATAAAAAAGCCAATGTATTACGTTTTAGGACAGAATTTTTTTAAAGTTATATTTAAATAACTTTCTACTACAAAAATCTTAAAAACATTAACATGTATTATTAATATTCTAAAATATTGTTTTGTATAGAATATGATATGATTAACTTTCAGATTTACAGACCTACAGTAAAATACTCAGAGAGTTTAAAAGCTGTAATTATAATCCAACGGCTGCATTTTCTTTTGCGTTTAAGCCTTTTGAACACATTCCAAAATGCATAAGAGTATTTTAAGATCAATTAGGCTATCTGAATGTTTTTCAGTCCTCCTGTTTGTTGTGCGATAACGTAGGCAAAGAATATTAATAGTTATTCGATACAACAATTACGTACAGTTGGAAAGTGTTACTAATCAATGCGTACTGCATGATTCTTCTTTCTTGTTTTCTTTTAAATTGTTTAGCCTTTTTGTGTGTGTTTCTGAGGTATGATGGAACATTGAACTTTGTATTTTGATTTATAAAATTTTTCTTTTAAAACAGTCAGAAAATTAATTTTCCGCTTTCTTTAAAAATATTCAGGTTGTTAAGTCGATTGATAAATTCTACGCGATATTTTTGAACCAACTGCCGAGTTAAGTAATAATTTAGTAAAAAAATTTTGAAAGCTGATTCCCAAATTTTTTATTATTTTACTAAAATTTAACAAAATGTCTACTTTTTTGTGTCATATTTCTGAAATACGTTATATTCTGGCGGTCAATATCCAATCTGCCTATAAATAAACCACACATAATTCTGAAAGGAAAAAAAAAGATCAAGACCATTTTGTTCGTTAGATGAAACTGGTAGCAGAGTTTGAAACAGAAATTTTATTTTAAATGACGAAAAAAGTTTAAACTCTATTTCAATTTAATAGTATTTTAAAGTATTAACATTCTAGATTTTAACTTCAGTAAAGTAATATATGAAGCTTATTAATAGTATTATAAAAAGCGTAATGAAAAGTACGTAATAAGGAGCACCTTTAAAAGTTCTTGTGTACATTCTTTAAAAATCCCACCCCCTCCTCTTACAAAATACTAACAACAGAAGTGTCAGACAAAGTCAAATTATTGAATAAATAATAATAATGACAAGCAGATACATCTTATTACATTATGAAACTATTTTTATCGTGATTTACTGTATTCTAAAATATTGTGAAAAATAAATTTATTTTTTATTTAATTTAATGAAAAAAAAATCTGTATGTTAGTATTTATTGCAACAATGCATACTGTAATTGCCGAACATAATTACTTAATACAAAAAGAATGAAATTATTATTTAGCAAACAAATCGGAGTATCCGTAAAACCGCAAGAAGTTAAAAGTTTGGAACAGTTACGATTCATCTAGAATCGTATTTTTTCTCCGCGATTTAGCATAGCGCAAGCGCAGCACTTCATCTCTACTTTGGAATAAACGGAGCAAACGACAGGCGATTTAAGCGCATCGTGTCTCTTGTATCTCCTTTGAAATGAAAGCCGGCACGTACCACTATTCATATTACGTTAAATCGTGAGACGGCTTTTGCACTTGTTGTTAAATCGTTTTCATTAAATCGATAAAACTTCCCTTTATGCATTAACTCTCAAACTTGGCGAGGTACCTTGATGCCTAGGATGATGCATCGGATTTTCATCTCTAAATTGGTGCAGCATTACATCGCCTAACATCGTCTAACATCGTCATTCTGAAATTTCGTAGTAGATGTTATCTTTAAATCGGATCGCCGATTTTAGCTATAAATCGATTTTTGCGTTACATCAATGTAACGCCCAGTACTGTTCCATATGTTGCCAGTTAAAGGAAATAGCTTAACTTCTAGTTTCATTTCCTTTTTTTTTTTTTTTTTTTGGAGGAATAGAGCAGTAGATTTAAAGGTATTGTTTGTAGCCTTATCCTTACAGAAATTAACATAGTGAAAATTTTTGCGTAAATGTATGTTATTTTATCTTTGAAAGTAAGTTGTAAAACATATTTCTGATAATAATGTGATTGAATTCTGGTGTTTTTTCTGAGGACTTTTCTTCTTTTAAGCTTTTCGTTATACGAGAACCCAGTATCAACCATAAAGCCTTTTAACAAAACTTTCCTTGTTTTCTCTTAACTAGAATTTTAAATCTTTTGTCATTTTATTGGGTCGCAAATCGATTTTTTATATTGCAATTAGATAACTATACCCAACCCTCATCAATTTTAACTATATATTCGCATTTTTCACCTGCCAAATAATTTTCGTGCACAATCAGTACTTAGTCTTACGATGAGATTCATGTTTCGGAAGTAGACGATAAACAACATGATTTTATTCATTTATTAGCTTTAAATAATATTTTACAATATGGTTCACAGTTACGAGGGAAGTATTTGAAGTTTTTGCGATTGCTCTGTAGGTATTTCCAATTTCTTTTAAAACATGAAATGCGACTTCAAATTAAATAAGAGGTGTACTTACCGTTGTTGGGTATGCATTTTTTTGCCTTCTTCCAATGAAATATAAATTTGATCTTTCTTGCCTTTTTTATTATATCACTTATTTTACTTGTAGAAATATTAAAACCATTTTTTCACATCCATTTTTTTTTTTTTTTATAATAGGATATTTCTCTTTGGAAAGCAAAAAAAGAAAGTAGCCTTCGACCTATTGTTTATCTTAAAGCAAAATTTTAAAGCAAAAAATGTTTTTAATGCTGCATATAATAATTAAAGCTTATTCTAATTTAATACCAATCACGTTTTTAAATTTAAATTCATGAAAAGGTCAAAAACGTTACAGAAATGTATGAAAATGCTCTGTATTACTTGTAATTAATTTATTAATAAAAAATATTATGTATTTTATAATATATATTTAACTGTGATTTCCTAGAAAAATCAAATTACTTAGCTTATAAATTATGTATAAAATTTATATATAAGATATATATAAAAAACGGAATAAGCTGACTACGTCGAAATACTGAAGTTCGGAGGATAAAATTTCGAATACTATACAATTATAAATACCCTTCTTGCAGCAGTAAATAATCAATCATTTATATTCTGACTTAGAATAAAAGAGGAAATAAGACAAGAGAGATAATAATTTATTAAAAATTTTCTTTATAGCTTTACTTAAAATACAATTGTACTTTCATCAAAAGTAAATTTTATTTTAAAAGAAAGACACATTTTATTTTACAAAAAATGTTTTTTTTAAATACAATTACAACTTACTGCAACTTTTTATTATAATTTTATAAAGAAGCGCAGAAAAAGTATGTTTATAACTTCATATTTAAATAGAAAGTATTAGAAATATTGCATTAGTTTTCGTATTCAAGGGACCAGAAAACGCGTAATTACAGAGAAAACAGAGTTTAAACAATTTGTCCCTAAAATAATACAATCTTTAACATACTTGCGTAAGGGTAAGTAAATGTAAGAGGGGAAATTTCTGTATACTCTACGTGCAATCACAAATTTCTCACGAAAAAAAAAAAAAAAAAAAAAAGAAAGAAAGAAAGAAAGAAAGAAAACGATTTTTCTGAGGAGGTTATCATAGTCTGTCCGCATTTCACACATTTCTAACAAAAGACAGATTTCCATGAGCGCAGCTAGTACGTTTCCGGTATAACATTTGCGGAGACCCGGTTATTTAAATAGTTACCGTTCGAATTATGTTGAATATAAGCTCTGCTAGTGGGCGTTATTCTTAGAATTTCGATAATTCGAATATTAAAAAAATAATTAAAAATAAAAAATAATAAAAAAAATGTAGCCACAGGCGTCGTTACAAATTTTTAATTGATGTAGATTATTCTATCCGCATTGAAAGTGATAATACTGTTAAAAATATAAACTGTAGTAACAAAAACAGACTTAAATAATTTTTAAGAACATTTATTAAACAAGAGAACAATTTAAACTGAAGTTAATTAATTAGATTCGATTTCATTATTTTCATCACTTTCGACATTTATATTTATGTAAAATTTATGTCATTGTGTACTTCGTAATATATCTAAATTAGAAAGTGCAAAAATTATATCTTGAAAACGGATCTAACGATGTTCTTCAAAGTTGCAACCACCCTTTTAGATGACCTTTCGTACTTACCAGTCAGTTAGTTCAAGAAAATTGATAGATGCCCTGCATAAATAGCTCAATTTTATGTCTCTCAAGTGCATTCCTTTAAAAAGCGCTTTACAGATATTCTCTATAAAGTCGATCTATGAACTCCTTTTTATATGAGCTTATCGTGTGTAATTGTTAATTTTTAGTGAACAGATGAAATTTCGAAGTTTTAGTGAAAATAGGCAGTAATAGGATTTATGAACTGTTAGATTTAGTAAACCTTTGCACAGATTTAAAATAAAATCTGGTGTGTAACAGTCACAGGACTTCCATAACTCACTACTACGCATACAATCTTTTTGGACATGTTGGGGTAGGAAGACATACGTAATAAAGATATAAATATAATAGACGAGTTTTAAAAATATCGGTAGAGTTTTTTTTTTTTTTTTTTTTTTTTTAATCACCAATTTCTCAAATTAAAAATTCACCTATTTAATCAATACGTTTGTCAATTCTTCTGCTATAACCAAATAATGCACACGAAAAGACATCTAAAAAGGGGTTTACGTAGCGAATTTGAAGAAAGTCGTTACAGCCGTTTCTAAAATACCGACTTTTGTCGGTCCCACAGTCATTTTTCACCAAATCATCTCAAACTCATCTGCTCACAAAAAACTAGCATTTACATATATAGGAAATACAAAAGTTACTAGAGCGACTTTGGAGAAAATTCCTAGAACTGTTTTTAAAGGGATGCTCCTGAGATCCTAAAATTGATTTATTTATACAGGATAGCTATCAATATATTTGAACTAACCAATTTGATACCACTAAATATCCAAAAGAGCGTTTATATTGAAGAAAATCGTTAGATCCATTTTTAAGATATGGACTTACGATCTCTTTTTCGGTTTTCAATGTCTCACACCTGTTTTTACAATTTCCTCCAAAAGTTAGTAAAATCATCTATATATTAGAGCTGTGTCTATTCTGAAGTTTTTTCGGTCTATCTTTATTAGTTTTGGAGATAAAATAGTGAGAAGATTCTCTACACACATACACACACACTAATTCCAAAAAACAAATTTTTACATTCAGGAGATTTTGAAATATGTAAATCACAAGAAATCTCGGCATCGATTTTTTGACTGAATGCAATAGTTCGGTTACCTGCAGTAGTCGCGTGATGGAAATAAAAATATGTGTCAAGCTTCTAAAAAGGGAAGAATTTTTGCCCAAAATACGAAATTGTGAATCTTTGTGTTTTGGGGATCAAACAGTTTCTAGAATAGTATAAAACATATTCATGTAAATTTAAAATAAGTATCATGTAAAGTAATTAAATGCATTGTTTCATATGCGTTATCAACCTGAATTTTTTTTTTTCACTCCTGGACGAAAATTCCTGTTTATGGGCCCTCATCTTCTATAAAAAAAAAAAAAAATAAATAAATAAATAAAGAGTAATTTTTAAAAAAAATAAATTTCGTGATTTCAAATTTTTAAACAATTGTATTAATAATTTCTTCATGTGTTTTATCAGCCATTTATATGTGAAATTGATATACTCTCGTTGATTTTTTTTTTTTTTTTTTTTTTTACTCTAACGATAGAGATTTTCGATGATGAAAATTTCTGCATCAAAAGCGAAAAGTTATTTACATTTCTATAGAGGAGATGGAAGTGAAATGAAAAAACGGAAAAGTGTCACGTATTTCACGGATTGATCATTTGGTAGAAAATATATTCAAGTATAGCAATTGATATCTGTGAAATTCAGGCTATATATTCTTGATCAATAAGTTAAAGTCAAAAAACGAATACGATTTGCCTTGCGTAATGTTGGATCTGGAAAAATTTTTGTATTACATACCAGGTTACTCATAAATTTGTCAATAGTTTCAAAATATATAAATATTGAAGAGATTTTAGCATTTTAATGCTTTTGCGTAAAAAAGTAATCGTGGACTTTTTATCTTTATTTTTATTTTAATCAATAGATACTGTGATACAGCTATCTGAAAAATCATCCGTGCTGTTTGTCGGCCGATATGCAACCAAATTAAATAAAAGTAGTTTTGTCTGTGATCCTCATGTACTATATAAAGTTTTGTGCGCTTATACACCACATATTCGTGCATTTATACACCATATTCCATTTTCTTGGTATCTTAATTTTTGAGATATGATCTGCCTTTAAGTAGGGAAATCTGAGCATGGAAGCATTAACTGTTCAAGGGTATATCTCAAAATCACCAATCCAGTACCAATTTAAATCAATGTCCATCACTTTTTATTTATTTATTATTCTTATTCTTATTTTAATTCTGTGCATTGGTTCGTGAGATGCAGCGTCTAGAAAAGTTTGATAAAAGACGCATAGACAATGAAATATTTCCTAAAATGGATAAATTGTGTTTAAGACATCTAAAAACGTGTAATTCCATAAGGACCGATACATGCATGAAAAGCACAAAATTTCTAAAACAAATTACATTTATTTTCCTCCTGAAAAATATTCACAAGCCTATCACAACTTAATAAACTGTCATCAAAATTATTGCTACCAGAAAAGAGTTCTTATTGGAGCATTTCTCACTTTATATGACTATGATTTTTCTATTTCCTTTCTATTTCGTGTCTGAAACTCACTGATGAGATCATTTTGATAAAAATATATTTTAGCTTTACTTTAGAAAGCACCCCCCCCCCTCCCCAACCCTCCTGTGAACGTCTAAGAACGGTTACCATCGTTCAAACACCATGTTTCGTGTCAAAAGAACGTTCCACTCGACATTTAAGAATAGTATTATTTAGAACGTTCTAAAAAGGTGTTCTTTTTATCATCCATAAAACGTACAATTTCAGTTTTATGAAAAACATTAATTGTATCACCGTCATAATACGTTCTATCTCAGTACAATTATAACGAATGTGACAAAGTGCTCCATTTTGAATTACAATGTAGAAAAAGAAAATAAAAGATGAACTTGCTTCTGTTAATACGGTTTAAAATAATATTCTTTGGGAAACAAAATTGGGGAGGTTAATATTTTTTAAATAATTTTTAATTTTATTTATCTGAGATTTGGAATTAAATTTTTCTTTTATATTCTTGAATAAAGTAATATATTGCTTCATTTTTTTTTTTGCAGTTATATTATTTTTTGTTTCGTGAAATGCTAACATAAAATGCAATAATAATGTAAAAGTTTATAATTAAATACTTCAATATCATTTAAAAAATGTATTCTATTAATTGAATGAAAACTTTAAGTCGTCTCGATTTTTTTTTTTTTTTTTTTTTTTTTTACGATTTACATTTTAGGAGCCGAGTCCTGTTTCTTTCAAACAGGAAAAAGTGTTGTCAGAATTTGAAGTAGACTGCTTTGACTTTTGTGTAGTAAGAAATAGTCTGTAACAGAATCTAAGACTTTACAATTGCACAAATAAAAATATATGATTAAAAAATTAGACTCTTCGTGTTTATTAGTTGTTCAGTTCAAAAAAAAAAAAAAAAATTATCAGCTTCCTGTATGAGTAGGAAAAGTTTAAGCGTCGCAAGTGCGTAAAAATGGCTCTACGGATTTTAACTTCCATTTTGATGTTCATTCATATATAATTTTTCGTTTACGGTGATAACGTTAACTTGACTATTTTTGGGAAATCGTAAATGAGACTGAAATTCTACCTCTAAAACGATTCTAACGATTTTCTTCAAATTTACTCATACCCCCTTTTTAGATGTCCTTTCTACTGCATAACTTAGTTCCTACAGGTAAAACTGGCAGGCATTCTCATTAGGTAGGTCAAAAATTAATGTTCCAAAATACATCTTTTTAAAAAATCACGTTTTTTTTTTCTTTTTTAACTCGCTGTGTAAACTTTCTTTTATATGTTTTTTTACGGCGTATGTATTAGTTTGTTCGCACAGAAAAGTTTTTAAGTGTTTAATCTGTTTTTTAAAACCAGATTTTCTTTATTTAAATTCTTTTATATATTTTATACTATTTATGATTTCTTTTTTAAATTTCAGTTCATTATTTTGTTTATAGAAATCAGCAAAAGTACTTTGATATAATTATATACATGTATTAAATATTTGATGATGAAAATTTTTGTGATTTAGAAGTTATTCGAGTATGAAACTGTTTACAAGTTTACATATTAAATATTATATATTACTTGTATCTCTTTTATATTTCTTTATCGTTTATAATATGTATATAAATCTGAAAAAAAAAGAATGATACATATGAAATATTTTCTAACGGTTTAATTTTCGTATGTATAAATTTCTAGCTGTTAAAAGCGGAAGCATGAGTTGAATAAATAAATAAATATATATATATATATATTTGCGTTATCAGCGACCGAAAACATGTGACTCTGTTATGTGCATAGATGTGGTTTGTTACTTTGGCGTGCATTTCGTTTATTGACAATTTTTCCCTTTTTATTTATTTATTTATTTATTTTCTAGAAAATCGTCAATTTTAAAATTTTAAAGTATATTATTAAAGAAAAGTTTTTGCGAGAGGTGGGGCAGTAAATAAAATAAAACTCGAGTTATCTCTGATAATGCTAAAATCATGAACTTTAATTTTTATTAATGTGATATTATTTTTCACTATTTAGTAAAAAAAAATATAAACAAACATGCAATATAATAAGAGCAAAAATGTATCACTACTTCCATTTAGGTATTACTACGTAAACATTTAATTTTTTTTTTTTATTTAAAGTGCATAAATTACCAAGCATTTCGTTATGAAATTTTACTGCTTGATTCTAAGAAAAAGTATAGCAATTATTAAAATATAAATTAAGATCTTTTAAAGAATTACTGTAAATGAATCTCAATAAATGAAACCTGATACTAGGTATTTCCAACTTATATTAATGTACACATCTTCACTTGCATTTATTAAGTAAATTTCATTAATTGTGCAAAAATGTTTCTTTTGTACTTTTAAGAAAGAGATTTTCAAAGCAATCTGTAAAATTTAATCGTCTTTCTATTAGTTTGGTTTCCAAAACATAAATATCAACTACATCAGCAGCTAATTGTACACTTTTACAATTTTATGTGACATTAAAGAACTTTTAGATGGAAATAGATCAAAAAAGGATTTTTAAAAAATTAATAGCTGTTTATTTAAATGGCCATTGAAAAACGCATAAAACCATGAACATGCATATCGACAGTTTTCCAATGAATCCAAATATTTTTTCTGGCTGTTTAAAAGAATTAGAGTTAATCTTGCTATTTACATTTATTTAATTAGTGGAATGTATGTTAATATCGCTGTGTTTACTGCAGCATAAATATGTTGAAATTTAATTTGTCAAAATACCTCTTTTTATATCAATATTCATTCGAATTACTTTTTATTTTTGTACACAAGGTAGTTGTATCAAATGCAAAATTTTTAATAAGGAACATACTATAGTAAAAATCAAAGAATCTTAATGACATATATTAATTTCAAAGAATTCTAAAAATATTTAAACTATTTATGGAAATGTGAATACAGGCAGAGAATCATATCCTTCAGGCACATACATAGAAGAAAAGTTATTAAACCTCTAACTTTATTTGAAATTTTTTTAAACGAATAACTCAACTGAAAATTTACTTTTAGCAATTTCCATAGCAGTCCCTTAATTAGATATTTGTGGCCAAGTAAACAAATTACTGATAACAATAGCATAACTTCTATAGTGAACTTGCTTTTATGAATCTAAATTATATATGTTTATTCAGTTTGTACATATTCAAGCTATTACAATATACTTTAAACAAATAATCTTCGTAGACCTTAAAGTATCCGAATTCTTTTGTAAATCCTTCTATTAAAAAAAAAAAAAAAACTAGTGTTTTTATACTATTTCAAATAAAGAACATAACATAATGAGCTGAATAACACCATATCAGGGCATCAGATTCAAGGTATTTTTTAAATATTCAAGAAAATGAGAGAGCAAACAGACAGACTAACCAAAATGATAAGTACAGTTCAACTTTTTTAGAAAGTGTAGAGCCTAAATCGTTGAATGATGCTTAATTTCAGGTAATTTTTGTTTTAAAATTAAAATTCACTATTTTAAGCATTAAACAGTCAACATATAAGTCAAATACTAATTATTAAATTTAAGTCAAATACTAATTATTAAATTTAAGTCTCATACAGATGAATCATTAAATATATGTAATATGCATATATGTATTCGTCGGGATTTTATGTTCCAGTATTTTCTTACAGACATTTTTTGTATATTCTGGATTTAACTGGAGCAAAAATCACTATTCAAAAAATGAAGGCACTAAAATATGTGCAGTATGATTCCTAATATGTATTTATGTTTATCAAAGCAAAAGCCATTAATATTTTTATTTTATAACATTTTCCAGCAAAGTTGACAAGCTTATCGATTTGTCAGTTTGTCTACCTCGCGATATGCATTTTTGTGCTTTAATTTTAGAAAAAAAATTAAGATGCTCTGAATCTTATAAAAGTTTTTCAAGTTTACTATAGCTTGCTCTTAAATGAAAATGGCATAAATAGCACAAATGATTTAGGTACGAATATGTCTAAAACAGACTCTCAGAGCCAGAAAGACTCAAGTTGTCTATGAGAGATATTTCTGTAAAACAATACTTAATATATTTTTATACAGCATAAAACATAAGAAAATTCACATGCATAATTCATATGCACAAAAGCAAGTTTTGTATATAATGTGGCATGGTTAGCATTAGGTTGACTTTACGACAGAAAGATATTCAGATATATTGGAGGATATTCATGAAATATTTTGTTGTATGTCTTTCTTTGTGATTGTAATTTTTTATACAATTCTTATTTCGCTTTAATAATTAGTTTTATTTATATATTTATTTAAAATAGCAATGCGTGTAATTTATTTCAAGTAAACCACTGACATACGCATTCAGTATTTTAGCTACGATCGAATTTATACATTTTATTTGAAAAAAAAACTTAAAAAAACAATACGTAGAAAAAAATAAAATTGTTCTTTTTTTTTTTTTTTTTTTTTTTTTTTCTAGTAATAAAACTAAAATAAAAATTGTGTGTTTTTTGAATTGTGTGTTCGCCAAACCGTCGAATTTTCTTAAGGTTGCCTGCCAGCTGTAATTCTAAAAATGCTTAGACAGTGACATGTCAATGAGTCACAGTCAGTCCATGATACCATTCGTTTAAATTCACGATTTATATGCTTTTAAGATTTGCTGATGACAAACCAAAGCTACAGATAAAAGATGACATTTCGTTACATTTCGTTACAGCTTCGTTACATTTTTGTAACGATTTTGCAAATATATATGTATATATGAGCAAATACAAGAATTTCATTTTCTTATATAATCAGTCGGATAGCCTTTTCCCAAGTAGCACAACAATAATGGCCAAAGTCGGAAATAAGACTATTTCAATATTGGCCAACATCGGACTCTGCTGGACTGGCCAATGCAAAAATGTCAAGGTTTTTTACAATACTGGCCAATATCGGTAATCTGTATTGGTCAATATTGCATGTAATACTAGCCAATATCGGTTAAAGTTGAACTGGCCAATATAAAACACTAAATTTTGCCAATATAGGCCAATGTTGGTATCACATACTGGACAATATTGTGTACAACACTGGCCAATATAAAATTGCAAATCACAACAGTAATGGGCAATATTGATATTTGACATTGGCTAATGTTGTAATGCAATACAGGTCAATATTAACTACAAATCTTGTCTATTTGCAAGAAACAAACAAACAAAAAAAAAAAAAAAAACTACAGATGGCAGCCAAATTATTTGAGTGTGAGCAATAATTCCTACATAAAAAAAAGTACACTTAACAAAATAGTATTAAATGCACTTTTTTTTTTTTTTTTTTTTTTTTTTTCCTTTAAATATAGGAATTATTGCTAGCGCTCAAATAATTTTGCTACCTACTGTATGCCATGTACAATTCTTTTTTTCTCAGATAAAAGAATGCATGAAATTTTACAACATCCTTTTAAACTTTTGATATTTGTATTAGATTTTTCAAATTTTTTTGTTTTATGCGATTCTTTTTTATTTTTTATGGGAAAACAGACACCTTTATATTACCTTTAAACATATATTAGGCTGATTCCAAAAAATTTCGAACATTCATTTTCCTTTTACATAAGAATTGTATTTATTTACATATAGATTAAAATAAAAAAAAAAAAAAAAAAAAATACTAGATTGTTATAGACAAAAAGGTTTAATAACAATCGAATTACATTGATTAGCATTTTATTTATCAAACTAATACTTTAAAATGTACCTTAATACGTTATTTTTATTTTTTCAGCGTCCGGAATCAAGTCAAAGTATACTGATTTTGTAAAATACAACCTAACCTACAAGAAACCATTCATTTAGGAGGGGGAAGTGTAGGTTTTTAAATGAACTGCATTTAAAAAAAAAAAAAAAAAGAAAAAAGAAAGGAAAACTATTTAAAAAATGGAATGATACAGTTTCAATTAACGGATCAATTTTTTATTGATCGTTCGGTCAAACTGACGACTGAAAAATAAATAAATAAGTAAAATTAGAAATTCTGACTTCTAAACTTTTATTAAATTATTTATTTTAATTTATAATTGTTGCCAAAAAAAAATTACGAGTTAATTTATTTTTCGACGTATAATAAAATATATTTTCACAATAATAATAAGCTTTTTTGATAGTGTTTGTTTCGATACTGATTATTATTAATTTTCTTTTCTTTTTCTTTCAAAAAAAAAAAAAAAAAAAAAAAAAAAAAAAATTGGTGAAATTCTGTCAAAAGCAGAATTTAGTTTAGGACGGAGAAATATTAGGTTTTTTTTTTTTTTTTTTGTTTTTCAAATTATAACATTGTTTTCAAATTATTCAATTATATTTATTTAAGTCAAATTGGAGTGTAAAGGTTGATATTTTTATTTTTTACCAACTATGTGAAAAATACCAGAGCCGGGAATCGAACCCGGGCACCTCCCCTTAACGCACGGATGCTCTACCACTGAGCTACCCTGGCTGACAACCAGCTAGGCATTTCTCACATAATTATCGTTGGCAAAGTCACCGAGTCTGCAAACGCAGATATATCAGGTGAGACAATAATAATCGTAGCACAACTCCATAGACCACGAAATTTCAATTTAGAAATTTTTTATTCATGAATTCATCAACCGTGAATATTCATTTAATTCAAATTGGAGTGTAAAGGTTGATATTTTTATTTTTTACCAACTATGTGAAAAATACCAGAGCCGGGAATCGAACCCGGGCACCTCCCCTTAACGCATGGATGCTCTACCACTGAGCTACCCTGGCTGACAACCAGCTAGGCATTTCTCACATAATTATCGTTGGCAAAGTCACCGAGTCTGCAAACGCAGATATATCAGGTGACACTCCAATTTGACTTAAAATAAATATTCACGGTTGATGAATTCATGAATAAAAAATTTCTAAATATTCAATTATATTTCGATAAATTTTAGATTTCGATAAATGTACAACTATCGAAAACTGGTATCGTAAAAATCTGCAGATTAAGACTCAGTCCTTTAAAAAAAAAAAAAAAAAAAAAAAAGATAAAATAATATTCACATGTTATGTTTTAACTGCACTAAATAAAAATAATAAAAATAAATAAATAAAAATCCAAAAGCTGAACTTAAGTTGATCTTGAAATCAGAACTTGATGATATAGGTGTCATTATCGTAACAAATAAAATAATAATCTTTCAAGATGTCACAACAGAAATTGTGTAAGACAAACTCATTACATTTTTAAGATATGTGAAAAACTGATATACTCAGAATGTATGAAAAATTTTCATCAGTCACAAATTTAGATTTTATGGATTTTTGAGTAATTTATTTTTTTTTTAAGTTATATCAATATAAAATGAATGAATCGTAATAAAACGAATACCAAGAACGCTTTTTTTGTTTATAATTAACCGTAGTTATTAAAATCCATTCTTTAAATTACATCTGATTTTATTTTCAGATTTTCCATTCAAACTAAATATTTTTACTTTAAATGCACATTATTTTTGGCTAAAATATGAAAAATGCATATTTAAAAATAATAATAATGATCCATACTGAGAAATTCATAAATTAAAACTTCTGTTTATAAATTAATATTTGATTATTTTATCTTTTTGCATTTTATTTTATGTCTAAAAAAGTTTGAATTTTATAAATATAAATATGTAGAAGGAAATTTCACAATCACTTTCAGCTACTAATGTTGGTTATTTTTATACAGAATAAATATCCTTAACAAAAAATTTTATTCAGAAAGCATCTTTTTTTTTAAGCATAAAAATGCTTACTGATTAGGAAAATAATTTAAACTTTTTACTTCACATGCATTTCAACTAATTTCCTCTATTTTGTGTTCATTTGTTTGCTTAATTTTAATTAACACTAATATATATGATTAAATTCTTTAATTATATATTATTAAAATGTCTGAAATTTAATAGCATTATTTTATAAATTAATATAAAAATTTTTATTATTCAAAACTGAAAAATAAATAAAAATTAAGACAAACCTATTTGAAGTTTAACTTAAACTTCAAGTAGGTTTATTTTTAAATATCTTTACTGAGTATAGAAAAAAATTCATTAAAAATTAAAATAAAATAAGACTTTTTTTTCCATAAAACAATTTATAAAATTTATTTGCATGATTTTACATTATGTTTTTGAAAATTACAAAAATTCTGTATTTTCAGATATTTTTACATCTGATTTCCGTTTTATTTTAACTTACTTGCTATCACAATCTGGAGCTCTTGCAAAGACTTCTAATACAGTTGTTAATGCAGAGTTTCTCCCAGGTTTAAAAATGAAAGGATGCTGCTAGTAAAAAAAAATCACATTTTAGATTTTTGAAGTCAGTTTTGGATCCTTAAGGACACACTTGATACGAGAAAAAATTTACTAATGTATGAACAAATGTTGATCATCATGCACAGTAGTTTTATCAGGGATGCCACTCTAAAAATTCGAAGAAAGAGGAAATCACGCCTGAAGTAAAATTTGTGATAATTATTGTGTAATTTTATAGGTGAATTCTGTAAATTAATATATAACAAAATAATACATAAAATATAATTTGAATATAATAATTTAAAAAGTTACTTTGCAGTCAAAAGGTTATATTTTAAGCAATATAAAAGAATGATGCTTTATCACAAATAAAAAAATATTTTAGAAGTTTCTAAATAAACCATAGTCTGTAGATCAGCAATAACATTAATTTAACATAATTTAAAACAAAATAATTACACACAAGGAAATTTTTCTACCTCTTTAAAATTCTGGAATCTAATAAACAAGTTTATCATGAACACTGACACTTATGTTATGAATGGGAAAAGAATGAACATTGCAGAGCTTCGTCAGGTTGTTTAATGGCTGATCACTACTTTTAAGGGGGTGAGGGACCTCACAGTAGAAAATGCGAGACGTACGTCGAAGATTTTTTTTTTTTTCAGTCTGCAGATTATTTTCAACACAGTATTGTGTAGAAATTTTAAGTCTCCCGATTTTTATCGGAAATATTGCAATTTCTAATCTTTCTGCATCCACATCATAAATGGCAACGTTCATTTTAATCACAATTTATTAGATTCTAGAAGCTACAAAGAGGTAGAATTATTCAATATTTTTCACTTACGTAATTATTTAGCACCGCCCTTCCTCTTCACTAACAATCAGCGATAGACATTTCACGGAATCATTGTGATTTTCCGTCTGCTTTCATTCACAACATAAAAGTCAATATTTTCTTAAAATCTCATTTAATTAGATTCCAGAACTTATAAAGAAGTAAAATTGTCCAATATCTCTCACTTTTTTTTTTTTTTTTCTGCTGCCCCCCCCCTTCCCCATTTTCTCCCTCTCCTGCTAATGAACAGCAAACAATTGCTCCGCAGTAGTATTGCAATTTCCAATTTTTCTCCATCCATAACTCTTTCAATTTATTATATTAGATTCTAAAACATGTATTGAAGTAGAATTGTTCAATATCTCCCACTCATATATTTTTTATGACCCCCCTCCCCTCTTCCCCACATTAACAAGGATAATTAATTTTTTACACCAACTATAAACAAAGTATTTTTTAAGTTTTGTTTTAAATTCTGATTTTTTGTATAGTATCCGTTTTGAGGTGTCTCGAATGTGAAAGTCTAATTTTTAGCAGTTGATCTCTATATCTGTTATCAGCATAATTTAAAAACAAATGATTACAGGAAATTCAAATTTGGTATTTGGAGATTCATATTAAGTTGCTACTTGAACAACTTTTTTTTATTATTTTTTTTAATACAATAAAAATAAAAATAGTGATTAAAATTTTTTGAAGATTCATTTAATTCCGGCGACCAGCGAAGCAGGCAAAACCTGCTAGTATTAAATAAATGCAAACTTATGACAGAAATACACTTACTGATTCTCACAAGCCTTTTTTGTGTTACTTATAGTGCTGCAGATTATTCTCTAATGCCTAAATAGTTGTCACAGATTGACAGAAAAAATTTTGCTACTGGGTGAAGGAGGACAATATAACTATGTATATGAGAAATATCGAGCAATCCTATCTTTTTAAAGGTTCCAGAATCCAGTAAATTAAGTTTAGTGTGCACATTGATATTTATGTTAGTTATTGATAGAGAAAGATTGGAAATTGTATGATGGATCGGCGATTATTAGTTTGAGAAGAGGCAGACAGAATAAATTTATAAAAAGCGGAAATCTGCCGCTCAGTAGAAGTGTGGAAAAGCGGCATCCCTGTTTTATTTATATTTCTAGCATTTATGTTCGATTTAAAGTCTATTTTCTACAAAAGGCAGTATAAGTGCAATTTTTTATATAACGAACAAGAAAGGTGAAATTTTTTTGTATGAAGAGTAAGAAGGGAAGAATTTTTCCAGTCAAAGGGCAGGCAGGAGGCAGCACCCTCCCAAAACTGTCTGGGGGAAACTCTGTTAAAGACAAAAGTTTGAACTTTTTTACAATTTCTTCTCACACATCCTAAAAATAAAGAAAAATAATTATAAATAAAATATACATGAACATAAAATCATATCAATTTTCTTTTTCTAGATAGGATGCAAGGTTTCAAAGTACCATTGGCCAAGAACTCTTACATTGGACAGCAATAAAATAAAGATGTTTCCTTTAGAGATGCAATGATTATTCAGCCAAAGCCGATTATCAAGTCCATTATTCAGCCCAGGCCGAAATGTTTTTATTTATAGTAACTCAATATAAATAAAAACATTATATTACACAATAAAATTTTTTAATTTCAGGATTTATATTTGTCATGTTTTGTGAAAATTTTATTATCCCCCCCCCCCCCCAAAAAAAAAAAAAAAAAAAAAAACTTTCATACCTTGAATGAATTTTATCATACCATTTTAATGTAAGGATCATGTAAAAACTTTTATGCTATATCAATAAGTGCAAAACATATATCTGTAGCAAGCAAACATAATCTGTTAAATTTAATATTAATCTATTCAAAATTGTCCCAACTGAACCTAAGCAAATTCTGATTTTCTTTCACAACATAATGAAAAAATTTAATATTTATCCTTCGTTATTTAATAATAATAAAAAAAAAAACTCCTTCCAGTGATATTTTTAATTATTGGGGGCGGGGAACGAAAAATTGGTATACATAGGTTTTGGGAGCCTAAAAGTCAAATGAGGATATTTTCGAAAGTGTAAAATTATTGGGGGGAGGGCAGGAAGAGCAAAAAATTAGAAATTGAGTTAGACCGTTCAAAATTGGTATGTATAGATTTTGGGGTATTAAGAGTTGAATGAAGATATTTTGGAAAGTGTAAAATTATTAGGGGGGCAGGAAGAGCAAAAAATTAGAAATTGAGTTAGACCGTTCAAAATTGGTATGTATAGCTTTTGGGGGCCTAAGAGTTGAATGAAGATATTTAGAAAGTGTAATTATTAGGGAGCAGGGGGGGGGCATAGAAATTGAGTTATACCATTAAAAACTGGTATATATAGGTTTTGGGACCTACAATTGAATGAGGATATTTTCGAAAGTGCTACATTATTAAGGGGAGGCAGAAAGAGGGATTAGGTGGACAAAAAATAGAAATTGAGTTAGAGTGTTCAAAATTGGTACAGTATAACCCCGAAGAGTCGTCACTCCGTTTAAGTCGTCGTTTTCTTTTTGTCCCGACAAGGTCTCATACACAATAATGTTAAACAACCCTCTTTTACCCGTCACCGAATTTCATTCTACTCGGATAACTCGTCACTCACAAAAATGGCTGAAAGCTAATTCAAAAATCCCCTAAAAAAGTCGCTAATCCTAAACTTACATTTTTTTGTCACTAAAAGCTTTTAAAATCCCCCACATTTAGCGACTTTTCCCACAAATTGGCAACACTGATTTTGCATGCCACCGTGCTGTCTTTCCAGCCCCGCCCCATCAAATTAAGAAAACAAGCCTTTACTGGGAATTTTCGATTATGCGCGTCTTACCAGCAAAATATGTTGGTCCCTACTGTTGTTAAGCATTCCTTTCGACTCCCCTCCTCCACTTCACTTTAAGAAAGCCAAGCATGCTTATCACTTCAGCAACACACCTATAGGTTAAGCATTCCTTTCCATATAATACCCCTTTTGTGGAGTTGAGTTCTTGGAATATTCTATGCACATGCATCGTACTTATCGCTGCTAACCATTCAAAGCACACTTCTCGCTGCGACTTTGTCGAGTGTAGGCGTTTTTTTTCACTTCTCCTGAGTTTGACTTCATTTCATAGTGAGTAAGCCCCGCTATAAGGGCTATTTTCTCTCTTGTAATTTCGTGGTGCGATTACGCTTTTAACATGTCAGGGAAACGAAAACTTACCTCGTTATCTTTTAAAGAAAAAAAAAGACTTAATTGCACTTTTTCAAAAATCAAATGTTTCCAAAACAGCTTTTGCCAAAGAACACCATATCCCCAGGACTACGTTGAACGATGTTCTTTCATCGAAACAAATCATTGAAGAAGCCGACTGCGAAAGAAAAAGAAAGAGAATGAGGAAATCTAAGTTTGACGATATCGAGGAGGTTTTAGTTCGATGGCTAAAACATGCCAGAGCCCAGAATGTACCAATTTCTTCCGTGCTGCTAAAAGAAAAAGCCATGGAAATTGCTAAGAAGTTGAACATTGAAGATTTCGGCGGCAGCAATGTTTGGCTGGAACGTTTCAAAGACAGATATTGCCTTTCTTTTAAAACGATTTGCGGAGAAGCAGCAGCTGTTGATGTTGATGCTGTAGAAGACTGGAAGGACAGTGTTCTCAAGGACATTTTATCTAGATTTGATGCATCAAATGTTTTTAATCTTTATGAGTCCGGCTTATTTTACCGTCGTTTGCCCGATAAAACTCTGTCATTTAAGGGTGAAAAGTGCACTTCTGGAAAATCAAGCAAACAACGTGTGACGCTTCTGCTTGAAGCAAATATAAATGGAACTGAAAAACTAAAACTACTTGTGATAGGCAAAAGCAAAAAGCCACGCTGCTTTAAAAATGTTAAATCCCTTCCAGTTTATTATGAAGCAAATTCAAAGGCATGGATGACTACAACGATTTGAAAACAACATATTCGCAAACTGGATTCTCAGTTTTCGCGTCAGAAAAGAAAAGTTGCCATCATTGTTGATAACTGTACCGCCTACACCACACCCGAAAATTTAAAAGCGATCGAGATGGTTTTTATTCCTCCAAATGTAACATCAATTCTTCAACCTTTAGATCAAGGGATAATTCGTGACTTTAAACGAAAGTACAAAAAAATGCTTGTAAAGGACCTGATAAAAGCATTGGATAGAAAAAAAAAAGCTGGAAGTTTCAGTTTTAGATGAAATTAACTATGCAGACAAAAGTTGGAGTTCCGTTTCTTCACAAACTGTTTTGAATTGTTTCCGACATGCAGGGTTCATAGCAGATGCCGAATCAGAAGAAATCTTCAGTGATGAAGACATCTTCGACGTGGAACCATTAGAGACTTTGCTGCAAATCGCAAATGAAAAAGTGTGCAGGGTCAATGACGTTAACGTTTTTGTCAACATTGATAACGACATTGCAATCTGCTCACAAGCGACTGTAAAAGATTTGACATCTGAATTTTTAAAAGAAAAACAAAACAGTTCAAGTGAGGATAGCGATGTCGAGAATGTGGATAAAACCCCACCCAACAAGACAGAAGCAATTGAAGCCCTGGAGAAAGTTCGAGAGTACCTTACATCCATTCAAGGTACAACAGACGAAGAATTTAAAGCCTTAACTGTATTAGAAAAGAAAGTTATTTCCAGTAGCCAGCACCTTCATCAATCTACACTGTTGGGTTACTTTAATGTAGCAAAAAAATAAAATGCACATGGTAACTATACTGTATATATATTTTTTTTTTAATCTTCCGCTCATTCATTTACATGTATTGATTTCTGAAAATATTGTTTTTGGTCACCGAATCCTACTGCAATTCATGAAAATATGTAGTATAGTATATTTCAAAGTTTTTTTTTTTTTTTTTTCGAAATTCGCCACTCCGCCTAAGTCGTCACTTCGCTTAAGTCGTCAAAAAACCTTTGGTCCCTTTAGTGATGACTTATCGAGGTTTTACTGTATATGTAGGTTAATTAGGAGAGGCATGAAAGGTGGGGAATAAGTATGCGTATCCCAGAGGTGAAACTTTTCAGGGCCTACCCCTGAATTCAGGGTTTTTGAAATTTCTGCTGTTTCTGATTTTCATGTAAATTATTTTGTTTTTACAGAAATTTCTTATTTTGAATGTTTAATTTGCCTTATATAATTGCATTAAGAACTCTCCAAATATCATTTAATACAGGTAGCCATATGATATTTCATTATTAAATCTTCCCTATCTGCATGCAAATATCAGTTTTCAGGGTTTTTGCATGCTAGGTAGTTTCACCCCTGGTATTGCTTAATCTGTGTGCACGCAGTGCACACGGGTCTACGTTGCCAACAGCAGTGGGGACCCGGTGTAAGTTTTTACTCGATCAAAAATATTTTTTTTTTTTTTTTTTTTATGAGTGAGAATATAGAATTTTGAGGATTTATTCATTATAGTGATTCATTTAAAAATAGTGACCCGCTTGCGGGCGAAGCTCACTAGTATCTATTAAAATATGACTAGACAATACTTCATAAAAAACTTGTAAAGAATTATTATTATTAGAAATTTTATACACTGTTGTAGTGAATAAACAAGAGATATTACTAACGCTATATGACAATACAAACATTAAACTATACAATTTGTTAAGAAAAATAAATAAATAAAGCGTGAAATTAGTGTTATTAAAATAGTATTTATTAGTAACAAGCTACCTTCGGTGACCAGCTGGCTTGACTTTCTTTAAAAGCCAGACCATATTAAACCACTGCTCGGTGGTGCCTACTCTCCACTTCAGAACCTACAACAGTTTTACAAGAAAAATACAAAAAATGACATGTATTTTCTTACTAAAATTAAGTGTCATAACATAAAAATGATTTTAAAACAAAGCAGATTATATATATATATATATATATATATATATATATATATAAATATTAAGTTCTAATGATAATTAAATTCAGTAAACTCTTGGTTAACCAGTATTCAACAAACCTGAAAAATTCAGAAAACACTTTTTCTCTTTTCCAATAAATTGTTTTAAAATATTTGCTGCTATTTTAGGAAGCTTATGGTTTTCATTTTCATATAATTAGTGTCCAAGTTAATATAATGCAAATCAATGTTTATACAAAAACGAATGTCCCAGAAATTCACAATATTTTTGTAGCAGATTACTGAAATCTGCTATTATTTTGCCTTAATCGATAAATTCGCATTTTGTACAAAGTTGAATCTCTAAATACTCAATTATTTTGCTACTAATCGATGAATTTTTTTTTTTTTCAAAGCTAAATCCCAAAATACCCAATTTTGCGACCTAATTCAGAAATAAGGGACCATTTCACTGCCAATTATCAAAAAGTTTTGCTTAAACACAACTAGTTGCTGAAATACGATATTATTTCAGCATTAATCGATAAAATTTGCACTTTTTTTAAAGATGATTTTCAAAATTCGTAATGTTTTGTAACACTCGCAACCATTTCACCGCTAATTAATAATGTTACTTTAATCCCAATTATTTACTGAAATAGGCATTATTTATCTGTTAATCGGTAAAATTCGTCCTCTTTTTTTCAAAGATAATTCCCGATGGAATTACCTACAGATGGATTCCCTATGGAATCAATCATTTTACAGCTAATTCTCGAAATTTATGTAATGGCAACTAACTTAAATTTTGTAATTTTTTTCTTTCAAAAACGAATACCGAAATATACAGTTATTTCACAAAAAAAAAAAAATTTGCTTTACATGCGTGATTGCTGAAATATGCGATACGAAAGTCTATCAAAATATAGTATCATTTCATTTCAGTTTCAGTGATAAAATTTATGTATTTAATCGTTCAAATTTCGTGCTGACATAAGAAATTAATTCTCTACAAAACAACATAATCTTGTGGTGGACTGTTGAAATATATTGTTTTATGCACTTAACAAAATTTACGTTTATCACGGCTAATTGCTTAAATAAGCGATTGTTTCTCCACTTTACTAAATAAAGACACCTGGCAACAACTACTACAGAATAAGGAAGTGAAGCGAAACAATGACCGCAAGAGTTTCCCGGCAAAGTAAACAATGAGGTTTCCTCCAGAAGAACGACGTCGAGAAAAATTACTTGGCTCTGATGATGGACATGTCCGAAATTAATTAGCTAGTAATTAGAAAGGATTTTATTAGGTATTTTAAATGTTTGTTTTCATATCAGTTATCCTTTTCTTTAAAATAAGATTAAATAGGCAACTATTTTTGCTGCTGTAATCAACAAAAATTGTGCTATTTTAGAAAATTGATGCCACAAATGTTAAATACATATATTTAGCCAAAAATCAGAGAGAATTTTGCTTTTTTGGTGTATGTTTGCTGAAATATGCATAATTTTTTTGTCTGGTTCCCAAAATATGTGCAATTTTCTCATCCAAATACTTTGAAAAAACTTTTGTCAAAAGGTCTGTTTTATGATCACTTACTTCTTTTCAAGTAGGTTAGTTTTAGTGCAAATTTAAGAAATTAATAATTATAAAATGACTTTTTACGCGAAAACTATTACGCTTCAGTTCAGCACAAAATAGGGAATAATGCAGAATGTACTTGAAATCTGCGTACGAGAATCGAGTGACTATTTCAGTACTTTCACATAATTTCTATAGTTTTTATTTTGTTATAGAATTTCCGTAACAGGCATTTCTATTCTATTCTTGGATATGCAGAAATGGTCCCTGAAACTGCAGCTAACAATCTTTTTTTCTGACGGCCACACTAAGAAGCGGACTGACGACACATAGATTACACCTAGAAGTGAATTTTCAGATTGCGTTTGTGCAAAAGTATGCTGCAAAGTTTTATTTCACATCACATAAAACTTATAGCTATATGTTACTTGGTGAAAACAATAAAATATCTATTAAAAATAACGATATGGCAGATGGGAAAATACAGGGCTCATTTTCATTTGAAAAAAGTGAAGGTGCATTTGTACTTGAAAAAAAAGGGGTGGGATGCATTTTTCACTTCAAAAAAGGGCAGGGTGCATCGGCGCTGAAACAAAATAGGGTAGGGTGTGGCACTCTTTGAAAAATGCATAACATGAACACTACTTACAACTACTCGGTATTCGGCCAAAGTGCTACTCGGTGCAGCATTACTATTAATTACTTGTGATAGAAAAGTATTTTTCTGTATTCATCTTTGAAAAACATACAAAATTTAACAATTAGTAGTAAAATAATAGCCTATATTAGCAATTAATTGCCATTACTTAAATTTCAACAATTAGTGGTAAGATGATTCCACATTTTGATAATTGGCCGCAAAATTACTGCAAACATATCAGAATTATCTTTGAAAAAAAAAGAACAAATTTTATCGATTAACATAGAAATGGAACCTATAAAGGAAAATAATTCAGATTAATGTATCTTTATAAATTAGCGGCAAAATAATTGTGTGTTTCTATAATCAGTCACCACAGTTCAAAACAACTTCTTTTTCCCCCATAAAAATCAATTAACTTTTTTCCTTTCCTAAAAATTCAAAATTTTTAATCTATATTGTCCCTTTTTTAAAATTTATAAATTATTTTTATGTAAATGTCTTTTACTTTTAATTCAGTATATTTCAATTGTAATTTTGCTTCAGAGAAGGTTTTAATTATGTGCTGTATGTGTGATTGGCATTGGCTGGCTTTTTAAGTTATTATATATTGCGGGGGGGGGGGATTATCTAGAAATTGTAGAAGAAAAATCTCTATATTAATTATCTTAAAAAATTATAAATGAAAGGGTCTAAGGCTAAATGCAGTAAAGTAAAATAAAGTAAATGATAATGGAAAGCACATTTATTTTGTATAAGATATAAAGTGAAAATTGTGTAATTAAAAAAATTGCTCTCAACTTTGTTTTATTCAAAACTGAACAAAGTGGTCTTTAAAAAATTTATGAATATGGTATTTGTTATAATATGGTAATTAATAGCAGCTCATTTTCTTATCTTTATACTAAATCCAAAAGCAAGATGTACTGATTTTGAATTATCAAATAAAAAAGGAGCTGCATTAGAATTTGTCCAGACAGTTAAAAAAAAAAAAAAAAAAACTTTCATTTTAAAATTTTATGCAAATATTTCTCCATACAATATTTTGAAAATTATAATATCAAAGTATTGAAAAATGTTGAAGTAATTCTAATCACAAAAGATTCTACATCCAATGAAGAATGTTTTCTCAAAAAAGAAAATTTAGTTTCAATAAAAGCTATAAAACTTCTAATTTTATTTAAAATAATAATGGTAAATTCTAATTCAATATGGAACTTTCAAATGGATTGCAATATTCCAGTACATAATGCAAAAGTATAAATTTTTTCTGAAATCTTTTCCTATAACTTTTTTATTGTATAGATTTTTTTTTAAATTTTTCATTAATCCATTAAATTAAGAATTTTGTTGTTATTTAGTTAATTTGTTATCATTAAAGTGTATGAAAGACATGTTATGTTAGGCAGGCCGCACACCAAAGAAACAAGTGTGACTTGGACGACATAAGAGACAATCCCTAGCATTGCCGCTAACTTTTACTTTACTGCATATGCAAACCAGAGAAACAAGCGCCATGTGTTATTAGTCGAGCGTGTGTCTCCCGTTTGTTGCTCGAATCGCGCATGCTACAACTTTTCGTACTTGTTGCTCATGTTGCAACATGGCGGCGATAGAGATTTGACAACTGTGGGTAAATTTAAATAACACTGGGCTCAACGCAGTCGCTTTTTTCAATACTAATAACTTTAATAGAAATATTTAGTAAAATCCTTTGCAATATTTTTCTTCGATTGCATATTACGAAGATTGCTTTGTATAAATAATAGTATTAAAACAAAGTGACTACGCTGAGTCCTACAATGTCAAATTCAAGTCCATGTAATATACAGCAAACAATCAATTTAAGTTCAGACAGAAAGGAAAAATGTTAAAATAAAAAAAATACGGATGAAAACAAATTATAGGGTAACAATTTTATGCAATAACCCCCATTATATATTAAAATATCGCTCTTGAATTTCATCCGTTTGACTGTTTCCAGTAAAAGAAACAGAACAAGTTTACTAGCAAGGGATGCGGGGCTTAGGGGTAAAGGGTTGAACTCGTGTCACAATGGTACTCGGTTCGACCCTCGCCTGAGATTTTTTTTTTTTTTTTTTTTTTTTTTTAAGTAGAAAAATAATTTAAGAAAAAGGATAATGATTAAATTCTACTATTTTTCTTTTTTTTTTTTTTAAATAGATATATTCTATAGAAAAAGAACAAAAAGGAAAAATAGAGAAAAAATATTCATTTAAAAGGAAGAAGATCAAATATAGGAATTTAGTACAATGTTAATAACATCTTGGAAATTATTGGGTTTTTGCATCATTTTGCAATTTTTTATTAAAAACTGTTCAGATTTAAAAGCAACGTTTTCAACTGGAAACTATTAATTTAAATTTAACAATAAAAAAAAATATATATATAAGGTGCAATGTAAAATTATTTTTCTTAAATTATTCATTTATTTAAATTATAAAGAAAAAAAATAAAATAAATAAAAACACTTTTTTTAGCTGAAAAAAAAATAGTAATAATTTTATAGAATATTTGTTTGCATATCAATAATAACTTAAAGCAGACAAGCTTTGTTTTCTGCTAGAAACAGGATATAAAACATTAAATAAAAATTTAAATAAAACATTAACAAAATAAAGGTATAAATAAATGAAGTATAAAAATTATTTTCCCCTAAATTATTCATTTATTTAAATGATAAAGTAAAATAACAATTTTTTAAGTTAAAATACTTTAATAATTCAACAATGAAAAATTAAAATTTTTAATAAAATCCCACAATCAACTGTGGAAGAAAATCATATTTATTGAAATTTAATTTTTCCGACTGAGTGAAAATAATGCCTGGACCGGGACTCGAACCCCGGATCATTGACTTACAAGGTCAAGGCTCTACCAATTGAGCTATCCAGGCTGACATCCCAGTCAGCATTATTCACTCAGACAACCTTTTTGGCAGGAACAATCTGGTCTATCATTTAGATAGCTCAACAGAAATAAGCCGCAGGAAATGGAAAACACCATTAAACAATGGGAGAATGAAATACAATTTTTAATAAAATCCCACAATCACTCAGTCGGAAAAATTAAATTTCAATAAATATGATTTTCTTCCACAGTTGATTGTGGGATTTTATTAAAAATTGTATTTCATTCTCCCATTGTTTAATGGTGTTTTCCATTTCCTGCGGCTTATTTCTGTTGAGCTATCTAAATGATAGACCAGATTGTTCCTGCCAAAAAGGTTGCCTGAGTGAATAATGCTGACTGGGATGTCGGCCTGGATAGCTCAATTGGTAGAGCCTTGACCTTGTAAGTCAATGATCCGGGGTTCGAGTCCCGGTCCAGGCATTATTTTCACTCAGTCGGAAAAATTAAATTTCAATGAAAAATTAGTTTTTAAATTTAATAATTATTTTCTCTTAAATTATTCTTTTATTTTATTCATTCACTTAAATGAATATAAATTAAAAGATATAAATACAAATTGAATAAATAAAATATAAATAAAAAGTGTGATATAAAAATTATTTATTTATTTAATAATAGTTTTTTTTTTTTCCCCAGGTTGAAATAAATTTTTTTAATAATTTAATAGACTATTTATTTTTACACAACAATAGTAACACAATTAAAGCAAACAATCAGCTTTTTCTATTAGAAGATGTTTATCAAATGTTAATTATAAATAAAACATTAACCCCCCCTTTTCCCCCACAAAAATATAATTACTTTCCCTTAAATCACAAAGAAAAATTAAGTGTTTTTAGTTAGAATATAATATTTGATTAATTTAACAAAAAAAAAAAAAAGCTATTTTTAAATTTAATAATTATTTTCTCCTTAATTACACTAATTTTTTTTTCTGTTTTACTTGAAATAGATTAAGAAATTATAATCTCCTTATATTATAATAAATAATACCTGAAATCTCAAAAGTCAACAAGCACACGTGATCAAAAATGCTTCCTTCGCAGGATGTGTCTGTCGCTTCGGTGTGAAACTCGAGTCGATTGGGCCGTGTCTCCAGTTCCTCTTTGGTGTGCGGCAGGCCTTAGGTAACATTCACTATAAAAAAAAAAACAAATTTTTGTTAACTCACAGTAATCCTGTTATTACCATTTACATCATTTTAATGAAAACTCAATACTACAATTATGGAATATTTTTAGAAGTTCTGAATATGAAAGATTTTAGCTACAATAAAATTTAATGCACTTTCATATAACAGTTCTTTAATTCAAGGATGAAATCGACAAAAGTGTAAAAAATAAATAAATAAAACTTTATAAAAAAGATAAACATTAAAGCAAAATATAAGAAATCTCAGAACTGTTAAATTGGTTATCGCTTTCTAAAAATTGATTACTTATTTTTTAATATTTTATTTTTAAACGACAAAACACAAAATTTCACATTGTGAAAATTCGCATTTCAATATTTTAAAATAAAATGCTTAATAGAAAAATAAATAAATAAATTTTTAGACACTGATTTCCTTAATTTTTATTTTTAATATTTCATTTTTAAGTAAAAAAAAAATGCAAAATTATACATTGTGAAAATTCACATTTTATAACTTCAAAAAATATATTATAATAATTTTTAGAAAGGGATAACCTTATTAACAATTGTGAAGTTTCTGAATGTGAAAATGGAAATTAAAAATATGCATTAGTTAATGAGTTATGATGGAGCAAAATTCTCCATAGAATAACACTGGCTTTGGCTACTGCCGACAATAAGTAAAAAGTCCTCTTAACTGATTGCCCTCATGCACATACTTTCAGGCTTTTATTTTATTTTTCTATTTTAAATAAAAAAAAAAACCATTTAAAGCTAATTTCCAATGTTTAACATTTTATTTGGGTATGTGCATAAGAAAGTTTTAAGGCTAGTAATGCATTATTATATATGCATTAAGTTATTAAATAATGTTAATTTGAACTGAATTCAAAAATAATTTTAACCATTATATCGTTTTATCTGTAATTTTTTGTCATTAATAAAATTGTAAATATTCATATGTTACATCAACTAATAAATTTAGAAAGAAAAATGTCATTAGATAAAGAAAATAAAAATAGTAATTCATCATTTTAGGATATTTACATATTCAACATATTGTGGGCAATTAAACTAAATATTAAGCTCAAAAGCAAAGTACTAGACTGAATACTAGGAATAAATATGAAATAATTGCTGCATGTCCAGAAAGCATTTAAATTTTTGCTGTTATGTTAATAGTGAATGAATTTAAAAAAAAAAAAAAAAAAAAAAAAAGCATGTGTGTGGCCTATTTAAAACAAAAAAATCTCATGAGGCATTGTGGATACGAAGGGTGAACTCGACATCAGGTCTTTTCCGTCTCAAAACATGCATGGACGATGCATATTTCCAGCATATGACGCAGAAAAAATTATTTTCAAATGCGTTTTTCTCAAAATCTCCTTTTTTTGAGATTGAGCTTTGTATTCGCAATGCCTCATATGTACTAGCTTGGTTATAAATAAATTTCTTAGTAATAAATAATAATCATATACTATATTAAACTTGATTATAGTAAATTTGTTACATAGTATACATATACATTATTTGTACATAGTATACATATAACAATTACACTTTACATCTAGTAAGTAAGATATGAATTTTTATAAGAAGCTGTGGTTCATGAAATATTTTATTTCTTGTATAAAACAAAATGTAATGACAATGTTTATAAAAAAGAGTTTTTTTTTTTTTTTTATAGTATGCTTAAAAACAATATCTTTCATTAAATTCAAGCAAATACTTATCAATTATGAATATAAATGTAGTTTTTTAATGACTATGTAAACTGTAAAAAAAAAATGCCACATGCTAAAAACCTAACCGTAATCAAATGTAATCTAATTTATTCTGCAAGCTTTTATTTTTATTTTAGTGAATGACACGAATAAAGTTGAATTTTGAGGGCTCTTGTTACTGTTTAACATGTCGACATGATAATGAGACTCTTCATACAACAATAAAGTTATGACAAATATTAACTTTTCAATTTTGAAAAATAACTATTAAATCAAACAATTCTGACAAGAATCCCATTTTAAAAAAGCATTGTATAATTTACAGACATTGTTTACTTTCAAGTAAATGCATACACATTAAAAAATTCTTTTTTCCTCCTAAGAAAAAAACTTTAAATTTTAGTAGTGAATAAAAAAATAAACCAAGCATCAAACAGCAAAATGAGAAAATAAATCTTTTAACCATTACAAAAATATGAAATGTCATCTCCGCTTCGGTCGTAATTAATATTCTGTAGTAAATTATGAAATAATATTTGTTTAAATTTTACAGATTTTAATTCTTAACTAAAATGATAAATGATAATCAAATTTTACAATGCTAAGACTAATATCATGTTTACACGGAGTACGAAAATATAAAGTTTTGATTTTGAATCACATGTATTATCTAAGACTTTTAATCAATATACATCTATAATTTTAAATATTGTAAATTTCAGTTATGTTATATTCTATATCGGAAACAATATTTAAAATTACTTACTTTTTACAAACATGGAAGAGCAAATACACCGCCATCTCGCTTCTCGCACCTATCTTATGCTGGTGCTTGTTTTGCTTCTCTCTGATTGGCTATTAGAGTTTTCAGAAAGTTGCAGTATCAATGCTCAACAACATTGGTAGATATCCATCAATATCGATCTAGATCAAGATCAACCAGCAGATTTTTTTTTTTTTTTTTTTTTTTTTTTTTCCTTCAAGAATTTTTTTTAACAATGCTAAATATTTTCAGTGACGAGCTCATCGTAAAATTGAGCAAGAAATTCCGAGAACAGACCTTATCTTTCTTACCGTTCTTTGCCGAGATTGGACGATATTGAACAATATTCCCGTTTTTACAACATTATAAAATGCTTCTATTAATAATTTTATAGAACTTAAAATACTGTTAAATATATTTCTGTCCATTACGTATCGAAAAATAACAAAAATTTTGGTTAAAAAAAGCTAAATGTCAATAGTTCCGAATTTCAATACTGTCATTCCAACATTGGGTAATATTGGCCAATATTGAAAAGAAACAACCGACTGACGCCAATGCTTGCCGTGGTTGGGCAACATTGAGCCAATACTGAGCAATACCGCTGTGCTACCTGGGTTTGTTGAACTATCATATTACATCCGGATTTCTGAGATAACAAAATATCTTTTACAACATCAAGGTTGATTTTGTTCCATTCCTCTTCCAGACTCTTTAGTCCAGACTCCATAGTCCATCCAATGTTTTGGTTGTTCGGTTGGTTAGGTTTAACGTCGCACTAGTTCTGCACAATAGGTAATTGGCGACGGTCTGGGACGCACCCCTAAGGATGGTCCGGATACATAGCATCACAATTTTGATCCTCCTCGGATGGGATCCCAATAATTTGGGATGCCCCTAATAAAGAGCGTATTCTTACAGACCAACTGCACAAAAATCCATAAGACACATGTCAGGGGATCTTCGGTGGAATGAATTCAAAGAGAATACCTACAATTTTGGCTTCATATTTTCATTAAAAAAAAAAATCAGCAATAGATTTAATTGTAGATTTATTCTGATGGAACTAAACGCATTGAAAATTGTTTGGGTTAAGGGATGGAATTTATTCTTTAAAAATAGGTGTTAAAACATATTTCTGACAGTTGTCCGGGTTAATTGTGGCATATTTACTGATTTCCTTATTTTAAATTTTCTGTTATAAGAAAATTCAATAACAACAATAAAACGTTTAGCAAAACGTTCTTTGTTTTCTCTGAACCAAGATGCTAAGGCATTTCCTCTTCTTTTTCGCTAATAAATCGATCTTTTTCTATTGAAATTATATAATAATATCCAAGCCTCATCAATTATAACTACTTCCATTTTTCACACGTCAAATAAATTTGATACAACGATATGCACGTACTTTTACGCTGAGAAACATGTTTGGGCGTAAAGCGAGGAGCATCATGTTTATTGTTATGATTATCTTCACTGTAAAAAAAAAAAAAAAAAAAAAAAAAAAAAAAAAGCATATATTTTACAAGAAAATTCTGTAAATTAAACAGTATCTCCTGTAAATCGAAACTTGTAACAGTTTTATTCCATATATTTGACGGAGAAGTATTGGCTCCTCAGCTGCCAGTCATTTCCTGTACTTTTACGGGTTAATTTTTTTTTGCAGCGTTTGAATCAGATTGTATGATATTGTTCACAGCTCCTACACAGATATTTAAAGGTTTTCAGCCGTTGACTTTTGAAACGGGCGTTACATAATAAAGAGCTTTATGCATTTGATATGAAGTTGAGATTTCCGTATACATGGATTTTACATAATACTGAGCTCAAAAATAATTTTTTTTAATAAATTTATGCATATACACACACACTCACACACATATATATATAACATATTTTAATAAGTAATATAATAAATAATGTTAAAAAAAATCACAGCATTAATGGAAGGCTACAAATAAGCAAATAATAAATTTTACATTGAATAGAGGTTTGGTTTTTGAAGTACAGGTCGGCGGACACTTTTTATGACTCATTATGTCTCATTATATAGATATGCATTTAAATGAAGACTAATTATCTATTTATATAATTTGCAAGTGAGGTGACGATACCGGTTCGTACTCATTTTCGAGAAAATCCCTTACCCTAGGCAGCCGGTTTTGAGTGTTTTTGAATCATTTTTTACCTCTTTACTATGGAAATGATTCATGTTGTTTTCTTTTAGTAAGAAAAATATTTTTAAATTTATAATTCCCATGATTAAATGTTACAAGAAAATGTAGATATTTTAATAGAAGTTTATGCTTTCTGCTGCGAACTTTAATTTAAAAAGAAAAACAAGCTCTATATTTTTTGTCAACTAGCAGATTTTTACTTTCCGAACACTATAGTGAGGAATCTTTAGCCTCAGAATCTTAGAGCCTCAGTATAAAAATTACCGTATGCTTTTATACATTCATTGTAAAATAAATAATTTTTTTTAGGAATGAAATATTTATACGCAGTTTATATCGTTTTCAAAACCTATATTTTGAAATCTATCTGTTGGGAAAGGAAATAAACAAAAGTTAGTTCAGAAAACATTAGTTCGGAAAATAAAGACAAAATTGAATTTTGAATACCTATGAATATTCATGGCTAAACTGGAATTAATTCCCGGTACATTGCAACTAGTGGTCAGAGCATTAATCATGCGACTACCACTTGAGCCATTTCTACATAATATAGCACAAATATTATAGTAATATCATTTTAGTCCTTTTGTTTGTATTTTACAATTTGTTATATGTTATCCATTAAAATGTATTTATATTAAGATTCATACGTATTATTCTACCCTTTACACACACACACAAATAATAATAATAAAAAAAAAAAAAGAAAAAACGTATGACATGTAATATAAAACCTGTATCAATGCGAATTCCTAGTATTGAAAAAGCAAAATTACACACTTTTTTCTTTCTTTCTTTTTTTTTTTTTTTTTTTTTTGCTTTATGTTATTTGGAGAAGATATCTTGCTAGTATTTTACAGTTATCCATTCGTATGGAATTGAAAATTCTCTCTTGAATGTCAAAAGCGTAAAATACGTGACACTTTCATCGTTTTTTTTTTTTTTTTTTTTTTTTTGTTTTTTTTTCAATTCACTTCCCTCTTTTTTATAGAAATATAAATAACTTTTCGCTTTTGAAGCAAAAATTTTATCATCGGTCGGAACGTTGTTTCGTCACACTGAAAAAAAATTTCATGAATCAGAATTTCAAAGAGATCGTAATATATTGCTTTAAATAGATACACGAAACTTCTCAATATTTGCATAAAAATTTCGTCTGAAAATAATGTCATTTAGAAACGTAACTGATTTTAAAAATAATTCAAAACCTTGGCCTAGTTAGTGAATATTAGCCTTTTTGTTCGATTTTAATGTAAGGTTAGTATTTGTTTTCATAACTTGTCCGAATTGGTTATAATTTTTATGTATAGCATTACTGAAAAAATTTAAATATCGTTTTCTTGTTTTTATAATGCAGTTATAAAAAAGCAGAATTACTCAACATTTTTTTTTCGTCCGAAATTGTTATAATTTATTAGGGTTACATTACAGAAATTATTAAAATGTTAGCCTTTTGTTTTTATAAAGAGGTAAGAAAAAGACAAGGTTACTCAGTAAAATATAATTTATTTATAAGAAATATCATGGGAAAATGACGTCATTTAACACAGAAGGGTTGATCGGAGTGTGTGGGTTAAGGTCGATTACACTGAAAAATTAACGGTACTTTTACAGCAGAATGTGCTAGCACCCATTTTGTCAGCGCACTCTGCTGTTAAATAAGACAATTTACATCAGATCAAGTTGTAACGAGTGACTCTTTTATAGAGGTTTTTGTTGCAAATTATTTCTTTTTAACAGCGAAATGACCTAGCACTTCTTTTTGCTAGCACATTCTACTGTAAAAAGTACCATATTTTCTTACAGTGTACGCTAGGGTCGTAGGAATGTGTGTCGATTGTCTTCCGTGGGAATTTGTATAAGGGGTATTTTCGTAATTTGTATAAGGGGTATTTGCCCATATTTACGTGACTTTAAGAAAAAAAAATGCAGAAAACCCCGAACGGCTAGGTCGACGAGTGCAACCCGGGATCGAACCAGGCACTTCCCGTGTATCAGTTTTTGGCGCAAAACCGCTGGGCCACTGAAAGGCCACGATTAATAGTAAAAAAAATTTTTTAATTTGAAAAGTGATAAATCTGATGGAAATATTTTCTCCCAGTATGGCGATAAACGGTCACAGATTTCTTACAATAGCTATACGGGTATGTAAGTTCGAACACGCGTGAAAATGATTGAAATGACAATACGTTAAGAAAAATTGTCTCGCTTGAAGTGACCAACTGATTCTTAGATTACTGGCAAATTATTCACCGAGAAAAAAATTATGTGACTGACATCTAGAATCTAAATTGTGGCTCCAGAAAAAACAGTTCCATGTCATCTGTATAAATTCCAGTTACCTTTGCTAGCGAGATCTAAAAACCCCTATTAGAATTCTGACTGTTTTCCTATATTATGGTGGTCAATCTCAATTAAAATCTCTGCAAATAAATGAGAACACAAGAGGTGAGTTTTAGTAACTATAATTTTGTTTTATAACCCAGTTCTAGGAAATCAACGAGAATTTCTCACAATACAAACGATTCATAACATTCATAATATTTTTTCATCATCTACGAAAGTGTAGACTAGAAATTCTCGATCATTTCGTCTATCCGGGTCATTTGTTTACCTTATACAAACAACCTAGAAATCTGCATTTCTAGTTGAGTGGCTTAGAAAATGGCTACTTATTCGTTCTAGATAAAAGTGGTATATATCTATATTTTTTTTTCAGTTTGTGCCTGCATGTTCACTTGCGGTGTTATCTTCTTGCATGCCAATGACGCGTTTTTCATACTGCTCTCTAAACTAAGGAAATATTAGCAATGTTCCCTATTTCATAAATATGAAATAAATATATTTAATATAAAACATTACAAATGCTTTTTTTTTATTATTATATAGTAAAATAATCATATTAATAATAATAATAATAAATAAATAAGTAAATAATTACTTATTTCACCATAAAACGATGTTTGAATGTTGATTATAAATAAAGAGAAGAACCTTAAGACCTTTCCTTTGCTATCATATTAAAACAAATCCAGATGGTAGATTTAACTTTAATTATAAATTGCTGTTTCCATATACAAAGCTGTATTTTCAAATCTAATAATGTGTATGTTATATTGTTAAATTAACAAAATCCAATTGGCAATTATATTTTTGACGTGAATTTTAAACATTTGAAGAATTCGAATATGATAAATGTAGAGCAATTTCAAGCAAAATTCAAGTACAGATCTGAAAAAATCAAAGCAACACCTATGTCTTATACTTAAAAATTTTGGGAAAAAAAAAAATTATATTTATTCCCTCTCTCTCATACAGAACATTCTGATGTCTAATGTTATGAGTATGAGAGCTTCAAAAAATTAACTTGAGTATAATTTCAGTATAAGTTAAAATTGACATCAGTATAAATTCAGTATAAGTTAAAATTAACATCAGTATAATTTCTAATAACTACATTAGAAATGCAAATAATATCAAGATTTTTAGCAGACTACATGTGCTTCATGGACCATAGGTTTGAGACCAACTATATAGATGTATGTCCACTAAATATTAACCAAAACAATAACTACCATTGAAATGCATAAAAGTTACTTAGTAAAATGGATACTTTAACATACATATATATATATATATATACATATATATATATATATATATATATATACATATATATATATATTTTTTTTTTCGATGTAATTTAAGACTTTTCGAAAATTATGTGTATAACATGCAACAAAGGATTTAAAATAAATAATTCACAGTAGCTTTCCAATTGTAATTTATAACTTTAAATGACCTGGTGGCAAACAATAAAATAAATAATGAAAAAAAAAAAAAAAGTCACAAACAGTTTTGAACGACGTTGTGAAAACATTTAGTAAATTTAGTGACATGTTTATCCAGAGGCTCTCAAAATTTACAATAGATTTCAGTTAAAAAGAAATAATTTAGACTTTTGAACTGTATTTTAGATTTAAATATTTTTAATTGGTTTTATTTATCAATAGTTTTTAATAATGGATATTTCTACATTAGAAGTACGTACAAATCACAAATATAACCCTACAAACATTTAAATAATATTAGGCATTAAAATGTGTAACTTTAATAGATTATCTAACACATCCATTCCGCTGTATTTTTACATAAAACATAAATATTTTCATGTAGTTTTCCTTGTAGGAATTTTCGCAAGCTACGACTGAAATTATTAAAGTAGATTAACAATATGTCCTTTATTTATTTTTGTACCTACTTATATATTTTACTCTCCTACAAAAATTCACATCTTTTTAGGTTTACTCAATTGAACAGAAATACTTGCTTATGTTGCAGATAAATCAGTTTTGACGGAACTGAGAAGAAATCTTTTATGGATGTGAAATGCGTAAAATGCCTGTCATTTCTTTTCTATTTTATCATTTTTATAGAAATGTAAATAACATTTGGCTTTTCGGGAAAAATCTTTACCATAAAGAATACCTTTATTTTACTGAAATTGATTTTGGGAATAAAATAAACACCTTTTGTTTAGAATCAGACAAAATTTATTTTTATTTCTAAAAATAGTAAATAGTTATAATGAATAATGTTTTCAGTTAAATTTAAAGAAATTAATGGGAATTTTTTGATGTAATTTTTTTGAGGTAATGAAATGTACATGTGAAAAAAAAATTTTATGTATATGAATTCTTTATTTATCAAATTGATTAAATCCTCTTTCTGATTTTTTTTTAATATCAAAGCATACTGACTGTAAATAATCAAAACAAATTTCTCAAACAATAAATATTAAAATCACTAAATCCCAAATTTTTCAAGCGATTGAATAATAAATAATTTATTTCAGAAAACTATTCTTATATTGACTCCATACTCTAATGTAAATCGTAATAAAAATTTAATTTATGTACTTTTTAACAAAGCAATTTAAAGTTAAATGCAAATGGAACTCGTTTTCTATCGCTGCTAAACACATAGTGTTAAAACAATGTAAATAAGTTTTTTGTTTAAACACATGCGTATGTATTATTCAACTTTTTAAATTTGTAGTTTGTATGTTACTGACAGTCTGATTAATACAGAGCCAATTCATTCAGCTCTCCTTTAAAATCACATTATGAAAAAAATATTATGTGCTGTCTCGTATTCTATTTCTTAATTTTCATGACGTACATTTGTAAGGCATTTTACACATTTCGTAGCTAATTTCGAAGTTTCGTAATGTATGGTGATTAAAATGAATATCACTATTGGAACCTGTCATTTTTAATAAAAATTTGAGAAAAGAGAGCAACCTTTTGTGTCATTCAAATAACGCATCAAGACATTTTCTCTATACGTACTTTTAAAAAGTCTATTATTAACACAAAAACAACAATAACAGGGATATAAGAAAAATCTCTCAAAATGCCTAGATATAGTTAGAAAAGTCGAAAATTCACCTTATATATTTCAAGTGTGACATTAACGAAGGTTCAGAATTTAATTCCATTGATGTAAGAAAATTTGTAAGAGGAAAACTATAATGTCTGAAAAATGTAGATCTGCCTGAATTGTATCCAACAAGTAGAACTCTGACAAAAGAAAGCAAAAAGATATTATATATTGTTGAAATTATTATATTGTTGAAATTTATTCCTCATGTTAAACATGATTATTATAAAAATTTAAGGAGAAATAGACATGACGAAAGCTAAATACAGCTAATGGAGAAGATATTTATATTGCTGATGAATCAACTTAAACAAAATATAAAGCTCGTGTTAAATGTAACGGTTTTAGAACAGTTAGTATTCCTTTTTGCTAAAAATCTTTCATAAAAATGTATATAATGAATTTTTTCTGTAATGAAACATAATTTGAGGATTGAATTTGAATTATAACTTTCTTTCACTTGCCAAATCAATTAACTTCTTTAATCTTGTAAAAAAATGTAGTAAATTAAAGAATAACTAGAAAGATATTCTCTTCCATACATATGCAGAAATACAGTCTACGACATGTATTTAAATTTATTATTTAAAGGAATTTAAAAAAAATACATATTAATTTATCACTTTTCTCTGCATATTGTTTTATGGGTGTTAATCGATTTGTCCAGTGAGTCCTTCATACCATATAAAATTAAATTCTTAGTTATATGCCTAAAACTTTTCCATATACTTTACCTAAAAGGATATATATTAAATTAAAAATAGTGACTTTTTTTTTTTTTTTTTTTTTTTTTTTTAGGAATTTATTTCTACAGAAACGGTTAACGACTTCAAGTAGTTTAAATCCGTATACCAGAAATTACATGAATACTTCTCTCGATCCCTGTAAATATCTTTATATTATAAAATTATTAAATTTATACAGTTCTTGTGACAATAACAGTACGTCTATTTAGTTTGATATTAATCCAATGTCAAGTTCAAACACTTGTGTATTTCAAATAAATTAATGTAAAAGAATTCTTCATTGTTGTGCCTTTAAAACAACTACATGTCCTACACTCATGAAAATATATTTAAACTTAATAGAGTAAAGTGTTTAAATCCTATCACTATCACATATACACATAAATCCACATACATTTCTGAATCCGTACCTGTACACATATATACATACATATTTGTAACAATTGCAAAAATCAACTAAGTATTCCTCAATACATGACGATACACAATATTATCATCGGAAATTTAGTTTAACATTGCAATAATTTCCCCACTTAGTATAATTTGCGACAATGAAAACATCGAACACAAATTTAAAATTATGTTAATACGAAAAACAAAACATTATAATGCAATTCTTAGTTAAATTTTGAAATATAATTTCAGTAATACATCATGCAGTAACTTTTCGGTATGGTTTAGGTATCAGTGTTCAGAAATAATAAGATGTATGGAGAAAGGATTTACTGAGTAAATACCTGATTTTTTTTTCGCAATATTCACATTTACTTATTTATTTTTATTACTAACAGGCTACGTCCGCTTAGCTGGTCCCTATATTTAAATGAAATTTCAAAAAGATTAAATCTCTATGTATTTTTATATCACATTCTAAAAAAAAAAAAAAAAAAAAAAACCATTGAAATCGCTCTAACTTCGCTTCCTGTACCCGCTGCCTACGGCATCTCCTTTTCTGTACGCACTGCATCGGGTACAGATTCCTACTGCCTGCAGAAAGGTATTCCCACGACACTTTAATTCGGGTATTTATCGACGACAGGTGAATCTGCTATTATTTACGAACTACGATTTCAAAGATGAGTGTATCTCAGCATTTATTAAATATTTTAGTTTTTGAACCACGTATTTTATAGCCTCCGCTATTTACACTTTATTACGATTTCATTCCGACGAATATAATAAAATAAAATGTAAAGTAGTTTTTCTTATAAAAAAAGTTAATACATAAAAAACAAATAAATTTTAATCAGTTTAATCCTTTCTACTATATGCTATCATTTATTTTCCGATGAATACTATAAATTACAAAATAAAATAAAATAAAAAAAAGAAAGATTCTTCTTTTAAAGGAATTAATTTAAAAAAATTAAATTTGAATGTTGTTATACTATAAAAATTATACATAAACGTAATTGTTATAAGTAAGTTTTTAAATTTTAAATTTAATATACTTAATTTTTTCTACTGCATTGCAATTTTATTTTCAATAAATATAAAAAAGAAAAAATATTTCGCCTTAAAATTAATGTATTAAATACTAAATAGCGTAAAAGCCGTTGCTATAATACCTAGACGATTACAATGGAAGAATAAATTTATGAAAAATGAAACATAGAAGTCAATATTTAAAACTGAAAAAAATTCATTAAAAAATTTCAATTTAGAAATTAGAAATAATCTCGATGAAGTGCACACCTACAGGGTCTCAAGTACCCATATGCCAAGTTTTGTAGCTCTGCGATCGATAGCGTGAGCACCAGAGCGCAGATAGACACACAGAGACACTTCTCTTTATTTATATAGATTATTGTTCTAATATGAGAAAAAGAAGTCCCAAAAGATATCCATATTAAAACTGCAAAATGAGAAAAAAAAACTTTTAAAATAAAATTTGAACTGTTACTGAAAATTTCTTTTATTTAAGCGGTACATTTACCAGTGTTGCCACAGACTGCTTTTTACTTTCCGAACACTATAGTGAGGAAAGTATTCTAATTATGCCAAAAATATGTACATGTGTATGTACGTGAATGAACACGATATCGTCTAAACGTTTTGTTCATATGAGCTGAAATTTGGTACGTATGTTATAGATCCCCATAGCACGAACCCTATTGGGTGAATCTAACACTTATAGTTTTTTTTCCAGGGAAACAAAGTCTGTATTATTATGGTCTATGGGACCACGATAGTGCCTAAATGCCTTATTCTTTTGAGAAGGAAATTTATGCACATGTTATGAGTCATCATCACATGAACTGTATAAATTTTGGTAAATCTAGCGTTTATATTTTTTTTTACAGAGAGACAAAGAATATTTCTTTATGATTATGGTCTAGATGGACCAAAATTTTTTAAACTGGATAGCGTCTAAACGCTTATTTCAGTTGAGTTGGAATTTTATACATATATTATTGGTCACTGTTCCAAGAAGTGCATAAATTTTGGTGAATCTAGCACCCATAGTTATTTTTTTCAGGGGTACAACGAGAAATTCTTTATCATTATGGCCTACGGCCTGAAATTATTCAAAGTGCAATAGCGTCTGATTACCTTATTAGAATGATCTGAAAATTTATATACGAGTTAAAGGTCATCGTTGTCCGACCTGTATATCTCTTAGTGAATCTAGTACTTATAGTTTTTTTAACAAAAAAAAAAAAAAAAAAAAAAAAAAAAAAGCGATCTTCATCATTATGGTCTATAGGTTGAAATCATTAGCGTCTAATTGCAATATCCGATTGAGTTGAAAATTTATACGCATACTGTATGTCACCGTCGCATCAAGATTCTGGTGAATTTAACAGTTATAAGTTTTTACTGGGACACAAAGAAAAATTCTTTATCATTATGCATTATGGGCTCAGTTTTTTTTTTAAGTGCTAGTGCGTCTAAACTCCTTATTTGGATGAACTGCGACCTCAAACTGTGTTACAGGTCGCAGTCGCACACACCATATAGATTTTAGTGAACCTAATACTTATAGTTTTTTTTTTTTTTTTTTTTTTTTTTTTTACAGAGGCACGAAGAAAAACAATTGTAACAATTGATGTGTTTCATGCTTTAATTAAGAATATTTTCATTACGCTTCACCTATGGGCATATTACATGCATAAGGGTATGTTACCTTCATCAACTAGTCTTTAAAAAAAATTCCTGCAGGTTTAAATCTTGATTAATTTAAATTAAAATTTTTCTTTTCGAGTACTAAAAAGAATCCTCTATTTTAGAGAATTTTTATTCTTCTTTAAATCGATTACTGCTATCGGTAAAAAATTTCTATCTTTAAGGTGACCATATTGCCTGCACTTACCTTATATATATATATATATATATTTATATATATATATTATATGTATGTATATAAAATAATATTTAGACAATAAAGGAAGGAATACATCTATCACTTTTACATAAAGAAAGGAAAGAAAGAAAGAAAAAAATGTGAACTATGTTTTGAAAAATAGTAAACAAATATACTATTCAAAAGAATACAATTCGGTATGTAAAAGAAACGCATAACATTTCCTATGCATGTTTTTTCTGTAAAAATATTTTCAGATCTACAATTTTGAATTCAAAGCAAAGTATGTAGTATTGTAAAGAAACGCTAAGAGTGTAAAGAAAAAAAAAGTTTCGTATGCATTGTAAAGAAGAAAAATCGCTTGAAGCAATATCTTGAAGTAAAATAAAAATAAAACAAATATATGAATAAATAATTTTGCTGAAATAAATATGTAACATAATATATTTTTGCAATAATTCGGATATAATATTATTTTGCTTGATAAATACATTTTTTTTTTTTTTTTTTTTGGAAAGAATTTTTACTTTCTAATATTTGAAATCATTCACATAACCAAAATTATCAAGGATGAAAATATTTTAACATTTTGAATAATATTTATTATGATTTAAACTTATTTTTGATTTTATTTTAATATATAGTAAAAAACTACCTACTATAATCAGTTACACTGATAAATGTACACAAGGTACAGGTCATGAATTTTATAAGCTATAAAAAATAATCTAGTGTGGCATTTCATTATATTTTTGAGGAAAACATAAAGCTTTTTTCATACAGGCAATCTGTTTTTAAAGTTATTTCATTTTAAAAATCGTCAATAAATCCTTAAATTATTTTACTTTCTCATTAAATTGATGCTTATTTTACTTTACTTTTATTCTTTTATTTAGCATTCAAATATCCCTTGACAATAACAAATCCTTATTAAAAAGGAATATACTTAAAAAGCTGAATTCTATTACAATTTTTCTTGGAAATTTCAATACTTTCTGAACAATGACTGAATTGTATATATATATATATATAATTTCAAGCAATACAAAAATTTAATTCAATTGATATTTCTATTGTGATGAAATATGAACGCTAATCTTTTTGGAAAAAAAAAATGTGAAAGAATGCAAATTACAAAAGATTTCCTTAGAAAAGAGTTCTAAGAAATTCTTTAAGAATGGCACTTTAATCTCTTTTCTCCCAATAAATGAATATGATTTTTCCCTAGTGATTAAAGAGTGACTCTCTCAGATACTTTGGATTAAAAAATTAAAAGGAAAAACCTTACAGTTTTAAAATTGTTGCGAAACATTACTTGAATAAATGTAAATCATCTTCTGTTACAGCTTTTAAAGATAAAGTATAAATTACAAAAAATTACAACGGTATAAGCACGATAAAATTAATATATGACATTTAAGGGGACTTGGCACCTTTCACTTGGCACCAGTGAAGGTTTCATATGAAATCTTAGACTTCCATTTAATATTTATAAAGTGAAATATATTAGATTTGTTCAATAAAATATGTATTCAGGCAAAATTTTTATGGTTTTTGATGTATTTTTTACAGATCTGAAATCTTTAAATTGCGTGTTCTCAGTGATTTGTTTCATATGAATGCGTGATCTTCATAATGTTGAAACTTCGACAAAAATATAAATATTTTTATATACATGCAAGTTTCTATCCAGTTTGATTAAAAACAAATCCTTCCAACTCAGTCAGAAGAGTAGGTTGATTGTTTTCGAATGGTCGCCATTTGTAAAAAAAATTGTAGACAGAGTTGATTAATATAGTAGTTGAGATATTGATATGGGCCATGTATATATGGAATTTCAAGCAAATAGATTCATAATTTCATTATTTCTAAGAATTTAAAAATTCAAAAGGTATGCTCTTTTTTATTGAAAGAAAAGATGGCGAACAAAGTTTGCCAATGATCTCATAAAAACTATTCCTAAAGTTCCCAATGGCTGCCATTAAAATAGCAGCCATTTTGATAAAAGATGGCCAACAACGTCATTCATGTTATTTCTAAAATATGCTCATTGCACAACTTTGGTTCGAATTATATAGCAATTTAAAAGTTGCCATGATGTGAAATTTTCAAGTAAGCAAGACTTTGAAACAAGATTTTGGATAAAATTGGTTCAGAACTTTCGTTTATACACTGAGTTGGAGTATGTATGAATCGAATTTTAAGAAAATATGTACTTAAAGACGTTTTTAGGATGTAATTTTAAAATATCTAAGAGAACACCACTGGTAAGTAACATGGGGAATCAAGTTGCCATATAAAACCATTCAAGATATATCTATTATGAGATAAGTCCATTACTGACCGAATTGTTTCAGTATCTCAGAATATTTCGTGAAGACACATTTTAAAGTAGCCACTTCATTTCAAGAGACCATCTGCTTTCTTGGCCACCATAGTGAAACAAGACGGAGTACAGGTTTGTTTGATTAGTAAACTTGTTTAAAATACTGATATGTACCATGTATATATCGAATTTTATGTTAATCCCTTTAATTAAATACGTTTTTCAAGATACGAGTAGGTAAACTTCAAATAGTTGATATCCGAAAGAAAATTTTGGATCAGGTTGCCCATCGAACTCATCCAAAGTATGTCTAAGACAAGTCCATTGTCTATGTTTGGCTAGATTTTTTTCAAAAGTTTTGTAGTTTTCGAGACAGTGAATTTGGAAGTGGTCGTTATTTTGAGACAATGGGTTGAATCAGTATGTTTATTAAACTTGTTTAAGACTCTGATATTGACTATGTATGTATCAAATTTTGCACGGTTTCATTCTTTCTTTCTCTCTCTCTCTCTTTTTTTTTACAACATAAGTTTAAAATATACAGGTGGCCGTCCCTTCAAAACAAAATGGTGAATCAAGTTGCCAAATGAATTCATCCGTGATATGTCTCATATGAATACTCTGGCCAACTTTGATTCAAATTAACTTAGTATTTCGGAAAATATAGCGAATACACGTTTCCCATTCTATCTCGATATATATGTATATAGAGAGAGGGAGATATATATAGCTAACATAAGACATTCTAATAGGTCGATTTCCAAAGAAAACTTTGCAGTTAAAAAGAAGTACTTCGGGAATTAATTGATTAATTTTCAAAGCCAATCATTGAACAAACATTTTTTTCTGAACTTTATTATTCTTATTCGTATTATAATTAGTATCTGCTAATGTTCAAAATTAACAGTTTATTTAAAAAATAATAAAAAAACAAACAAAATGAAGACAAATACTCAAATTATTGTGGTTTTTTTGAATGGCTTTTTTTTATATAAAATTAACCCTTTGCCGGCCCTGAAACTCTAAAATGCCGCTTTGACTGCAGCATTCGTGCTTACTTTGTTCGCCTAATGACGGATCGTGTGCTTTTTCGACCCGAATCAATTGTTGCGAGTTTATTGCAATTTATGTTGTTTATTCAAAGTTTTGTAAGTAATAATTTACAACGCCAGTTCTGTGGTGCTTTCTTATTAAGCAACAAAGAAATGTTATTTTTGATTTCGCTAATAGTGCGTTTTTTTTTCTTTTTTTTTTTTTTTTAATCGTTCTGTATAGTTTTAAATCCCCTGCACAGAAATTTTTCTGCTTCCTAATTATCCTTATATCATTCTTATCTATTAATACATTCAATTTATTTATTACATCATTTCCGATAATAATATCATGTGATACATTTCTCACTATACATATTAGTGGAATTTCTACTATCCTCAGTACATAAATCATAAGAAAAATAACCAATAGGATATATACATATTTCTTTCTTATGTCTGTTAGTGTTATATTCTCAAAATACAACTCCGAGGATCTAATTTTCATATAGGATTCATAGTTTAGATATATGACCACTTCTAAGCCATGTAAAACTTTCTATCCGTGTCAAAATAGGATCTTATTTTATTCTGTTCATGTTCATAATTTTTCCCATAGCTGCTGTGTGACTCTAATCAGTGGCATTAAAAATACTTAACATAATACTTGGTTAATCTTTTAGAATTATGTTCTGAGTCAATCTGTTTTACTTTTGGTTTGCACGTATTTTGAAAACAAGAAAAGAGTTTTTCATTTTTGTTACCTTTAAGCTGTGGCTTCTTATTAAAGCTATTTAAATTATTATAACTTCTTTTTATCTTATTTGCATTCCGTTTATTCATATAACTTATTTACTAAGATTTCAACATTTTTAATTTTAGGCAAGTCATCGACAAAAGTTGTAACATCTTCTAAAGCAGTTTTTGTTTAATCTGATCAGCTATGAGTAATTATTTTAATTCATCAAATTTAGCAAATATTAATCCTTTAATTCATTCTTCAAATCAGTTTCTCAATTCGTATGGAAAATGACGCCAACACGCTAAATTTTCTTTCCGATATGTGTCAAACTTTTAAAGAAATTGCTCAGGCGTTAACTTAAAACGCTTTTATACTCTTAATTTGATTCTAATCATTTGCTTATGGGTTTGGTTCTCTAATAATTATATTAATTCAGTAAATTCATTAATTTTTTTACATAATTTAACTTTGTAATCTCCTCCTCAATAACAGTTTTTCAAACTATGTTAAATATACATTAATATTAATAGAATTACCAAAACATGATATTAGTTTTCATATATTTTGCAGTTTGAGAATAATGTTTTTAAACTATTCTTATAACAATTCTAATTGGAAATATTAAATTTGTTTTCTAATTTAAGTTTTTTTTTTTTTTTACTAGTACTGTCTATCCGCTTCCACCCGTTGCATTTTCTCATTTCTTTCCGAAACAATAACTTCGTGGCGGGCTTTAGCAAAATTTTCGTCATAATCTAGTAACTCGTTATTTTTATTAAGTACTCTGATTTTTGATACTTAAATCACTAAAAATACAACATCGTTATAACTGGTTGTAACACATTTGCGCAATTTTATTCAACTTAAAACATTTTAAATTAACGTCAAGTCATGTTCCATACGCATTCCACAAGAACAAGTTGTTTATTACTAGCTCTATTAATCTATCAGTTACTTTAGAACACATAAAAATTTATTCTCTTACATGCGAAAAATAAATAAAAGTATAAAGTGTTAATATATATATATATATATATATATATATATTGAACTTACAAATACAATTATTCTACTGTTTACAAATGCACAATATTACTTTTATTTTATTTTATTTTAAATTAATATATATATCTTTATATATGTATTTCTTTTGTGCGTGTGTATGTCACTGAACTCCTCCTAAACGGCTGGACTGAGTTTAATGAAATTTTTTGTGTGTCTTCAGGTGGATTCGAGAATGGTTTAGATTTACAAATGAAAGTTGTAACTTAATTAGTTCTTTTTTAATTAATTTTTAACCAACTCTTTCAACAACTTTTCCACCTAGATGGATTGAGTTGTCGTAAACACGATGTCAGAATTTATTTAATGTTGAAATGAAAAATGAATTTTTAACCGTATCTTAAGAAGTGTTTAAAATATTTTTTTCAAAATTAATATTTTTAGAATCGTAACCGTATCTTACGAAGTGTTTAAAATATTTTTTCAAAGTTAATATTTTAGAATCGTAAACACGATGTCAGAATTTATTTAATGTTGAAATGAAAAATGAATTTTTAACCGTAAGTGTTTAAAATATTTTTCCAAAGTTAATATTGTTAAAATGTTAAAATTAGTTAAAATGGTATATTCTTTTAAAAAATTCGTCAATATCCGACGGAGTTATTTTATGTTAAAATGAAAAATGAATTTTTAGGCCATTATTATTTGTGCAGATGGAAAATGTACTAAAAGTTTTCCGAAAAATTTCACGATCACAAATGTTGACGGATATCCAATATATCGTCGAAGAAATCCCGATAATGGCGGACAATCTTATCATCTATGGCGGTCATCTATGTCAACAACATAGATATTGACATTGATAACCGTTGGGTGGTCCCATATTCGCCTCTGTTGAGCAAAACATTCAATGCTCATATTAATGTTCAGTTCTGCAGTTCAGTGAAGAGCATCAAATACATTTGCAAGTATGAGAATAAAGGGAGTGATATGGCTGTATTTCGAGTTGAAAATACCAATGTGAATGCTCCTCCGGTGAATAACAACGATGAAATAACACTTTACCAAATTGGCCTGTACGTCAGCTCCAATGAAGCTGTTTGGCGTATCTTTGGTTTCCCAATTCATGAACGGGATCCAGCAGTTCTTCATTTAGCCGTCCATCTTGAAAATGGCCAGCGCGTATATTTCACGAGCGAGACAGCGATTGATCGTGCTATAAATCCACCAAAAACTACACTCACCGAATTTTTTGAATTGTGTAATCGTGCGGATGCTTTTGGTGCTTTTGCACGGACATTACTCTATTCAGAAGTACCACGCTATTTCGCATGGGCTCCAACAAAAAAATGGATGCCCCGCAAGCAAGGCACGCCGATTGATGCATGTCCCGGTTTATTCAAATCAAACACCTTGTGGCTAGTATTTACAGTCAATCCAAGGCAGACTGAGTGCTTTTATCTTCGACTGCTATTGGTTAATGTCACCGGCCCTTTGTCATTTCAAGATTTATGTAAAGTGAATGGACAACAGTATCCAACGTATAAAGATACATGCCTTGCACTCGGCTTGCTGGAAGACGACAACCAGTGGGAGTGTATGCTTGCTGAAGCAGGATTGAACTGTACAGCAAAACAAATTCGTCTACTATTCGCTATAGTGTTGACTACATGTTTCCCGGCCCGAGCAGAAACATTATGGGATAATCACAAAGATTCAATGACTGATGATATATTGCATCAACATCGGTTACGGTGCAACGATCTAACGATATTATTCAGTGACGCTATGTACAATGAAGCATTGATTGCTATTGAAGATCTTTGCATTATCATTGCCAACTTACCATTCAGTCATTTCGGTATGCATTCAACAAATCGAAATGCATCTGATTTAATAAACACTGAATTGAATCGTGAACTACAATACAATACTGTAGAAATGGCAGCGATTGTTGCTCGCAATGTCCCACTAATGAATGAAGAACAAAGAACCATTTACGATTGCATCATGCTCGCAGTTTCGGCAGGACAAGGTGGATTCTTTTTTTTTTTGGATGCACCAGGTGGAACTGGCAAAACATTCCTTATTTCGCTAATTCTCGCCGAAATAAGATCAAATAATGGCATCGCATTGGCTGTTGCATCATCTGGCATTGCGGCAACTTTATTGGATGGAGGCAGAACAGCTCATTCATTATTTAAACTGCCACTAAATATTCAAAATAACCCAGACGCAGTGTGCAACATAAAAAAACAATCGTCCATGGCCACACTGCTAAAACAGTGTAAAATTCTTATCTGGGATGAATGCACTATGGCACACAAGCATTCGATTGAGGCGTCGAACAAGACATTGAAAGATATAAAAAACAACGACAAACTATTTGGCGGCACTCTGTTACTCTTTTCAGGTGATTTCAGACAAGCACTTCCCGTTTTTCCTCATTCAACATACGCTGATGAGATCAACGCATGCTTAAAATCATCGTCATTGTGGCTTTATGTTGAAAAAGTACAACTGAAAGTAAATTTGTGCGTTCAAAAGCTTCAAGATCCATCCGCTAAAACATTCTCAAAACAATTGTTAGATATCGACGATGGAAAAGTTACTACAGATGAAACTGGATGCATAAAATTACCGACCGATTTCTGCACAATCATTGATTCTCAAGATGCTCTTATTGACCAGATATTTCCCGATGTACACAGATGATACACAAATCATGAGTGGCTGGCAGAAAGAGCAATTTTAGCAGCAAAAAATGTGGACGTCAACGAATTGAATCTCAAGATACAACATTTGTTACCAGGAGACTTGATGTCATACAAATCTAATGATACAGTTTGCGATGCCACCGAAGCTGTAAATTATCCAACAAAGTTTTTAAACTCATTGGATTTACCAGGCATGCCATCGCATATTTTACAACTGAAGGTTGGATATCCGGTTATTTTGCTTCGTAATTTGAACCCACCACGGTTGTGCAACGGCACGCGATTAGTCATAAAAAATTTAATGAAAAATGTTATCGAAGCCATCATTTTAAATCACAAATTCCGAGGTGAAAATATATTACTACTGCAAATCCCTATTATACCCACAGATGTGCCAATTCAATTTAAACGCCCTCAATTTCCAATTAGATTGGCATTTGCAATGACTATGAATAAGTCTCAGGGCCAAACGATGTCTGTCTGTGGCTTAGATTTGAGCACATCATGTTTTTCACACGGACAATTATAGGTGGCTCTCGAGTGGGCAAACCATCCAGTTTGTTTGTATTGGCGAAAGATGGGATAACAAAAAATATTGTACACTCTGTTGCATTAAGGGATTGATATTGTTTTTTAGTAATATTGTTATAAGTAGCGATATGTATATAATTTTAAAGAATCAATTTTAATAAATTAAAAAAATAAATGATTGGTGTTTTGTTATTTTTATATTCTTTCACCGTTCACAGCGCTCCATACATCTTCCACTTATATACCACATCCTTACACACTTACAATAAGTTAGTTATTTTTTTCTAGCAAAATATTCTCTAGAAATAATTTATATGACAAAACAACGTTTGTCGGGTCAGCTAGTATATATATATATATATATGTATATTTTTTAAACAATATTTAACTGAATTGTATTCTCAGAATTCGAATCTTGATTTCAAAACTTGTCTCTTCCTATCAGAATATTCATTGATGCGGTATTTAATCCTATTTAATATACATAGGTATTGTGCATAGCTACATGGAAAAATTGGAACTTTTTAATTTTCAATGCTCAACTCCGTGACTACACCCAAATTTAATGTAAAAATTCTCATAATTAAACAACATTATTCTGCAACTTGTTTCCTTAATTAAAAGAAACCATATTGAAAAAAAGATGCTCCATATTTTAGAACAACACGCACATTTAATTATGACAATCATGAATTAAAACAAATATTACATACATAGTTAAGATTGAATTTTAAGAATGTAATAACATCTAAATGAGGCACTTAGGCGATCATATTAAGTCACAACAAAATAGAATATATACTTTGGAGGCTGTCGTCTCATGTGACCTTCTGAGATCCATCTCCTTTGAATTCTGACGATTTCTCTGCTTAAGATTTGTTCTCGTTTATAGCTGTTGCCATTCTGCGTTCTATAATTCTTTAAAACATCGGTTGAGTTGTAGTAAACCTCTATCCCTCTTTCTCTCATACACACACACATTTGCATATTTAGATGCATTTCTATAAGTGATGAAAAGATAAAGAAGATATATATAGCTACATTAAAAAATCATTTACCAGCCTACTAATTAATCAAATTTCTAAAACAATCCCCAACTAATCAAAATCTATTTAAGGTTTCTAAAGGAAACGTCTTCTCCAGATTTAAGTGCAAAATTTTCTGTTTTTCACTTCACGCAAAAATATTCTCTTTGAAGGATAACTGGCATTTGTGGGATAAGGCGACCAAATTTTCAAGAGGAAAATTGTCCTTATCAAGCTTATCACAACCATGTTAATTTTTATTAAAATGGTGTTTCAACTTACGAAAATGTTCATGCTCAAAAGTATAAAATTTCGATCTACCACTCATTCAACCAATATGTATTTTTACCACTCTAATAACAATGGGCAATCGAGGGTTTATTTATCTCTTAGAATCTAAAATCTGAAGTCAAGAATACAAGGATGCTACATCTATACAAATTACTCTATCCATGTTCACATTTAATTTAAATTTTTGTACATGCAGATTCGACAAATTTCTTCGACAGGAATTTGCTATACAAAATGTTACGCAGAGTAAACGAAAAATTCATTAAAATAAAAGTATTTTTTAGTGTTTTCTTGATATCCTAAAGAAATATTTTTCTTTCTCAATGTCATATTAAACATATTTTTAAACGACACCATTTTTAATTTCCTATTTTTATAATTAATACGTTAGAAATATACAATAAATTTCATGTTTCCATTTTAATATATAGATGTAGGGGAATGTCTGTTCTTATAAGTACTCTCTAGTTATGGGCACTCCACCATATTTTTTAACGGAAGGCAAGTATGGTGAATTTGAGTGCTGCCAAATTTGTATTTTGACATTATGCAGCTTTTGTGCTAAAACTGAAGTGAAGAGACGCAATGCAAGCATTGGGAAAAAAATTGAAAAAAAAGCAACACAAAAGTAATTTGTGAATGTTTTAGGTGTGCGATAAATCGAAGTGAATTAATTAAAAAAATGTGAGTGTAATGTACATTCATGCAGCATATTCATTATATTTTGTGATGCAACATCGAATGTAGCCAAAATACGGACAGAAAATTGTTTTTACTGTCATTTTAAGAATGGCTGCTATTCCCGGTTGTGGGCACTTTCGTGTAACCGGTTGTGGGCATCCTTTTTCTTTCATTTAAAACCTGTGTTTGACTCCAAAATAGTCAAATATGGTCGTTTATGCCAACATAGCATATTATATTATTAGTTTTATACGTTTTTAGGCACTTTTTGCCATGTCAACTCCGGAATTAACCATTCGGAAAGAAATGAATTTTAATGCGCTGGTTAAAGCCATTAAGGATTCCTTAGTGTATAAGAAACCCACAAAATCGACTGCCCGAGAATTTGAACGTCCTCGCAACACCTGTGTCCCTGCAGCAGAAGGCTGGAAATATAAGGCAAATCCACTTGCCAAACTGTCGGTCAAGCACGCTAAAAAAAAAAAAAAAAAAATTAAAAAAAAAAAACGACTGCGATCGTCTGGTGCATTTTGTGTTAATATGCATGCAAGTTATTTTACTTGCAAGCATTGCACTTCTGATTTACAGGACGAAGATGAAGACGAATAAAATTTTTAAAATGTCATTTTCTGTTGTTATTTTGGCCATTGAATCCTTACAAATTAAACAAATTTTGTTAGTTTCTGTATCTTTAGTGGGTTTTTTATTATTTTCCCATTATGGGTGGATTTTCTAGTTGTGACCACAAGCGTGCATGCAATTGTTTTTGACCAAAAATGACGACTTCACAAAACTGGTGATAAAATTTTTCTGGTTGACGGAATCAATAAAGTTACTTCATTAAACGTTAGCTAAAGGCTCTAGATTTCCATTGGTATTCAAATGTTCGCTTTATATCTGCTATATCGAATGTTATAAGCCAAAATCAAAATCGTGCACACAACCAGAGACATTCCCTTATATTGTAGTTTATTGAAAATAAATCATGTTTCTAATTATTAACATAAAACGTTCCTATCACTGAAAAAAATAAATGTATTTTACATTTCATTAATTCACTTGTCGAAGTATATTTATTTATTCAATTATTCAATTATTCAATAAAAAATAAATAAAAATCATTAAAATGTAGTGACCCACGAAGTGGGCAAAACCTTCTACTTTTACATAATTCTAAAGCCTCTCTCTCGCTAATGCAATTTAATCGAGATGCGCCTATTTTCATATATTCTTTTTTTTTTCTACATAATACAGAAATAAGCAGAAGAAATTTTTCAGAACATTCCATCTCCATGGAAATCTTTAAATTATTCAGTTATTTTTCACGCAAAAGAAAAAACATATTTTCATTGAGATGAAGGTGTTGTAAAAATACTCCCATTAAAATTTAATTACCTCTTCAATATAGAGAAAATTTTTTAAAAATGCAAAATTTTCAGTTTTCTCCTTTAAAACACCAAATCATTAGCGTTCATTAAGTTTTTTTTTTTTTTTTTTTTTTTTTTTTTTTAAGAAGTTCCATTAACATTTAAAAAAAATTAAACCTATCTAATTTTTTTCCTAAAGAAATAAATTTGAAAGTCAAAAATTTAAAGATCTAGATATAAAATTACTTTAGAAAATCATAAAAAAAAATATTAGTAATAAGATAAAACTACTACTTTTGCGGATTACATAATTATTTAAAACACTTTGATAACATTAAAAAATAATTAAAGGTTGATTAATATTATATATTAATATATATATATTTATTTTTAATAGAGTAAATTTTTCATATGTTATTAAATTTATTTTCTGATCACACTTCAAATATTTTCAAATAAAAAAAAATAATAATAATAATGTTATAATATTTTCTAATGAAACAAAACTTCAGTTTTCTGAAATACTTATAAAATATTCTTTTCTTTTTTTTTTTCTAAATTTGCATGTAAAATGTGTAATTTGAAAAAGAAAAAAAGTCTGCATTTTGTTTATTTCAATGTTATAGAATATTCTGTATATCAATTATATATATTTTTAATGACAAACACATTGCTACTGATGCTTCAGTTTGCGGTAGATAACTGGTGTTATTGTTATAGCTTGCTTGCCATGAACAGCCTGATACCTATATCTCAGAATTTTGTTCACAGTGCTTTCTGGGAAAAACATTGTCGATTTAATTACTATATTAATGAATGAATGGAATTCCAATGTTACACTTTTATTTATTTATTTATTTATTTATTTATTTATTTTTTTATGTGAATACTAAAGCAAAATAGTTCTTTCTATTTTATAGTAAAGAAAAAAAAAGATTTTTTTTTTTTTTTCAATTTATTATAAGTTTAACTTTGACATAAAAACTTTATTCAAGCTGTGTTAACATAATTTTCTACTTTTTATACATTCTAAATTTATAATTATAATATATTATGATAATTATTAATGTAAAAATTTCTGAACATTAGTGTGAATTATTTCAATTACATAGTTTATTTAAATTTTCCAGATGTGTATTTGGTATAAATTTCGTCAACTTTAAGCCAAAGAAATGCAGAAACAATCATCAATTTTACCGTTAGATAAAGCACCATAGGATATAAGAGGAACGCTTTAAGAGACATTCATCAAATTGAATTAGTTTCTCATACAAATCATCTACCATATTATGTCTAATTTTTAATGTTACAGAAGTTGGAGTATCATAAAATGCAAGTCCTTAACATTATCAATTGTTGGAAAATAATACACGGAAGCTATGTAACGACAAAATTTTCATAATTGAGTAATGTTGTGCCCTGGGCCTGTTTGGATTTACCATAAGAACATTGTTCTGTGAAAACAGTAGGGAACATCTTAAAATTTATCTCATTTGACAGCAGTGAGAGTTTAACCACTGCTAAACTAGATAATCTTTAATGTATAAAGCCTGGAATCATCGGGGCCTATATATATATGAAAATTTATAGTGGACAGCATAAAGTAGATACGTCAGAAAGAAGTTCCTGTTAACTTCATATTATGTCATGGCTCATACAATAAGTTCCAAAATTCTGATAATTAACAATAAGCTGAACATACATGTTCTGCCTAATTACATCGTATTTTAATGATCATCTTATTTGTACCTTTAGGCACATCAACAAGATTCATAGTATTTAAGATACTGATACCAATTTTACCAATATTATTTTACCGCTTATCATGAACTAAGAAATAAATGTGCTTTACTTGATAAAAATTGTATTTTTTTTCTTTCTTATTTCTTGTGATTATATTTATCAGAGATCGATTATTAATAAGGATGAAAAATATGTATTTCATATAACGTTTTTTATAATTATATGTGTAGTATATATTGTTGCGTACTTGGGGGTTCGTGAGTTGTCCGAGAATGAAAGGCCAAACTTACAAAAATTCAGTAATTTATTCACAGAAAGTTCCAGAAAAATACAGGTCTATAAACCAAGTGTCAGCTTCAATTCAAACAGTAAACACAGCTTAAACAACAGCTGTCAATAGCAAATCCACAGTACAAACTGTATAGCAATAACATATAAAGCAAGTCTCTTCCAAAGAGGCTCAAGAGCAATGCAAGCACTAGCGAAGCTGGCTGAAAACTGAACTGAACTAACTGCCTTGGCGAGAAAGCGCTTCTTATATACTGTTCCATGGAACCCAGATTTTTCGAGAAAACTCTAGAAAGTGGTCAACCAATCAACTTACAGCTTCCATATTTGGTATATCCCATATAAGGATTTTCTCGCTAAGGTCGCCAAAAAAATCGCCAAGGTGGGAAAAAGTCGCCAAATTTGGCGCCAAATCCATTACCTGCCTTATTGGGCTTTTTAATGCGTTTTTAAGGGGAAATAAGGCTATTTCAACGCTAAAATGACTAGAAATGGACAAAATTAGCACTTTATCAACTTACTAAGCCTCTTTGAAAGAATTTATACAAAAATAAACATAATTATTTACAATTTTGTAACAATATATTCATATTTCAAGTATTTTATATATGTGTGTTTTCATTAATTATAGTTTTAAAATATTTTAACATTAGTTTGCGCTATTTTCATGTTATTTTATTAAAATCATTGTTTCAAAAATTCTATTTCATTAAAAAAAAAAAAGCTTAATGGAATGATCTTATTTTGATACTTAGTGTTAATCTAAGTAATGCAATTTTTATAATATTTATAGGAATTTTCAGATTATAACGTTTTTGAAAAAAATAATTTATCAGATTTTTTTCTATTTTTCAAACCCTTCTATGATTTTTAGATCTAAAGGCATAATTCATCTTGTATCTTATAAAAACCCATAATTTCACATACTTCAAGTCAAAAGTGTTGCATCAATACAAGTAGATATTTTAAAAAGATATTTAATTTTTTTAATTTTTGGTAAAAGCAGCATTCATAATTGCTGGAATTTTTTTTTCTTCTTCTGCTTATGATTAAAATTCCAATCTAAGGTTCCATTTTATTAATGATTTTTATTAATGATTGATCGTGAAACTCATTCATAATTATTCTTTATTTGTTAATTAATTATCATATTCTTAACAAGTTCCTTTTTATTAGAGTGCAATATTTCATCATTCATTAGAATTACATTAAAGTAAGTATTATAATTGTTTTCATACATTTATTGAAACTAATATAATTTTGTTCATATCCTTTTTAAATTATTAATGGTTGCTATTATTATTCTTATTTAATTATTTATTAATTTATTTGAGATCTTGAAGATTATGGAGGCATTTTATCAACTGTTTTGTTTTTGCATTCTGCTTCTTTTGTTACCATATGTTTATAAGTTTTCTCAGATTCCCTCAGAATTTAACCTATTATAATTGTGAGAAAATCGGCGATTGTCATCTCTACATCTCTGCGTGTGTGGAGATGAATTTGGAGATAGAAACATTTCAACTCGCACATATCCATAAAATACTAAACTTGAAAAATGCCATTAATGTATTATTTTCTTACAAATTAAGAATTTTTTAAACTATTCTTTAAAAATTTAATTTCTAAGCTACACAGAGAAACTTTGAATTGAGAATGTACTGCAGACCCCCACCCCCCACCTCCGTTTCATAAAATATGAATTATAAAGGTTGGGTATACTTACAATTTCACTATCAATAGAATTTTACACCTAAAACGAGCGAGCAGTTTTCTATCAAATTTGTTAAGTCGATGATATAAATAAACTGGTGTGTCACTCTCACAACTTTCTCTTACCCTGAAATTTAATACTATAAATACAGGTTAAAAATTAAGAGGTAACGTAATGAGTACTGTTATGTACACCTATGTTAAAACAATTCAAATTAGGCTTCGGAAGACTTTTATAAGATAATTAGTTCTGTGTGAGGGGGGTACCGCCTCCCTCAACCCCCGTTTCATTACTGCATCTATATTTATATAGAATTTAAATCTGTTATTTAAATTAAAAGCTCATTTAATTCAGACAACTTTCACACGGAACATTCCTTGAAACTTATCAGTCTTGATCAAACTTTTCCAGCAAAAAAATTATGTCAATTTTAATATACATCTTTTGAATCTCCTGAAATTATTCGTTTTTAAGTTACTCTAAGAGACGCAGACAAAGATCAAACTTTAAAATACTTGACTTTAGTAATCAGGAAGCCTCAAAACTTGCAAATAGACAAAAAAGAGCGATGAATATTTAGCTTACAAATATACCTTATTTTTCATATGTCTAGAGGAATTCATTTCCATTCCTGAGCAGGTTTCCCGAATATGGTAAAATATTATTGTAAAGCACTACCAATATAAAAAAGAATGTTATCTCTTAAATATTTGCAACCCTGTATATCTTTTGAAGAATATATACAAACCGCATAATGCATCTAAATATAATCCTATAGTAATAATATACGGCACAACATGAAATGCACTTCTATCAATTTTCAGCTAATGTCACACTGTAATCTAATTTTTTTTGTGCAGTCCTGTACATGAACAGTATATGATTTCCCTTCCATATTCTACATGAGGCATGTTTCTATGCATATAAAACATATATATTCATTTTATTTGGTTTAGTGTAGTCTATGGATGTTAAACTCTACTTAACTGCAATTTCCCCCATAGACGTAATGTGTTTGAATACTCTTGAGTGTACACGAACGATCTGCTTCATCTCAGGTAAAAGTTTAGTGTAGCATCTCTATATGAATCAAATTTAAAATACCAAGTTTGGAACCTCTGTTACTATTTGTACTTGAGATATGCTGATAACAGATAGAAATAACTGCAATTTCCCCCATACACGTAATGAATTTGAATACTCTTGAGTGTCCCTGTACACGAACGATTTGGTTCATCTCAGCGAAAAGCTTAGTGTAGCATCTATATATGATTCACCTTTAAAATACCAAGTTTGGAATCTCTGCTGCTATTTGTCCTTGAGATATGCTGATAACAGACACACACACAGACTAACCGCTAAAAACACGATTTCCGTATTCAGGGGAGCTCAAAACGTGTAAATATAACAAAAAATCACGTTCGAAAATTTGACCCTAAAACAATACTTTTTCTACCTTATGTGTATGAGAAAGTAAAAATGCGCACCAGGAATTAAAAATAATGAGCTCATATATATCCACTAGGCGACGTTTCGCATATAAATCAAATAAAAACAACAAAGGAAAAGTCATATATCGAACACATAAACTATCTGAAAATTTACTGATACATCACCTAGTATCCCGAGTGCATTATTTCATTTGAAAAAATTGTCATTTTTCGGACAAAACAGACTTTCTATCGGACTTTCTATTAATTAATATTTATTTATTTTTATTTATTTATTTATTCAATTTTCGAACACATCTTATGAAATGTCTACATATTAGCTACGTTCTCGCCCTTTTTAGCTGCAGGTTTTTGTTTAAAGAGAAATTTTAATAACTACCCTGTGCGTTGTGTATTTAATAATATTAAAATGTATGTGTATGTGTTAATATGTGTGTATATGTTTATTTGTATATTGGTGTATATGCGTATGTATTTTTGTTTTAAATGTGTATGTGTCAACTAGTATTCTATATTTCTACTTCTTCAACTAGAATAATCGATACTGTCCATTGATATCGTTGAGCCTGACTTACAAAGCTGTGGGAGTGCAGCTTGCAACGCGATTAATAGATGGAGCGCGTTATAACTTTTTGCAAAATGAGATATTCGGATAATACCCCTGTCTTAAAAATATTTAAAATAGAACCCTATATTCAGGTTAAATAATTTTCTGCTAAATATCATACATGAGACTTCAAATTCTGCTGATAACAATGGTTTAAATACTTCATGTAATGTTAAAAATCATTCTTTTACATTGGAACTTTTCAAACGAAAACTTTCTTCTGTCGTGAAGATTTTTATTCTTGATTTAATATTCTTAGAAAAAGTCAATGTTTGATAACACGGACAAATTCTTGAGAATCAAATGAAAAATATACATATATATATATATTCAGAGAACCAAATATTTGGTGATGGATTCTTTTTGAAATAATACTTCTTTCCTATTTACTGCTTGGATTGTTCCTATCAATATAAAAAAAAAAAATGGAAAACGAACTTAAATTATATATTGCATTAATATGAAAAAAATAAAAATAAAAGGATAAAGCAAAGGCTTCTGGCATTAGTTTGAATTTATGTGCTACATTGCATTTGAAATACGAGAAATAAATAAAAATTCATTTTTAATTCATTTATTCCTGTTTTAAATAATTATTTTGTAGGAAATAAATTAATAAAAAATAGGTATTAATTTTGTTTTTTCTTTTTTTACTTCCAACATTTTATAATAATTTAAAAGTTACAATAAAAAAGTAAAAAATACTCTGAATATAATTAAATTTGTTTATTTCCCCCAGTTTAAGATAAATATTTTTCCAAAAAATAAATGTGATATTGTATAGGTTCTAAAATATGCCTCCCATATTACATTATGCAATAAATTAAAAAACACAATATATAAATAAAGATGCCCAAATAAATTTATTATTATTATTATTTACTACAATTTAAAATAAGTAGCAAAATGTATATGAACTTTTTCTTGTATATTTCCAAAACTTTAATTAAAATTTTCGAAAATAAATTTCCGTAACTATTTTATATAAAAAAATTTTATGGATCTTGCGAAAACGTTTTCTAAAGTTCAAAGGGAATGCAATATGAAATTATGAAATTAATATATTACAAATATAAAAACTAAAATTATATGAAATCCAATGGAAAATTATTAATAATCAGTAGTGATTTTGATTGATTTTTAATTTTCTCTTCAAAATAATCTATGATAGATGTGTGGCATATTTGTTACTGCCTGTCTGAAAAGAGAGGAAATGACTCAAATAATGATAATTTTCCTGCCTCACATGACGATTCTAATAAATATTCCACACATTTAAATGTTAACGCAATGATGTTTTATTGTTCATATGGTTGAAATAATATGCAAGTACTTTGCTCATTTAGCGTTTTATCAAGAGCGATAATGTATAGGCGTATGGAAAATACTGGAATAAAATAATTTGTTTTGTTAATTTTTCAATTCATATAATAATTCAAGAACATATCGTACAAATTGATATGGTTTATCTTTATTTTTCCCCGTTCGAAAAGAGTTTGGGGTGTGTTTTTCAGTTTTTTTTTTTTTTTTTTTTTTTTTAAGTTTTAAAGTAATATGTACAAAATTTAGGATGAACTAACTTGTATTTTATGGTGTTTATCCAAAGTTTTGTACTTATTACTTTAAAACGGCATTCTGTGTTTATTATTATTATCATTATTATTATTAAATTTAAGAGTATTTAACTGCAGTTTAATCAGCCGGCCTGTCAGCCTTTTTCATTCTATCAATAAATTTAGAATTACTTAAATTTATACATTTTATTCAGTCTTTCATATTTACAGTAGAATTCTTGTCATTAAAAGGGATTCACAAAATAATTCAAATAAATTATTGTCCAAGAGACGTATTGCTAAAAAGCGCATTGCAACATATTTTTTAGTATGCTAAATATCGAATAAATATTCTTTTTAGAGATGAATTCTCTCGAAAATGGTGTAATTCAAATTGATCATTAAATAGAAATATATTCTGTTTTATTACGGAAAATTCGTAGAGATGTTTTTTCAGCTGTGTTCTGCATTCTTCATCTGTCATGTGTCATTCATGTGTCATCTGCATTCTTCAAAAATACTGAAAAATATTTATCGCTTAGCATTTAAAATGTGAAGGGTAAAGAAAGTAAAAGCAGCTAGAAAATGTTTTATTGGATTAAAAAAACTGAAGGAGGTAAAAACTTAGATAGACTTCCCGGTGTCAGAAGTCTTTTAAAACTTTGTTGGAAAAGGATAAAAATACCTCCAAATTATTCTTAAATAATGTAAAATAAATTTTATATATATATATATATATATATATATATAAAGAAACTTTTTTATTACTGTTCACATTAATAATAATTACTATAATAGTCATAATAATAATGATGATGATGTTAATGATGACGATGATGATGAAATAAAGTTTACACTTATTCTTATAATTTTTAGACGTCTGCATAATACAGATATAAAATTGAATCCACGACTTTATTAACTAGGTTAAAATAACAATAATGGCAATAACAAAACCGTAATTACAAAATTAATGACTGCCCTAATTCACATAAAATGATCAACTTGATATCTACTGTATTGTTCTAGAAATCTGAAATCATAGTTTTAGAATCAAAATCTTCTAAAATTAATATTTATAAAAAATACAAGACGAAATAAAATATCGAATAACATACTCATTTATTTTACTCATGTATCACGCGAGTTAACTACCTCGTACCTCGTAGACCACAACAATAAAATTTGTGCGAAATGCTAAAATACGAGGGAATTTCAAACCAACAGAAGAGTAATCACAAGACCCTTTTTTATATTTATTCAAACAAAGTGTAATTGGTTGTCCTATACTGGTCCTATGAATTATGGACAAAGCGCGGTAAATGTATTGTTCGTCGTGTTCTGGTAAACTTCGTAGCCTGCATAAGGCGAAGTTCCTTTACGTCAGTTATAGGTAACTGATCTCTACTGTCGAAGTTCATTACTGCTGGAAGACATAAACGACTCACTACTTGAGCAGTGATGGAGCACGGGAGCAGAATTCATACCAGTATTTGCTTAAGAAATTTTTCTAATTATAATATCGTCGATTTAAGAAGTAGAAAAATTTCATAAATTGATAATGGTATGAATTTTGTGCCCGTGTTCCATCCCTGCTTGAGTTACGCGTGGCAAATGGAAGATGCCACCTATTGGCCAAAACAGTCCCATTAATATTAGTTATGTTGAATTGATTTCTTTTTGTCTTAAAGATGTTTAATGAAAAGGCATTTCTCAGTCAAAATAAAAATATATTCACTTCTATGCTATAATTTTAAAAATAGTCAGTATTTTTATTTTTCTAAAAAATCGTAAATATGAATGATGAATGAATACAAATAGAATAAATTGCAATATTTTGAAAATATGTTTGAAAAGTCTTTTCAAATTTAGTTTATAAATTATACATTTGATCAGTAAACTTAAATTAACTTTTCTGGAAAACTAATGTTTGGAAGATTTCGCAGTTACATTTTAAATCAAAAATTCAATTTGAAAACTAAATTTACATGAAAATTTTTATTCTTTAAATAGAACAATTCAATAGCGAGTTTAATAACTAGTTAATATTCTTCATCAATCTAAATAAAATTTCCGCAATGTATATACATAGTTTATATAGCTTTGAAATGAAACACACATCTACATTTAATACTATTTTGATGGATGTTTTTTTTTTTTTTTTTTTTTTTATTTTTTTTTTTAATATCTTAAGAAATTTTTTATTATTTTTTCTTTTAAGTTGTTTGAAAGAAAGCTTGTGTTAGATTCAAATTAGTTTAATATTTATAAATGGGTTAACGTTAAAATTGCGCATGCACAAAAAGTAATATTAAAATGTTAAGTGTATAAAACAGAATTTGATATCAGTCAAACGTCAAAACGGAAACGGTACATTTCTCGAAAATTCATTTGTATTTCTACACCTTTCTTGTTTGAATAAGAAGGTTACTTCCATCTGATAGATGTAAAGTAAATATCATATCTTTATATAAGTGCAAACGTCTGCTTTTTCCTACGCACGAATATACATTCTTTCGTGTATAACTTGATTCTGTGCAAATATTTCAAAATTGAATGTAACATTCTTTAGATATTCTAATAGCAGACTTTCTGACATTCACTTCGTCACTGCTTTTATGCAAAAATAAAGTTATCTTTCCTTTTTCTTTTGATAAAATTTTATCATTACGGATGCTTTATTTCTTTCCTCAAATGAAAATTTTATTTTAGAAATATTTATTCATGAATTCATCAACCGTGAATATTCATTTTAAGTAAAAAAAATTGGAGTGTAAAGGTTGATATTTTTATTCACCAACTATGTGAAAAATACCAGAGCCGGGAATCGAACCCGGGCACCTCCGCTTAACGCACGGATGCTCTACCACTGAGCAACCCTGGCTGACAACCAGCTAGGCATTTCTCACATAATATTCCTTGGCCATGTCACCGAGTCTGCAAACGCAGCTGTATCATGTGACAATATTAATCGCAGAATAACTCCATAGACCACGAAATTTTAATTTAGAAATATTTATTCATGAATTCAGCAACCGTGAATATTCATTTTAAGTAATAAAAATTGGAGTATAAAGGTTGATATTTTTATTTACCAAATATGTTGAAAATACCAGAGCCGGGAATCGAACCCAGGCACCTCCGCTTACCGCACGGATGCTCTACCACTGAGCTACCCTGGCTGACAATCAGCTAGGCATTTCTCAAATAATATTCGTTGGCCAAGTCACCGAGTCTGCAAACGCAGCAATATCAAGTGACAATATTAATCGCAGCACAACTCCATATACCACGAAATTTCAATTTAGAAATTTTATTTACCAACTATGTGAAAAATACCAGAGTCGGGAATCGAACCCGGGTACCTCCGCTTAACTCACGGCGGATTCTCTACCACTGAGCTACCCTAGCTGACAACCAGCTAGGCATTTCTCACATAATATTCGTTGTCCTCACATAATATTTCAAAATTGAAATTTCGTGGTCTATGGAGATGTGGTGCGATTAATATTGTCACTTGATACTGCTGCGTTTGCAGACTCGGCGACTTGGCCAACGAATATTATGTGAGAAATGGCTAGCTGGTTGTCAGCCAGGGTAGCTCAGTGGTAGAGCATCCGTGTGTTAAGCGGAGGTGCCCGGGTTCGATACCCGGCTCTAGTATTTTTCACGTAGTTGGTAAATAAAAGTATCAACCTTAACACTCCAATTTTTTTACTTAAAATGAATATTCACGGTTGATGAATTCATGAACAAATATTTCTAAATTGAAATTTCGTGGTCTATGGAGTTGTGCTGCGATTAATATTGTCACTTGATACAGCTGCGTTTGCAGACTCGGTGACTTGGCCAACGAATATTATGTGAGAAATGCCTAGCTGGTTGTCAGCCAGGGTAGCTCAGTGGTACAGCATCTGTGCGTTAAGCGGAGGTGCCCGGGTTCGATTCCCGGTCCTGGTATTTTTCCCATAGTTCGTAAATAAAAATATCAATCTTTACACTCCATTTTTTTTTTTTTACTTAAAACGAATATTCGCGGTTGAGGAATTCATGAATAAATATTTCTGAATTGAAATTTCGTGGTCTATGGAGTTGTGCTGAGATAATATTGTCACTTGATACAGCTGCGTTTGCAGACTCGGTGATTTGGCCAACGAATATTATGTGAGAAATGCCTCGCTGGTTGTCAGCCAGGGTAGCTCAGTGGTAGAGCATCCGAGCGTTAAGCGGTGGTGCCCGGGTTCGATTTCCGGCTCTGGTATTTTTCACATAGTTGGTAAATAAAAGTATCAAACTTTACACTCCAATTTGTTTAGTTAAAATGAAAATTTTATTTCAGAGGAATTCATTTGCTTACATACAATTTTCGATATCAATTTTAAGTCTTTAATTATTACTTTTCATATTTCGTCGCAAAATTTTACTCACTTTTTAGGCAGGTTTTGCTATTTTCATTTATAAATTTAAGAAGATGTACAACTTTTATGCTTTTTAGGTTAATTATTCCTTTAAGTGAGGTAATATCCGCCTTTAAAATATTTCTACTTAATTGCTCGAAATTCAGCGAGACCTTCTAATAGTGATTCGAAATATATTTGGTGTCTATATGCATCACGACACAGAGTACAAAAAATCTTCCAGTTAAAGAGAAATTTTTTACGAACGGTTTTGGTTTAGATAGAATCCCTTTCATACCTTTTGGTGCATATATTTGCGACCGGTGTAAATGTACACAAAATAATTTAGAAGTATTATGGTCAATGGACTGAATTTAAAAAAAGAAAAAAAACAGTGTACATAATTACAATAAATTCTATATATTAAAAGTAACATGCATTGCGATGCTTAAAAGCACATTTCTGTATAAATAAGTGTGTGTAGAATAAACAAAATTCTTCTTTTTCTCTAAAAGAACTAATTCTAAAATTAGTTCTTTTTCTCTGATTCCTATGTTGAATGAATTCATAACAGAAATAAGATTTTGTAGTTAAAAAAAAAAAATAAATAAATAAATAAATAAATAATAAAGTACTTCCGTCATATTCGGAAGGGAAGGTTGATTTCTTTTTCCTTACCAATTATGAATGGAATTTGTAGAAATATTGCAGTAGGCTATGCACTTATGGAGTTTTAAGCAAATCGGTTCATAAATACCATTTTATGAATTTAAAATTTTCAAGTGGCCGGCGCTTGGAAACGAGATGGTGGGCCAAGTTAACAAATATATCAAATGCATTTGTGAGAAGTCAACTGTACAAATTTAGTTCGAATTAATTCAGAATCTCAAAATAGATCGTGTTAAAAAATTAAGTGGATCAAAATGGCAGAGAAAGTTGCTCAGTGAACTAATCTAAGATACTGTTGCAAATTTGTAAATAATTCTATTTTTATTTTATTTATTTATTTATTTATTTATTTATTGTAAATTCTTTCAAAGAGGCTTAGTAAGTTGATAAATTGTTAATTTTGTGCATTTCTAGTTTGTTTTAGAGTAAAAGCAGCCTAATTTTCCCTTAAAACCGAATTAAAAAGCTTAAATAATGCAGGCAACGGATTTGGCGCCAAATTTGGTGACTTTTCCCCCTTGGCGACTTTTTGGCGAGAAAATACTAACTATCGATATATCAAAGATGGACGCTGTAACGTGATTGGTTAACGAGTTACGTGAAATTTCTAAATTTTTCTGGGTTTGATAAAGGGGTATAAAAAGGTGGCCGAGCGTGAAAGTCAGTCATTTGCAGTTGAGTGTCGCCAAACGCTTGCATTGTTTTTCAAGGAGTTCTGAGCCTCTTTGAATGGGCTTTACCTTATGTTAATGCTTTGATACAGTTTGAACTGAGAATTTGCTGTCGACAGCTGTTATTTAAGGTGTGTTTACTGGTGAAACTGAAGTTGAACCGACTTGTATTCTTCTGGAATTTTCTGTAAATAAACTAATGAACTTTTGCAAGTTTCGCTTTTCATTCTCGGACAACTTACGAACCCCCCAAGTATGCAAAAATATTTGCAAAATATGTCCACTGTCCAGCTTTAGTTCGAATAAGCTCAATATTTCAAAGTTATCGCGATAACAAATCCTAAAGTGGCAGCGTTCAAGTGGAGGCAACTCGGAAATAAACTTCCCGACCGGAATCATAGTTGTTCGAATGATAAATCCATTTTTTAACTTTGATTTGAATTGATTAAGTATTTTCAAAAGTTACCGTGATAAAAATTTTCAAGTGGTTACCACTTAGAAACAGTATAGTGGAGCAAGTTGCCCAGCAAATCCATCCAAGATATTTGAAACATAGGTTCACTATCAAACTGTGGTTCGAATCAGTGCAGTGTTTCAAAAGTTATTGTTATGGCAAATTTTCAAGTGGCAATCTAAGTGGCTGCTACTTGGAAACAAAATGGCGAAACAACATGCCCAGCGAAATCATCCAATATATTTGTATGATAAATTCATTGTCCAGCTCTAGTTCAAAATTAATCAGTATTTCAAAAATTATCGTCATAAGAAATTTTCAAGTGACACCCATTGGAAAAAAAAGCGGAGTGAGATGCCCAGCGAACTTATCTGAGATATTTGAATGATAAATCCGCTACCCAAATTTGATACGAATTGGTTGAGTATTACTAAAGTTACCATAATCATAAATTTTCAAGTGGCTGCCACTTGGAAATAAAATTGCGGATCAAGTCACCAAGTCAACTTATCCAAGATATTTGAACCATAAGTTCACTATCCAACTTTTATTTTAATCAGTTTAGTATTTTAAAAGTTATGGTGATGACGTATTTTCAAGAGGAAGTGTGATTTCAAGTAGTCTCCACTTGAAAACAAAATGACGGAGCAACGTGATTAGCAATCTCATCCAAAATATAAGTTCACTGTCCAAATTTGGTTTGATTTGGAGTATTATTTCAGAAGTTATCGTGATTTTAAATTTTCAAGTGGCCTCGCTTAACTTAAGATATCTTCCCCTTTATTAAAAATGGCGAATATAGTTTATTAAAAAACTTTATTGAGACCCTTATGTGGTCTGTATTTACATCAAAATTCAACAAAATTCGGAATACGCTTTTACAATTTAAATTTGAAAATTTCAAGTGGTCTCCATTTGAAAACAAAATGGCGGAGCAACTTGGTTAACAAACTCATCCAAGATATTTATAAGATAAGTTAAGACACTGTTCAAATTTGGTTCCATTTGGAGTATTATTTCGTAAGTTATCATGTTTTTTAATTTTCAAGTTGTAGCCTGATTTCAAGTGGTCCCGCTTAACTTAAGATATCCGGCACTTTATTAAAAATGGCGGATAAAGTTCATTCATAAAGTTATTTTAGACACTTGTATAATCTAAGTATGCATCAAAATTTAAAAAAAATTCGGAATACGCTTTTTACAATTTAAATTTGAAATTTTCAAGTGGCCTCCACTTGAAAACAAATTGGCGGAGCAACTTGGTTAACAAACTCATCTGAGATATTTATAAGATAAGTTAAGACACTGTCCAAATTTGGTTCTATTTGGAGTATTATTTCGGAAGTTATAGTGATTTTAAATTTTCAAGTGGTCTCGCTTAACTTAAAATAGCTGCCACTTTATTAAAAATGGCGGATAATCTTCATTAATAAACTTCATTGAGACCCATATGTAGCCTGTATTTGCATCAAAATTCAAGCAAATCTTGCTTTGAATATGCTTTTTACAATGTCGGTTTGAAATTGTCAAGTGGCTGCCACTTGAAAACAAAAAGTCCGAGCAACTTGGTTAACGAACTCATTTAAGGTATTTATAAGATCAGTTCAATGTCCAAATTTGGTTCGATTTGGAGTATTATTTCGGGAGTTATCGTGATGACAAAATTTTCATTATATGTTGTAATTAAAATTACACATTTATTTATTAACGAAAATTAAACAAAAATGTGTATAATTAAAATTACACATTTATTTATAGAAGGATATAAAACAAACATGTGTGTAATCTAAATATATATATATATAAATACTTTATGTATGTATAATACAATTTAAAAAGTGATGTGTATATAAATATAGGCAAGTAAAAAAATGTTTCTTTTCTAACATGAGCGATGTAAAAGCGGGAGGTCATCATTGTAAAATAGTAGGAGGTAGAATTGTAATGTATCTCTGATATGAATCTACCAGACAGTCAGGCGACGAGCGGAGAAAGCATTTGACACTAAACTACAAAAGCTCAAGAAAGTGGTTTATAGCAGCCATAAATGAGAAAAAAAGAGATGGAGGAGATTTCCAAGGACTGAAATTTTCTAAGAAGAGCAGAGGGAATCAAGAGAAGGTACATTGGTTAAAAAAAAAACGACCACTAAAAAAAGGGGGAAAGGTACCATGTGTGGCAGAAGGCGGAGTCAAAATGGGCCTGTATGTAAAATATACAAAAAATATCGTCAGATGATAAAAAATTTTTGGAAGAAAAAAAAAAGCCATCAGCCCTGAATCAGCGGTTGGACCCTCGTCGATGCAGACCGGGGAAGCGGCCGGTAAGATTGCCGAAGCAGAAATCATCGCAGGAATGTAGCCTTAGGAGGCGATACGCTGAAAGGGAGATGCTTTCCGGAATTAAAGGTTGGATTCTCATAACCTCGACTGATGATGCCCTGAATATTATAGTGAAACTTCTCAAAAAAAAGCCAAAGATGCTGGATGCCTAATTGCTGCATTAGTGTATATTGAACGCTCGTCGTCTGGTGAGTCTCTAATTTTAAATTATATTAAAAAAGAAAATATTTAAATTTTAAATTTCATTTATTCTTCCTCCTAAACAAAAAAAAAAAAAAAAAAATGGCTGAGTCCCGCTTAAAGTGCTCACAAAAGGATATATTTAATTTTGATAAAGAATTTTATGTTTAAAATAAAAAATGAATAAAGGATCATTGGTTAGAAATTTTTAGTGTTTTTTTTTATTATTATTGGTTTCTAGATAAATTATTCTTATATTTCTTTTATTGGTTTCTAATAGATGATTCCAAGAAGACAACCCAATAAATAGGAGAAAATTTTAGTATTCAAAATTTCATTTTATGACCCAGTAAAAAAATTTAGTGAACTTGGGTGTTATTTAAAGTATAATTTAAATTATCATTTAGCTTATTATTTTTTTAGAAACAACGCAATGTGTCATACAGATGGGAGAGTATCTCTATATAACAATTTCTCTCCAACATTATACATAGATATATATATAGATAGATAGATAGATAGACAGAGATAAACGAAGTGATTGCAATAGGTCGAATTCTAATGAAATCAACCTAAAAAATAAAAAAAAAATAAAAAAAAAGAAAGAAAGAAACTAGCTAGGTGGCGGTATAGAAACAAAAAATGACATATACAAACATACACAGGAACTTACATACTATACATACTTTAACTGAACACATTTATGTTTTTACGCAAGACGGTCAGCATTACTTTTTATATATTAAAATCGACAACAGCCTATGCGTTTCTGTTTTATAATGTTAATTCACGCGCAAAATTAAAAAAAATCAAATTCGATAATTAATTTAAACATGTACAACATGCAAGACAGTGTTTTTAACAGCTTACAGTAAAAGTACTGAAAAAATGAATAAAACAAACACAATTAATCACTAAAATACTCACTTGTTTGATGCCGAGCCAGCTAAGTACGTCACATTACCTGGCAAAATGTAACGGCAAGTCGAGATGGAAAGCAACAGTGCAATGTAGCAGCGTAAAGGTACTACTTATGTAGAACATTGCAGATCAAAAAACCTTGATATTATCTTTCCAGGTCGCGCTCATCGACGAAGCCGTTCGGAATTTTCCATTGTTTTTATCTGAAACTCGCGTAAATATTGGCTAGGGCTCCTTCGAAATACCCTGATGGAAGGCGTACCACCCAAACCTATAGACTTCGAACAGTCAATTACTCTTAAACCTAACTCTAGCAAACACTTTTAGATCATCTACTGAGTTATTAATGATGTTTATCAATCAAACATAGAAAATTTTAATTAAATGTTTGATATAAACAAGTATTTTGATTTTTAATTTTTTTTTAATATTTTAAGTAAAAATTAAAATTAAAAAAAAAAATTACAGAGAATTTTATCGTAATGCTTGCAGGTACATACACTGTTATAAATGGTTTCTCAGAAATGAGCAAAATTGCCTCAAAATAGCTCCGAAACATTACATACTTAAATTTGAAAATCTCATGTGCTCAAAAATGGGGTTGACCACTAATAATTTCAATATCCCCATTTTTGAGCTTGTCAATATACTCAAATATGAGTACATGGGTTTTCAAATTTAAGTACATATTGTTTCGGAGCTATTTTGAAACAATTTTCCTCATTTTTGAGAAACCATTTTTAACAGTGTAAAAGTACCTTTTTAAAGAAATTAAACCCGCTTCCAGGTGTACTTCTAAAATAATATTTTAAAAAATGATTTTACGTATTTGTGTTTAACTGTTTATGAGACGCCGACGTATATAAATGTCGGCCACTGGCATTTACCTCGTCAATTATTGAGGATAAAATTTAACTGATGTAATTACAAATACATTAATCCCTTTAACTTTAAATAAAGTAACGTTGTAGGAATATGACAAAAAAAAAATGTCTTTAACTGTTCAAAATAGGCAAAAGGCTACCGACTTTGAATTAAAGGAAAAATGTATCATCTCCGTATGTAAATTTGGCGAGAATTATCACTGAGTCGCCGGATACAAGTGAATCCTATGTAAAAACCAGTAAAAATGAGCCTCAGTTGTTATCAAACCATATTAAACAAACTATTATTAAACTAATAATGGATAAAACAACCCATTTAAATATACAGTCGACACCGGTTATAACGTACCTGGGATATAGCATACTTTCGCTTATAACGTACTCAGATGCTTGGTCCCGAATGAAACCCTATATAGTGTAATGGTTTACATCTTTGGCTGTAACGGACTATGCAAAAGCCTTAATCTGGTTATAACATACTTTTTAGACTGGAACAAAAAGCCAAAATTGTATGTCAACCCTGCATTTCTGGTTTAGAAATCGGTATATTTTCTTGGATGGAGGTGCCAAATGAGGAGGTGCCAAAAGTATCTGAAGCATTGAGTACCATAAAAATTTTATCGCGGTTCGTTGAATTCCATACTGACTATTCAAAGACTGTGGAAAATTCCATTATAAATATTGAAAATCTAATTTTTACTGTGTCATCTAATCAAAGAAAACAACGAAAAATAACAGATTATTTTTCCAAATGAACATGTAAGTAGTAAAATGTTTTTTTTTTTTTTTTTTTTTTTTCTTATTTTATTTTGAGAAACTCATGAACTTTCTATTTAAAATCTCTATTATTGCGAGTGCAATTATGCACCTTATTCTTTCGTTAGGCACAAAATTTTATTGGAAATATTGCTTATAACGTACTTCGGTTATAACGTACCATATTTTCTGGTCCCCTGACAGTACGTTATAACCGGTGTCGACTGTATATATATTATAATCATGAGGTTTTTTTTTTTTTTATGTACGTAAAATTAGAATTCATTTATATTACACCAGTGCATCAAACTGGAGCATACGTTATTGCAAAACAATACAATTAAAATTCAAAATACATTTTTTTTTTCCTTTTTATCTTTCCTTTTTTCTGTATAATAAAAATGTAGTTAATGTTTTCACGAAATTAGAAAGCAGGAAAATCTGTTACATAAGTGTAACAGTAATTTATTTTATTATGATAATTTTAATTTATATGTTATATATTAGTGTAAAAATTTAAATAAATCTAAGACTTAAAAATTACATTCAGGAATCTTCTTAAAAAAGTGAATTTTCATTCAATTCACATTTTACAGCTTTTAAGAAAAATTATAAATATTAGTGTAAATTATTTTATTAATATTATTTTTGGAATGCAATTGTAAATTTATACATTTTAATAAAAAAATTAAAGTATTCGGGTTTCATTTCAAAAAATGGTTCTTCTAGAACATTTGTTTACTTGAAAAAAAAAATAATGAATACATAAAACTAAATGAATAAGCTTAATTCTTATATTTTATGTTTATTGCTACACGTATAGCTAAAAAATAAAAATAAATAAAATAAAATATCATTTGTAAAAAACAGTTAATTTTTATTCAAATTATTGTTCTATTTTTTTTTTATTAAGAAGTTTTTTTTTTTTTTTTTTTCTAATTTAAACAAACATTTTAAAATTTAGATAAAGGCGTAATAAAAAACATATATCGTTGAATTAATTGAGATTAAGATGCAATTTTTCTTTCTGCATATGTATTGTATTTTTTATAGTTTAATAAATCACAGATTTAATTTAATATTTTTCTTTTTTAATTTTCTCTCTCTCTCTCTCTCTCTCTCTCTCTCTCTCTCTCTCTATATATATATATATATATATATATATATATATATATATATGTATATGTACATATAGATAGATAATAGATATTATTTAATTTTTTTCAAAAAGTAATCTCGATCGAATAATATAGCAGTTTTTTTCCTTAAACTTAACAGTATTAATAAATTTAAAAATTCGTATATTCCTTGTACTTTTACAACATTTTCTTCTGTATAAAAGAAAATAAAAAGAGTAAAAACATGTGTTGATAAGATACGTAAACACGTTAATAAACGCAAAAACTTAAACTGAATTTTATATACATTTATAAAACATAAATGTTAGAAATTATAAACAAAGCTTTTCGCTATAATGTAATAATATTTTCAGGTATATGCTATTACACTTTAGTACCTCAAGGAGCTATTACATTATAGCGAAAAAGCTTTGTTTTTAATTTTTAACCTGTATATATTTTTAATGTATATAAATCTGGTTTTAATTTTTACGTGTGTTAAAGTTTTTTATTATTCATTGTATTATTTATCCATTTGTTTTAACTTTTCTGTTAAAATATTTTCAAGTACCTAAAAAAAAAGGGGAGGGGATAATAATAATAATAATAATAAAACAAAGTGTGAATAAAATCTCCATGTACAAAATCGTTTGCATTGAATCAAAGAGTGAGCAAATAAGTGAATAAGGGACTGATTTTAAGGGAAATCTTTGCCCAGCTAGCCCAAAATCCAACGTTTAAAAGCATGAAATTTGGTTAAAACTTTATTTCTGCGTCATAGTCATTCACTAAAATGCGATTTTACAAAATTAGGTAGAAAGTCATGATTTCATTTTGCATAATCCTCTATATCTGAAAGCATAAGCCTCTATACCTGAAAGGAAAGAAAAACTGTAAGAATTTTGTTTTGTATACTCTCTGTATAAATTTTGCTTTTGATCTGTAGGAATTCTGCTTTAAAATAAAACAAACGCAAATACTTAAAAGGCAATATCTCGAAATTTTAGATTTGGATCTCCAATAAGTAGAGGGGCAAAACGTGCTTCCACGTAAGCAAAACTGTTACACAAAAATCCATCATTTTTTCTTTAAAATATAACAATCACTGATACCTAAAAACCATTTTCTGTAATTCGAGCCCTAGAGCAGAAACGGAACTGAACGGGTTTTCATATAACTATTCATATATTTAAATATAAAAGTACATCAGTACATCCACTTACTTACGGCCGCGGAGATTTTAGGGAAGATTGGGTCACGAATATAATATGAAGGTTGATTTGGAGGCTCTTACCCCCGACAAGACAGGGGTTTTGCGAAATTTATCCCCTTTTCACGATGAAGAAATTTCACACGTGGAGACTAGATTAGAGTACAATATATACATATATATATATGAAATTTCTTCAGCGCGACCTGAGTTGTACTGCCAAACGTATTTTTGCATTTCTCTCCCCCTCCCCCCCCCCCAGGGAGGAAAGGGGATAAATTTCGCAAAACCCCTTTCTTGTTGGGGATAAGAGCCCCCAAATCAACCTTCATACTAACATTTGTGACCCAATCTTTCCTTAAATCACTGCTGCCGAATTGGGTTAGTGAGAATATATATACATATTTCGACAATTAAAAAATTTTTGACATTAAAGGAGAAAGCCAGATAATCGATTTTCTTATTTATGTTTGCAGAAGGGAAAGGGGAATTAGTAAAATTCGGATTTTGTAGTAGAAATCTACCAAAAATTGAAGAAAAAAGGCTGAAAATGGTTGTGAGCAGCCACTGGAGTAAATATAAAACTTTTTTTTTTTTTTTTTTTTTTTTATTAAAATCACACAATTAACTGTGGAAGAAAATCAAATTAATTGAAATTTAATTTTTCCGACTGAGTGAAAATAAGGCCTGGACCGGGAATCGAACCCCGGATCTTTGACTTACAAGGTCAATGCTCTACCACTGAGCTATCCAGGCCGACATCCCGGTCTGCATTACTCACTCAGACAACCTTATAGGCAGAAACATCTCTGGTCTATCATTTAGATAGCTCAACAGAAAATAAGCCGCAGGTAAAGGAAAACGCCATTAAACAATGGGAGAGAAATACAATTTTTTTTTTTTTTTTTTTTTTTTAAATTGTATTAAAATTGTTTTAAATTGTAAAAACACGTTAAAAAGCTTCATAAAGGCTGGTCTTAGCCTTGGCGCCACATTTGGCGACATTTTGACTACCTTTATCGATATACAAAATATCTAAGCTCTAATTTGAATATTCTAGCAGTTACTGGTAATATAAAGTGTATATAAAGCAATCGGATTTCGGTCAGTTTCTCGCCAACCGCCTTACGATAGTGCTCCTAACTGGGTCTCTTGCTATTGTTGTTTGCAGCCAGTGTTGGGCATAATTGATTAAAAAGTAATTGAATTACAATTGAATTACAATTAAATTATAATTATTTTACTGTCAATCGATTAACAACTAATTGATTACAAATAAATTGAATAAGTAATTCAATTTATTGAATAAATAATTCAATTTATTTGTAACCAATTACTTGTTAATCGATTGACAGTAAAATAATTGTAATTTAATTGTAATTTAATTGTAATTCAATTACTTTTTAATCAATTATGCCCAACACTATTTGCAGCCCATTGCTAGTGTTAATACAGTTTATACTGTGAATTTAATGCTCTCAGATGTTGTTTAGGCTGTGTTTACGAGTGAAACTGAAGTTGGTTTATAGAGCTGCCATCTTCTCGAATTTTCTGTAAATAAACTTTGGGCTTCCGCAAGTTTCGCCTTTCATTCAGCGAGAACTCACGAACCCGAAGAACGCAACAATGTATTTGTATTCGCTGATCATATTTCCACAATATATTTATTAAAAGCCTGAAAAGATTTTTGTAATTTTTCATAGTTGTGAATTATACTTTCTTTTACCCATAAGGTAGATAAAGCAGTTTTTGGGCCAAATTTTCGAAATCGCGATTTTGTTCTATTTATACGTTTTGAGGTCCCCTGACTACGAAAATCATGTTTTTAGCAAATGGTCTGCGTGTATGTCCGTGTGTGTGTCTGTCTTTTATCAGCATATCTCAAAAACAAATTGTGGCAGAAAGTTCAAACTTGGTATTCTAAATGTGTATCATATAGGGATGCCTTACAGTAAGCTTTTCGTTAAGATCAAGCAAATGGTTCGTGTACAGGGACAATCAAGAGAATTCTAATACATTACGTCTATGGGGGAATTTGCAGGTAAGTAGAGTTTAACGTCTATAGACTGCACTAAACCAAATGAAACGAATATATATTTTTTTGTAATAGAGAAAGTTAACTGGGAAAAAAAATTGTGTATGTAGGAGCCTCGCCTCCCCTCCTGGGGGAAAGTCCCCCCTCGAGGGATGTAAATTTTCATGATGGGTATCTTTCAAAAGAGCTTTATTACTATAAATACCTTTAAAACGAACGGTTGAACCATCGATCTGCGTTAATTTAAAACAAAGTTATCGATTTTTTTTACTTTTAACGAAAAAAAACTTAGAATTTTTTTTTTTTTTTTTTTTTTTTTTTTAATATTGAGAATATAATGGACTTTTTATTGGACATTTGGTGTTATACTACTTCTATAATATGGAAATCGTCTGCATTATCCTAAAAGATAATTTTTTTTAATAATAATTTTTTAAATAAATTAATAAATTTTAAATAATTTTTTAAATAATTTTTTAATAAATTATTTTTTAAAAACAGAATTATTTTTTAATAACCGAATTAAATTCTATATAAATGTAGGTGCATTATATGAAACGGGGGGAAGAACTAATTATCATATAAAACTCTTCCGAAGCCTAATATGAATTGTTTAGCACAGGTTTACATAACAGTACTCGTTATCTTACCTCTTAATCTGCAGCCTGTATTTATTATTTATAGTATTAAATTTCAGGGTAAGAGAAAGTCGTGTGAGTGACACACCAGATTATTTACTTTCTTTTTTCTTATTTATAGGTTATCATCCCAAATTCATTTGGAAAATAATATAGCGTGTTTTTGATTGAATGAGATACTTCTAACTGCAGCTTTATAATGTTTATTTAACTATTCTGTAATACGTAATAATTTAAAAAAAAAATTCTAAGTTCCTTTCTTGACTAAAAAATCTAGTTGATAGTACGAAACTCTATCTATGCTTCTAAAATTTATGTCATAATTTGAGTGTGGAATATTCAATTCATGTCAATTAAGCCAATAACCATTGTGAGCTCTATACTCAATCACCCTACTTTTTCATGTTAAATGAGTTATTGAACACGAGATGCTTAATACAATCAAAAACTATTTTAACATACACTGCAAAAAATAAACCTGTAAAAGTACAGGAAATATCTGGCAGCTGGGGTGCCAGTATTTCTCCGTCAAATATACAGTTTAAAACTGCAAAATTGTATCACTGACATATATTTTACGCAGAAATCCTGTAAACCAAACAGGTTTTTTGTTAAAAGTACAGTTTTGTTCTGTATATATGACGGAGAAATACTGGTACTCCAGCTGCCAGATTTTTCCTGTACTTTTAACAGATATTTTTTTACAGTGTATGACGTGTAAAGTTTCTATTTAATTAAAATATTAAATTTGAATGTTTTACAAAATGGAAGATTTTATTAAGAGAGCAACATCAACTACTAATAAAGTGAATTAATGCATTCCAAAACATATGTTATAATTTTTTTCTCTGAGAAAACGTATTTACTTTTATTCTAAAAGTATAATGGATTCTTAATGAAAGATTGTTATTCAAAGTTGTATAAGTGAAAACATTTTCAAAATGATGATAAAAGTTTTAGCACCATTGAAGTATCGTTAAAATGTCATTTGTACTCTCTCCTTTAAGCAGTTAATATTTTCAAGAATATAATGGAAGTTTTCAATTGTCTTTCGTAGTAACAGAAGAAAAAATCGATTTTCTAGAAACTGTTGGCAACCTATGTTTTAAATAACAAGGGAGAGAATTGAAAACTTCTAATAAATGTTAATATACACATATTTCTTTTTTAATGCACATTTTTAATTTATAATCTGTAAAGAAATTAGATCTGTAATAACAAATGTTTAGATCTTGTACGTTTTCAGTTCTGGCATTTTCGCCATTTTGAAAGTCATTAAACGCATAACAAATCATTTATTTACTATTGTTATTTTGTACTCACTAATGATTTTAACACTGTATTTTAAGTATAACGGGATTATAATAATAATAATAATTATTATTATTATCTTACTTTTACATTTAAAAAAAATAATTCATATTATTAGAATAATTAAAATATTTTAGTTAATCATTAATATTTATTCAACTTAACAGAAATGAACCTCTTAAGTTTGGATAATATTAAACGACAAAATAACTTTTGAATAAATTTCTAATACAATTGCTATTTTGTTATCAAACTATTTTCTTAAAGACACTGTTAGGGGAAAACATTAAAAAAAAAAAAAAAAAAAAAAAAAAGATAGCTGATATATTGCTTTAAGGAAAATTCTAAAAAGATAACTGTTTTCAATTTTCATCTTTTATTTTAAATATAGCTTTTTATTAATAGACTTTTTTTTCTTTTGCCAGATTTTCTTGAAGTCTTCAGTCGGTTTTTAGTTTGTTGTATTTTATATAATTACCTTATTTATTGAAATAAGTAAATTCTTACATTGTGTGAACTAAGTAACATATTAACTTTCTGAGCAATATTTAAAAAATTATTTATCTGGCTCTTGTATTATGTTAAAAAACGGTATAAGTAGGGGAGACCGGGGTAAAATGAATCACTTTTGTAAATTTCATGTGCTTACTCATAAAGTAATGATTTTTGGCTGTTGAAAATATTTGTGAATATTACATATTTATTGGGGTTCATGTTGCACTAAGCCAAAAGCAATAATGCTTACTTTTTCTAATATAATTTTTTAATAGCAACTGAAAAAGTGGACCATTTTAACCCAAGCCGGGAGTAAAATGCTCCATGGATCACAGATAAAATTTAAAAGTATATTAATGTAGTGCGTTTTTTAATAGCACAAAATGTAGAATATATTATATTTGTTTATTTATGTCTTAGATTCAAACACATATTAATAAAAAGTTTCAAGATAATATTAATAAAATTTTAATTTTTCAGTACTTTAGCGGTTTTTTTTTTTTGTTGTTGTTGTTTTGTTAAAATTACCATTTAACGTATTGACACTTAAAACTGAAGCATAAAAATAAATAAATAAAATCAATATAGGACTGGTTCATTTAAACTATTTTTAACTCATAATACATTGTACCCCGGTCTCCCCTATCATGAAATTCGTGATGCTGTGCTTGTGCCCATTTTTTCTTTCATAATGATGGGTCTTGTTATTATTCCGAATCAAATTTGATTACATTTTTTTTTTTCTTTTTTATATAAAATTTTTGGTGCATTTTACTGTTACTTATCTCCACGAACTTAAATATACTACACTTGGATAGATTTTTTCTTTTCAAAATGAAAAAGCCATCCTGTTTAGATACTATTTGAGTATACTTTACTATTGGTAATAATATTAGTATAAGTTTTTATTTATTTAGGAATAGCAGACTCTGAAAGCAGTTGAAGCAAACTTTACATTAAAATAGTATGTTACTTTCTAAATTATTCATTATTTATTCATATTTGACTAATTTACAAATATTGTTTTATGTAAAGAAGAAATTAGTTTAAAAGTAAATGAGGATTTTCCTGTCTATGGGTTGTATAACGCAAATCGTATTGTCTCTTATTTATAAATGAGCTGTAATTTTGAAAACCATGTATTGATTAGCCTTATATTATTTTAACTAAAAGAAATTTATACTTTTGCATTTTTAAAGCATATTTTATATTTGTACACAATTCACTATTCCAACAGATGGTAACTTTATCTGAAATAGATTTTTGTAGGCATCTATTTACCAGAAAGTTATACGCTGTGACCTTTGCACTGCATTTCTTTATCATATATTTTAGAAGCAGAAATCTTTATTATTACATCCCTAGATTCACATAAAAACATTTTAGAATGTTTCACTTGGCATTATATATTTTTTTAATAGCCCTTTTGAATATTGCGCCTAATCTCGTACAATAATTACGGCAGTTATTAAAACAAAAGAAATTAACTCATATTATTTAGAAAAAATTCGCCCTGCATTGAAGTTTAACTATCTTAGCAAACAATGGACTTTTCATACTTTCATAATATTGAGTTTTGGCTTTCTGATGTTATCACGTTTTGAGTAAAGGAAAATAATAATAATACTAGAAAAAAATGTTTGGTGGCACCTCTCTTTGAAAATTGCGACATTAGATGGTTTTTTACATAGTTTCCCGTATGATATGCATTCAAAATAGCGAATTTAAACTGACTGTAATAATTGTCATTTGATTTATGCTGATAAAAGTCAAACACACAAACTTGCAAATCAACCGATAAATCAATGTAAAGAAAAAAAAATGATAACGATAACGATAACGATAACGATAACGATAAAGTCAACAAACAACCGATATAACAACCGATAAAGTCAATCACACAAACTTGCAAATCAATCAATAATCAAGGAATCGCAAAACGTGTAACTGTAGCAATAACTCGTCTTTACAATGCTTTGCCTATCATAATTCTGGGTAGAAAACAAAAATTATCATTCCGAAGCATTTACTTATGAATATAATGTAATTTAGTAAATATCTTCCATCGATTATATCGAGTTAAATCAAATTTTTGTTTTCACTTTATATTGCTTAAAAATTTTATGCCTGTTACGTAGTGTACTTAAGTTTAACACATTACGAATAGGTGCATAAAACTATTTAAAACGCTTTTCCAGGAAAATTAAAACAGAACCCCTGGGGTAGAATAATTCTTTCATATTGCAGAGTAACTAATTATACTTTTCATACTAAATGCACATAAAAGTAGCATGCTAATTTCATTATCATCCGTGTGCTTAAATAGGTGAAAAAGGAAAATTGTTAATTTTCATATGAACGAATAGAAGTAATCAGATAACGACGTTAATCTAAATATTCCGGACTCAAATCCTATTTTAGTTACTTTCGACTCTTTTAGAAATGTTCTTCGCCAATTCTTGAAATATCTAAATAGTGATATTGTGTTCCATAGGTCACCATAAGACATCTTATGATTATTATGAAAATTACGATGTATCGAATGATACAAACATTTTTTTTTTTTTTTTTTTTTTTGCTACACTTTAGTCAACAGTTATTTTGCTTTACGCATTTATTTTCATTTGTAGACACACTTGCATAAATTTCAAATATTTGTGATCACTTAAACTGTTTGATCAGTACAATGAAATTTGTTTCAATATTTGAATTTCATAAATCAGAAAAATTTACATTTGAACCAAAAACAATAACTGCAGTAAACATAAAATTATATTTGCACGATGATTCCTATTTAATTAAAAGTAATCCCTGTGCTTAAATTTTTTTTATCATCGCCATTATCCATTAAAATGTTTTAACATTAATTGAAGCAAATTCTGAAAAGACAATATGCTCGCTCAAGAAATTCAATCTGAAAACAAATGAGTTAAAATTTAATAAACAGGATTATTTGAAAATATTAAAAGCACGTTTATTTATTTATTTTTTTCATTTATTTTTAATGTACACGATATAATATATTATTCCGTAAAATATTTACATAAAATAATTAAATTACATCGTTAAATAAAATGTATATAACAAATGTTTTTAGTTACTCTTTAATTTCATTTTTACGTTTTAAGTAATGAACAATACAAACATTCAAGGAGCATAATGATCTGTAAAAAATAATTAATTTTCCCTTTTCTTGAAAATACATATATATTTAAGGTTAATAATCAAACAAAAACAGTAAACTCTCATTAAAGACCATTTGCATTTAAAATCAATTTATAATGGTTCGTTTCATGACATAAAATATTATACGGCTTTTTTTTTTTTTTTTTTTTTTTTTTTTTTTTAACCCTTTACATTTCAGATGTAAATAAAATTTTATGAAAATGAAGTGCACGCTAGTTACATATTAATTATTAATTATAATATTATGGGATGTGCAGCATGTGGTGAAATCAATGTATTTACTTAAATAATTTTTTATTTATTTAGTACCACTGTAAGACATTTTAATCTTACCAATTATCAGAATAGAAATTACCATTATGGTAAAAAATCTGAACTTGAAAGGTATGTACAACCGCATAGATAAAATAAAAATAAACATGACGTTTAAAAAATATTGGGGAGTATACAAATTGAATTTTATTTACCAATGTTTTAGTTGATATTAAAAGTAAGCTTTTTGTATACTTACTTATTATTAAAATAAAGATTATTTTATCTATACACATTCACTACTGGCCATAAAATATGCAATACCAAGGCGGCATGAAAAGTATTGATGGTTTATGTATATGAAAAACTGATTTGGAAAATTTGTCAAAACTAGATTATGCAAATGTTTGGAATATATTTAAAAAAAAAAAAAAAAAAGTATCGAAAATCTGATTTAGAATAATGATAAATAGCTTTTTTTTTTTTTTTTTTTTTTTTTTTTTTTTAAGTATTATAAATTGTAAAAATACTCAACATTTGTTTGGGTTGAAATTCTTAAGCATAACGAGATCATTCATCAGACGAAAATAATTATCCAAGAAAATTTCAGTCTGAATAAAAGAAGATTTTGCTTATTTTTTGCTGTGTTAGTGTCTATTTTTTTGCCATATATTTGCTGCATTCAAAATTATATTCCATTCAAAACACTAGTAAGTTGTGACCACTATAAAATTTTCTTTTGTATGATTCTATATAACAACAAGACCTATTGGTTAACATACACAAAAATTTAATATTAGATGTGCACAATAAAGATTTTACCTATGCAAATTCTCGCAATTTTAAACAAAATTGACGAATTGTAGTCATAAGCAAAATAGCAAGAGGCGAGAAACAGCTGCGCAACTTCTTTTTTTTTTAATCAGTTTATATACACCCAAATTGGATCAGTTAACTTGAACAAAATTTAACACAGGTTCGCTCAATACAAATTCTACATGTGTAATTCCATATAATTTTAAACAAAATGTACTGATATGTAGCCATATGTCAAATAGCAGGAGGTGATAAACAACAGCGCTACCTGTCGGCCTACATACACTGCAAACGCACGCGCACAAAAATATCACATTTAAGAACACATTTTCACCTCAAATTAACAACACTTCTTGGTGTTCTAAGCTAGAACACTTCATAAGAAACATAATTGCAACAGACATAATTGCATAAGAAACATAATTTAGTGTTATGCTTATTTGAAATAAAAATAGCTTGCAACCTTCATAGAAAAATAATTTTAATAAGTAATAATTAAAAATATATAATTATTAGAATAAAAAATTTGCTCTGCATGAATTTTAATAGTAAAATATAGAAGAAATTTTGTGATACTAGTTTCTGTTACAACAACATACTAGTTTCGTTTTCTCACCTTTAGCAGCCTTCTGAATCTAATCCCCATAATACACACTGCTGAGCAAATTATTAAGAAAACGTCTGCATATTATTTCACGGGATAGGCTATTCTGTTTAATAAGCATTTCTAAAGTGTTTCAACGTTAAAGATGAATGTGTTTTAGAAATGTTCTAAAAAGCGTTTAGAATATGTGTGGGATCTTAAATTTTGATCGAAACACTATCTGAACACATTTCTTGTCCTTGTAATTGTCAACAACACTTCCGCAACACTTTTTTTTTCCTTCGCGCAAAACAATCACAGCACATTCCTAATACAATCACAACACTTTTAGTTAGAAGTGTTTACTATTACGTTCTAATAGCGTTGCAAAAGTGTTTCACGCATTTGCAGTGTACATTCAAATTAAATCAGCATTTTTTTTTTCTTTTTTTTAAGTGACATTCCTACATATAAATATTGATGCACTTATACTTTATAAATACCTTTACCTTTACGCACCTGATGACTTTACGCACATCAGGAACATTGCAGCATAACAAAGTGGCGCACAAATTGAATCAGTATAGTTTTGTGTATGTGAATATGTGAAGCCAAATACACGTCCAAATTGAATCAGCATAATTTAACGTATTAGCTCTCTCACATATTAAGTTTTACGCAAATGTAAAATAAAACACATGAGATATAGCTTTCCTAAAATTACGGGATGTCGCAGAATACCAGCATCATATTTTAGATATGCATCAAAAGTTAATAACCAAATCTACATCAAAGAACAATAAATATTTTTTTAATGAAATTATGTGCACAAATGTTTAATCTATAACTGTCACACAAATAGGGTCAAATCGTGTTCAAAATATCTCAAAACGAAACATTCAGGATATCAACGAAAACTATATGGGCCTAGGAATCTAATAGTTTATTATATTAATATATATATATATACATATATGGAAGGGAGAAGAGAGAGAGAAAAAAAAGTCTACTCGGGTACAATCGAAGGAAATTGCATCATCCGGGAGACAGACATCTGCCGAGGATGAATCAGAACTTTTTTACTTTTATTGTTCTTTACTTTTCTACGTGAAAAAGAAATATCTCTGTGAACAGGAGTTACGTTTTCGCTATGCAAGCGTTAACATCTTATATGCCTGTGTGAATTATGTAAATTCTAATTAATCTGAAATGCGTCCTAAGTAGACTTAAATATATATATATATATATATATATTGGACCTATGTGGTCATCAATGTAAATAATATTGTACATAGTTATTTTTTATTAAACTTTAATTAATTTGATAATTAATTCTGAGAGCTCTTTCTATGCCTCTCTCTACATGTATATAAAGTAATAAAATTATCATAACCATTAGAAAATTAATAAAATTCTAATTTCAAATTTTATTTTGTGTATTTGAACTTTAAATTAATATCGATATTTCACAATTAAATGCATTAATATAGATTATAAACTAACATAGTTTGATAAAATTACGGGGTGAGATTTAATGAAGTGACGTGAATATTTATCAGAAAACATTTAATGTCAAATAGCCTTCATTATACATTTAAAGTTAACGGAAAGATTTCTCGTAGAAAATAAAACTTTTTAAAACATTATATTTGATAAAATATTCTACTCAAAAAGAAAAATTTTGCCTGTTCGGCTAAACTAATTTACTTGGATACTTTTCTTTAAAAATCACTGGCGTAAAACTTTTAGGTAATAGACTTGATAATAAACAAAAACTTATGATCGTAAAACGAAAATACTTTTTTTTCTTTTTATTTTAGCGGAGAGTATGGTTATCGACAATCTAAAAGTTTCTACTGCATGGATAATATCTTATGATTTTTAAGTACTTTATTTTTTCTAGGAGAAAAAAATATATATTAGAAAATTTTTGAAGATTAATAAACTGATCCACATATTTTATTTCAACGAGTTCTAAGAATTATTAATAAGCCAATAAAATGTGCTTAAAAAAACTTACTTTAGAGTGTGCAGATAATATTGGCAGTTTATAAGTGTGCAGAGAAAAACTGGTTTAATAACTATTTTACATGTGATATTTTAACTAAAAAAATACATTGAAGTAATGGTTGCATTGCCATTTAAATATTGTTTCAAAATTGTTTTAAAAGAAAATACATTTTCAAAAACTATAAAAACCATTTATCTTCTTTTCTTTTAATGGTAATAATCCCCCAACCCCTTAAAAAAAAAAAAAAAAAAAAAAAAAAAAAAAAAAACTGTTTTGAACTGTTGTCTTCTACGCACACTAGAAATGCTTAACTACAGTATCTCATACGGTATGAGATACAGTTACAGTTTGAGGTGTGCGATATGAATCATATTTTACAAATCAAACTGTAATAATCTATCTCTAGTAATGTATAGTAGTGTGAGTGCAACACGAAATTATTTATAAAGACAAGCAAACAAAAATGTATTTATTTATAAGAAACACTAATATTATCTCGCAGTTACCGATAAGCATATTTGAAATTGATAATTATTATAACTTCGACCTGTGGATTAAAAATAAATATAGTCGAACCTTGTTAACATGAACACGATTAACATGAATTAGCTTTAAAATGAACTGCTTCCACAATCCCCTTCCGAATGAAGATTACTTTCTGATTTACTGATAACATGAACTACAGACGGTAGCAAAAGTATCCGAGCATAAGCCAATAATTCCAATTTCAAAAAAGTACACTTAATACTGTTTTGTAAATAAATCGTTGTCGAATCATGTTCTTAGACTAAGTACATGACCCGACAAGGATTTATTTAACAAAGCAGTATTAGATGTATATTTTTTTTAGACAGGGATTATTGCTAGTGCTCGGATACTTTTGCTGCCGACTGTTACTGATAACGTGAACAAATTTTTTATTCCTCTTGGGATTCGCTTTAACAAGGTTCGACTGTATATAAATACTCATTAAAATAACATATTTAATTTTAGGTAATAAATTAATAAGAAGCAACAAGGGAATATATTGACATGCTCTGATCTTAAATTAAAAGCAAAGAAATGTTGAATATTTTTCTCACTGAAAAGATTAATAATTGTGCGGGTATTTAAAGATTATCATTCTGTATCTACTATTATTATTTTTTTTTTCGATAACTAATTGATTCTGATAAAGCTAATTGAATCTAATTTATGTTCAACAAATTAATTCTCCGTATTTTTGTAGTTTTTAACATTTATTACCGTGAAAATAATTCTGATACTAAAAAAATAAAAATAAATAAATAAAAAGAGCTATAATGACGTCAATTTTACCCTGCAAGTTTAATTTTTTCACAAGTTTTATATCAATTTTAATATTTAAGTGTGAATTTCTTTTCATTTCAAAAAAAATTAAAATCAATTCGTAAACTTTTTTTGGCAACAATTAAATTAAAATAAATTATGTATTTTTGTCTAAAAAAGGGCTTGTTCAACTTTTTCGATACTGTCCGTTTCGATACTGATTATTATTAATTAAAAAAAAAATAATAATAATAATATTAATAATAATAATAAGATTTTGATGAAATTCTGGCAAAAGCAAAATTTAGTTTACTACGAAGGACTATTATTATTATTATTATTATGATTAATTTTAAATTATAACATTGCTTTCAAATTATTCAATTACATTTTCGATAAATTTTCGATTTTGGATAAATGTTCAACCATCGTAAAACTGGCGACAACGTTTTATCTGTAGATTGAGACTAATAGTTCTCCGTCCTAAAAAAAAAAAAAAAAAAAAACCTAAATGATTACTGCTATTTTACTTTAAGTATTTAGTTTAAAAAATTTATGTTTGTCTAAAAAATCCACAATGACAAATTTTAGGAAATTTATATTTAAAGTATTTTCAGTTTATAAAATCATATAAAAAATAATATTTTTTAGCCATTAAAATACTTTCTATTATTCTATGTTACAGTGCCACGTATTTTTTAATGTGGGAAAATGTTTAATCCTAGCTTCTCACAATGAAGAGTTCACATGAAGTTTGGTTTAATTATAATCTAAGATGTAACAATATGGAAAATCGCAAAAGGAATATAATAGTAGCGTCACTTGTCGGCTGATTAATCACCTGACATATTAATTTAGGTGCATTTATTTTATGTTGAAACAATGATATAGAGTTCATATACACATTGAAATTACAACATAGCAGACACATCTCGGCCGACATTCACTCAAATTAAATAAACATAGATTTCATAAAACCCTTTTCGTATAACACATTTTGTTTTGTGCAATGACATGGAATAGACTTTTTCTACAGTTTTGAAGCGTTCTATTAAACAAATCGTTACTTATAAACTAAACCAAAACATCACTAAATTGAAGAAAATTATAATATTTAAAAAATAAATAAATAAATAAATGAACGTTCAATTGTTTTAATATTCAAGTCCTGATAAAAACGGAAGTACACGAAACGCGATAGCAAAAAAAAAAAAAAAAAAAAAAAAAGGAAAATAAATATGCTGCAATGTAAACAAAAATTTCGATTTTCTTTCTTTCACCCCCCCATCCCCCCACTTTCTTTTTAGTGCGTAAGATTATTAGTCTCAGTCTATGGATTTTTACGATATCATTTTTACGATAGTTGGACATTTATCGAAATCGAGAATTTATCAAAAATATAATTGAATAATTTGAAAGCAATGTTATAATTTGAAAAAAAAAACTAATAGTCCACCATTCTAAACTAAATTCTGCTTTTGCCAGAATATCATCAAAATCTTTTTCTTTCTTTGTTTCATTTTTTTTTTTTTTTCTTTTTTGAAAGAAGCAGAAAAGAAGAAGAAAGAAACAGAAAATCAGTATCGAAACGGACAGTATCGAAAAAATTTTATTTATTTATTTATTCTGTTTTTTTCGCTCTTAGAAATTAAGGAGTTAAATAATTACAATTATGAATTGCGAAAAATAAAAGTACAGTTTTCAACCTATTTATTCGGATATATTTCCTCAAAGGCAATCGAAATCGATATTCTTCGATTGAAAAAAGCTTTTGTAAATCATACGATGCATTTTTCTCAATCATATAAACCTTCAATTTCTAAAGTAATTGCTCCCATTGAGACTTTTTTAAAATATAGTAAAATATCGGCTTCTCAAACAGAATCTCTGCGCCATATTCTTGCTGATTGTATTTCTTCCAATAAGACCAGATACAAATCTAATCTATCTAAATCTGAGAATGTCTTAAAGAACTAAAATCTAATCAAAACCTTGTTACTACTGAAGTCGATAAATGTGGCCAGATTGTTCTCATGGATAAAATCGATTATGTTGATAAAGTTAATTCCCTTTTATCTGAAGGACTTTATACGGAAATTAAAAAAAGATCAAACAAAATCACTTCTAAGCTCTATACAAAAAGCCGTTAAAAATTCAATTGTTCTTCAGGATAATACTAATCCTCTGTTTTTCCTTCTTCAGCAATTTGTGCTCGTTTTTATGCTTTACCAAAAGTTCATACAAATAATGTTCTCCTCAGAACTATTGTTTTGAAGATTGGTACTGCTACTTATCCTCTCTCTAAATTTTTAGCTTCTATTTTTTCTCTTTTATGTAGCACTAATAGCCATACTATAAAAATTTTCTATGATTTTGTTTATAAGTTAAATAATCTGAATCCTGAAAATTGCTCAATGTTATCCCTTGATGTAAAGTCTTTTTTTACTAATATCCCCAATGAAGGTGCGCTTGATTGTTTAGAAAAAAGATTACATGAATTTCTTTATTCTGACATTGAAATCAAAGAATTTGTTCATCGAACTAAACTTTATGTTTACAAAACTACTTTTGAATTTAATAACAAATGTTATAAACAGTGTGATGGTTTAAGTATGGGCAATCTTTATCTCCTATTCTTGCCGATATCTATATGCATTATTTTGAGGAAAAAATATTAAAGGTGTTAAATTTAAAATGTTGGTTACATTACTTAGATGACACATTCATTCCTGTTGAAAATGCTTTTGATATGTCAGCCATTCTTCAAATTACGAATTCTGTTTATCACCATATTCAGTTTACCTCCGAGTTAAAAAATTGTAATCAACTTTCCTTTCTTGATGCTTTAGTTACTACGTGCTATTCCTCTTTTAAAACCTCTGTGTACAGGAAACATTTCTCTGTTTCAAACCCTCTCCATGCTCTCTCTCTAATCATCCGGTTAAACAAAAAATTGGCACCTTTTACACTTACGTGTATCATGCCCTTAAAATTTGTTCTGATACTTCTTCTCTTAAAGAAGAACTTAATTATTTAAAGTCTGTTGCTATCAAAAGATATTTTATCCCCTCTATTGTTGATAAAGCTTTTAAAAAATTCAGTTGAACGGCTTATAATTCTACTCTTTCCACTGAGAATAAAATTAAACCCGATAACCTTGTTGTCTTGCCTTTTTATCCTCCCTTATGTTTTAAATTAGCCAACGTTTTGCAGCGTTTTAATTGTCACGTTATTTTTTAACCTGTCAATAAATTTCAATTCCCCTCAACTAAATCCCCTGTTTCCGAGCTTCAAAAGTGGTGTATTTATAATGTCCCTTGTAATAACTGCGATTTATCTGACATTCGTCAAACAAAAAGAAATCTTGAATGCCGTTTACAAGAACATTCTCGGTATATTGTTAAACAAGAAATATCTAAATCTTCTATCGCGAAGCATAGATGGAAATTTGACCAGAGTTTTAACTTTCAGCATGCCAAAATTATCTTTTATGCAAAACGCGTTGCCGGACTAGATTTTTTGGAAATTTATCTATTTACCATAATCGTGATAAAATTGTCAATGCAAAATCTGATTCCACTTGGCTGTCTACAGCTTGGACAAAATTTATTTAGTTCAATTAAATAATTTCCTTAATAAATTAATAATAACAATTTTAAAATTAAACATATAAATAAAAAAGAAAAAAAAATAAGTTAAAAATTAATTAAAATTAATAAATAAATAGTTAGAAAAATAAAAATAAAAATTATTCCTTCTTTCCTTTTTGTGTGTGTGTGTGTTTGTTTGTTTCTTTTGTTTTTCTGTTTCTTGGTTGTATTCCTCTCTGTTTGGTCTTGCTGAATGCTTCCTATTGATTAGTTGTGTTGCTCCTCCCCCTCTGGATTTCGCCCTGCTTTCAGTCTTGCTTCTGCTTCCCAGACAGTAGCACGCATTTTTTGCATCTGATGAAAACGACCACGTCCTTTCGAAACCAGTTGTACTGTATTCAATTTTATGGTGTATGAAGAAGCTTTAAAGTTTAAATATTGAGAGTACACTATACTGACCAAATGTTCCCATTTTCTAGGGACAAATGGGGACGCCCCCCCCCTTTTTTTTTTTTTTTTTTTAAGGCATTTTTCTAAGTTTTAAAAAATTGTAGAAACTAAATTATTAATCAGTAACACTTTATTTTTAGCCCTTATTTATTAGGAATGAAAAAATGCATCCATAATTTGATAATTGTAGCAATTTTGTTATGCTTCTCTATTATAAAGGTACTTTGATCTGGTCAGCCTAGAGTACACCAATTTTGAATTTAGTTTTATGGATATTCAAATTTGTAGCGGTTTGGAATCCACTTGAAACCATGGGACCCCGTCTATTTAACGAACCTTAGACCGAGAACTCAATCCTCGATATTTTCTGTTCATAAAGCGATACCTCCAAGATGTTCTACCGTTTCCTATGACTAATTAAACAACACTCCGCTAAGGGCAAACACCGCTTCGTTGAAATCTAGTGTCTTTTACTTGTTAAGTGACTTAGATTGATGTTTGGACTTTAAGTATTTCTAAGGGATAATTTTGGTGAATTTTGTAGACCACAAAGTGTTGTAAATAACGTTCAACATAATGAAATTATCACACGTTACAAAATTTTGATCTATTTACTGTATGTTAGATGACATTTCATGCAAGCATATTTTAATGTCGTTAATGCTGCGTTCAACATAGTGAAATTAGCATACGTTAATTGTATGCTTTAAGAACGTGGTCTTTGTAGGAAAATGGTATGCATATGAATTAGGAATTAGCTTACATAAAGTCGCACAAAATATTCAGTTATATAATGCGATCGTAAAAATGTTTAGTGCAAATATCTATGAGTTACATGGAAATTATTTTACAGTCTTTTAGTGTAAAAGTGTTTGCGGTTCGCGCGTATAGAGAAAAAATTATTTAATGCATTATGGCCTATAAAAGGTATTTCTTTTATGCGCATTTGAAGCTCATATTTTATTTCATACATTATCAAGACGTTTAAAGTATACATTTAAAAAATACGTTAAAATATATGTTTTTTGTAAAAAAAAAAAAAAGATGTGCGAATAATCCCTTTAAAGGGTTACACACAAATAATCAGGTCAATAAATTAGAGTCATTACATTTCTATATATTTATTTATTTATTTTAATAGAATATTTCTTAAAAGCAATAACAAAATAAGTAGATTACATTGCACAAAAGACGTAAAATAAAAGAGCTCGAAATAAATCTATAAGTTTCATTTTCAAAATCCGATATTTTTCTTTAACACCATTCTTGTATTTGTACACACACAAACAATTCAAGAACCGATATAAGTATCTTTCCTACAGTTTGAAACGTGGCAGAAAATCTTTAAAAAGCTTTCAACTATGGCTGGGTGAAACATGAGAAAATAATCCAAAGTCATCCATTTTAAGTAAAGTGGAAAAGTTTCCTCTTAAAAAAAAAAAATAATAATAATAATAATAATAATAATAATAATAATAAAATCTATATAAATTTAGGTAGTTTTTATTTATACAAAAAGCTTTAGATAAATTGTATAATTTATACTAAATTCTGGTTAGTTCACTAAAAGTATTTACTATATCTAAAATAGTTTATACATTTCAAATAATATTGAACAGAAAAGTGTAACTTAACATAAAAATGTCATTAAAAAAAAAAAAAAAAAAGAAGTCTATGTATCAATTAAGATATTTCAGAACCTGCAATGGCAAAAAGGAAAATAACTCATGTTTGTTTCTCATTTATCTATATATATAAAAGGGTAAATTCACTGATTCACTCACTCATTCACTGACTCAACACGGCTGTGGCGATCCTATGGGAGATAGACTTGCAAATTTTGGTGAGCACGTTGGTTTTAGGAACCTGACGCCCATTAAGGCGGGATTTTGCGAAATATCCCCCCTCCCATTGCGGGGGAGGGGGGGGGGGGTTAGAAGGCAAAAACCTCCTTATAAGCATAATTCGGCTCCAAATTGTTCACAGTGAAGAAATTGCAGAGAGAGAATCTAGACTTAAGTGTAAAAAAGCATTTTCTGCGAGTTGAGTTTTGGATTTTTAAGGAGGGAAGGGGTAAAAACGATTTTCGGAGGCAAATTTAGCAAAATCCGGATTTTCGAATAAAACTCTACCAATAATAGTCCAAATGTATAGAAAATAGCCAAGAGTCTTCTTGAGTATATTTCCAAAAACTTACTTTTGATTTTTTCTTTTCGGTATTGGGGGGGGGGGGGGAGTTACGAGGGGGCAAATTCGACCCCCTCTTTTAGCGCTCCGTGGAAATCTATAAGAGCTAAGGTCACAGATTTTAGTGTGTGGCTTATTTACGTGTATCCAACACCCATTCTAACAGTATTTTGTGAAATCTCCCCTTCCCCATTGGGGGTGGGGTGGGGACAATTAAAACGTCTCCAAGCATATATGATATGTATGACTTTGCTTCCAATTATCTCAGTAAGATTAATTTTTATGTGGGGAATGTTTATGCGTTCCCAACACGCACTGTAAAGGGATTTTTGATATTTTCCTCTGCCCCAATATAAGGGCTGGAGTATGTGTGCTTTTAAGAGTAACTCTGCTCCAAATTGTCTGAGGATAGCGATTTTTTGATATGTTGATTGGTTATGCGTACTCAAGACAAAAACCTTAAAAAAAGATTTTGTGAAATTCCACATTATCCTACTCGGGGCTTTGAGGGGGGGGGCATAAATATGTTTCCATGCGTAACTCTGCTCCGGACTATCATAAAAGAACGATTTTTATTTCTTTAATGTGCGGGCTGGTTATGTGTTCCCAACTCGCACTACAAAGGGATTTTGCGAAATTTCTCCCTCCTCTCCTTTAAGGGCAGGGGGGGGGAGGAACACGTTTCCAAGCTTAAGTTTGCTTGAAATTATCTCAGTAAGATTAAATTTTATGTGTAAGTCGTTTTTGCGTTTCCAGCACGCACTATAAAGCAATTTTACAAAATTTCTCCCTCCCCCTTTTAAGGTCGGGGGGGGGGTAAACACGTTTCCAAGCTTAACTTTGCTTCAAATTATCTCAGTAAGATTAATTTTTACATGTGAGTTCTTTGATCATTCCTAACACGCATTATAAAGGGATCTTACAAAAATGCCACCTCCCCTCCTTCAAAGGCGGGGAGGGGGGCAAAAAACGCTTTTAAGAGTAACTCTGCTTCCTATTATCTCAGAATAGCGATTTTTTTTATATGTCGATTGGTTATGCGTACTCAAGACGTACACTATGAAGGGATTTTGTAAAATCCCACCTGATCCCCCATTGGGATGGGGGTGGGACAAAATCATGTTTTCATACGTAACTCTGTTCCAAACTATCTTTGACGATTTTTTATGTGCGGGCTGGTTATGCGTTTCCAACACGCACTATAAAGGGATTTTGTGAAATTTTCCTTTTCCCCCCTTTAAGGGTGTGGGTGTGGGGGGGGGCAAAAACACGTTTTAAAGAGTAACTCTGCTCCAAATTATCTCAGGAAAGCGTTTTTTTCATAGGTTAATAGGTTATGCGTACTCAACACAAACAAACTAGAAAGGGATTATTTGGAATTCTGTGCTATCACGCCCTTGAGAGTTGGAGGGATTAAAAGCACGTTTCCATACGTAACTCTGTTCAGAACTATCTTAGAATGGCAATTTTTGATGCGTGGACTGCTTATGCGTATTCAACACACACTACAAAGTGATTTTGTGAAACTCCACCTTACCTCCCCTTAGGGGGCGGGGGGGGCGGAGAAACATGTTTTCATGTGTAACTCTGCAGTAAATTATCTTATGAAGGAGATTTTCGATGTGTGAATCAGTTATATGTATCTAACTCATAATATAAAGATATTTTGCCAAATATTCCCCTCATTTCCTTTAAGAGCGGCCGGGGATGGGTTTAAAAACCGCGTTTTAAAACATAACTTTGCTTCAAATAATCTTAGAATCCCGATTTTTTAATATGTGGGTTAGGTGTGTGTATGCAACATGCACTATAAAGGGATTTTGTGAAGTGTGGCGAGTGGGACAACGACTATCGAAGGTACCAGAAACTTTAACTTAGATTTTGACTGATTTCAATGATTTTATTATTATTATTATTATTATTATTATTAATGATATGGTATTTTGGAGACTTCATTTCAATATAATGACCAGCAAAGCGGGCAAAGCCTGCTAGTCGTGTATAAAGCATAAGATTAGATATAATTAAAACAAACCAAAGATATTCAATACCGTAAAACCAGGTTTCTTAGAACGTGTGTGTGTGTGGGGTGTGGGTTACTTGAACCTTACATTCTTTCGAAAGTGTAAAATTATTACTGAGCAAAAATAAAGTGGGAGAGGGAAATGTAAAAATATTTAAACACAGATAAAGTCTTGAAAACTGTTAAATTAGGTTTTGGGGGTAGAATAATTGATTGTGGGTACTTTCGAAAATGTAAAATTATTTGGGGAGGCAGATGGGGCGGGGCGGTGGGCACAAATTTTTAAATACATGTTAAGCCAAGGAACTTGGTATATTTCAGGTTTTATTTATTTATTTTTTTTTTGGGGGGGGGGGTGAGAAATCGTTAAGGAATAGACGCAGGGAAGGGCAAAAATATTGATTTAGAGACACAGCTTTGTAAATTGGTATTAAGGTCATTGTGCCTAAATGCGATAACCCATAAATGCGACAAAGTTCTTCTACTCAAAATCTAAATGCTTAAATCACAAACTTATAAATCATAATGTAACATACACATTTCAAGAACGGTTCGCGAAACTTTTCATTAAATTTTAAAGGTTTTTTTCTAGTAAAATTTTCTTTTGCAGTAAACATTGTCCATTATGGCTTTCCGACGTCTTTTCCTAATTGCGATGAAAAATTTTCAAGTAGTAACTGTAATTTTATCCTTTAATCTTTCAAGGTCAAATAACCACTGTTACGTCATGTGCTTGAATACCCTTTATACCTACCAGAAGAAAATAAAAAAAAATACTACATTTTTTTTAAAAAGAGGGGTTAAAAACTTTTATCGCATTTAAGGGTCTGTTTACACCATTTTCCTAAATGCGACAAATTTTATCCCTTAAATGCGGCAATTTTTACAGTTGATATATTAAGGGAAGTTTAAGCATTTTTTCCTTTTTAACAATTTCCAACAAGATTTAAATGTGACTTAGGCTTGTCTGTCCCTCTGTCCGTCTGTCTGTCTGTCTGTCCGCGCTCTAATTCCTGTAGGGACACCCGAAAGTATTCCAAAGCACTGTGTTCTATGAGAGGTATTGCTGTAAACCATATTTAATACCTTAACTGTATACAAATCTTAGTGAAATTGAATCATGTTATTCAAGTTCACTATCGGATGTTTCATATATAAAATGAAATAAATACCACCACTAGTTTGTACACAGGGACAATCGAAAGTACTCCAAAGCATTGCGTTCTATGAGAGGTATTTCTATAAACCAAATTTTAATAACTTTACTTTCCACAAAGTTTAATGAAATTGAAATATGTTATTCATATGCACAAAAGAATGCTTTGAATAGAATATAGCATGATTAGCATTACATTTACAGGGCCACACAAAAATATTCAGTTACATTAAGAGCTGTTCATAAAAATTTGCTATAATTTCAATTTCGTTTACATTAAGCGTTTTTAACATCGTCTAACAATTTTCATCTGTGAATATAATTTCAGTTTAAGTATCTGTCTGTTCGTCTGTCCGCGCTCTAGCTCCAGTAAATATTTATGTAATTTCTTGAAACTGATATATGTTATTTAAGTTCACTATCGGATGTTCCCTACTGAAAAAGGAGTTAATATCTCTACTGGTTTGTGTACAGAGGCACCCAAACCTTTTACAAAGCATTGTGTTCTATGAGAGATATTTCTATAAACCATATTTTAATACCTTTACTGTACACAAACCATAATGAAATTGAGAAATGTCATTCAAGTTCACTATCGGATGTTTTATATATTAAATGGAGTAAATACCACCACTGGTTTGGGCACAGAGACACTTGAAAGCATACCAAAGCATTGCGTTATATGAGAAGTATTTCTATAAACCAAATTTTGATAACTTTACTTTCCACAAAGCTTAATGAAACTGAAATGTGTTATTCATATGCACAAAATACTGCTTTCTATAGAATATAGTATGTTTAGTATTAGTTTTACAGAGCAACAAAAAATATTCAGATACATAAAGAGCTATTAAGAAAAGTTTGCTGGAATTGCACTTTCGTTTACATTAAGCGTTTTTAACATTTTCTAACAATTTTTAAGTGTGAATATAATTTCAATTTGTGTATCCGTGTATCTGTTTGTCTGCCCATCTGCCTGTCTTTCGGCGCTCTAACTCCGGTAAATATTTATGGACTATCTTGAAACTAATATATGTTTTTCAAGTTCACTATCGGATGTCCCCTATTAAAAATGGAGTGAATACGTCTACTGATTTGTGTACAGGGGCATCGGAAAGTACTGCAAACTATTTTTTTTTCTATGAGAGGCATTTCTATAAATCATATTTTAATACCGTTACTTTACACAAATGTTAATGAAATTGAAATATGTTATTTAAGTTCGCTATCGGATGTTTCCTATGTGAAATGGAGAAAATATTACCACTGTTTTGTGTACAGGGAGACTTACAAGTATTGCGTGTATGAGAGGTATTTCTGCAAACCAAATTTTAATAACTTTACTTTGCATAAATCTTAATGAAATTGAAAAATGTTATTCATATGCAAAAAGGAATGCTTTTTATAAATACAGTATGATTAGTATTAATCTTACAGGGCCACATAAAAATATTAAGTTACATTATGAGCTATTAATAAAAATTTGCTGTAATTGCATTTTCTTTTACAATAAGCATTTTTAACACTTTCTAACAATTTTTAAGCGCGAATATGATTTTAATTTGGTTATCTTTCTGTCCGATTGTCTGTCTTTCTATCTGGCTCTCGTCCCGAGAGTTCTTAAATATTTTCAGAATTTTGAAAAATTGATATATGTTATTAAAGTTCACTATGGAATGTTTCCTATTTAAAATGCCGTTAATATGTCCTACACAACGTGTTTGTGTACAGGGAAGTTCCAATGCTTTGCGTTTTAGGACAGACATTTTTATAAATCACATCTAAATAACTTTCTACTGTAAAAATTATAAATAAATTGAAATGTATTTTAATATTCTAAAATAATGTTTTGTATAGAATATGATATGATCAACCTTCAGATTTACAGGACTACACTAAAATATTCAAATACATTAAGGGAAGCAATTATAATCTAACGGCTGGATTTTCTTTTGCATTAAGCCTTTTTAACGTTCTTCAACGATGTCTGAGAGCGGTTTTAAATTGAATTAGTCAATCTGTACATTTTTCTGTGCTACTCTCCTTTGTTTGATAATGCAGGCAAAGAATATTGAAAGTTATACGATACAACAAGCACGTACAATTGGAGAGTATTAATAACCAGTGCGTACTGCATGATTTTTCGTTCTTTTTTTAACACTTTCCAGCAAGGTTGAAAAGTGTCAATGACTTCGGTTTGTCTGTCTGTCCGCAGTCGAACTCCTGTAAATTTTCATGGAATTTCTTGAAGCTGATATATCGTATTCAAGTTCACTATCGGATGTTCCCTATTGAAAATGGAGGGAATTCCTCTTCTGATTTGTCTACAGGGACACCCAAAATTTTCCAAAGCACTATGTTCCATGATAGATATTTCTATAAACCGTATTTTGATACGTTTACTTTAAAGAAATTTTAATGAAATTGAAATATATCATTTAAGTCCACTTCCGGATATTCCCCATGTAAATTGAAGTAAATACCATCACTGGTTTGTATACAGGGACATCCGAAAGTATTTAAAAGCATTGCGTTCTATGGAAGGTATTTCTAAGCACCAAATTTTAATGATTTTACTTTGCACAAGTCGTAAATATATATATATATATATATATATATATATATATATATATTATTCATATGCACAAAAGAATGCCTTCCATAAAATACAATATTATTAGCATTATATTTACAGGGCAACACAAAAATATTCAGATACATTAAGAGGTATTATTGGAAAATTGCTTGAATTGCATTTTCGTTTACAATAAGCGTTTTTATCATTTTCTAAATGTTTTTAACACTTTCCAAGAAAGTTGAAGAGTGTTAAAGACTTAGGTTTGTCTGTCTGTCTGTCCGTGCTCTATCTCTCATAAATATTCATGGAATCAGAGTTACACATACACTACTCAGAAAAGAAGAGTTAAACACGGAGTTACACACTCTGTTATAAAAAGGCAAAGTTACACACACAATTACACACAAACTGTTAATAAAAATGCTGAGTTACACACACAATTACACACAATTACACACAAACTGTTAATAAAAATGCAGAGTTACACACACACTATTAGCAAAAAATTAGCGGTACACACAGCGTTACACACATTGTCAAAAAAGAAAAAAAAGAGATTTACATACGGAGTTACACACACTGTTAATAAAAAGGCGGAATTATACACAGCAAAAAATCAGTGATACACGAAAAGTTACACATTGTTCAAAAAAAAAAAGAATTGAACATTGAATTACACACAGTGCTAATAAAAAGGCAGGATTATACACAGAGTTACATGCACTGTTAATAAAAAGGCGCTGTTAATAAAGAGTTACACACAGAGTTACACACACAGAGTTAATAAGAAGGCAGAGTTGCACACACACTTTTAATTACGTACAGGGTTACACACACTGTTAGTAAAATTACACACGTTGTTTGCTAAAAATCAGCGATACACACAGTGTTACACACACAATGTTAAAAAAAACTGTTTATAAAAAACAAAATTACACATGGAGTTACACACACTGTTAATAAGATAGAAGAGCTACACACACACTGTTAATTGCATACAGGGTTGCACACACAGTGACAGTTTCACATAGCGTTACGTACACTGTTAGAAAAGTTCAACAATACACACAGAATTACACACACACTGTTAAAAAAAAAGAAGAGTTACACACTGTTAACAAACAGCAGATTTAGGCACAAAGTTCCACACAATGTTAATAAAAAGGAAGGGTTACACACACTGTTAAAGGCAGAGAGTTACACAACATTTTATCTTGAAATAGTTATGTGGTATTAAGTATTTTATAAACTATAAAAAAAGAACGAAAAATCATGCATTACGCAATGATTATTAACACTTTTCAATTGCACGTAATTGTTGTATCTTATAACTTTGAACGTTCTGTGCCTAAGTTATCACACAACAAACAAACAGTAGTTCTGAAAGGCATACAGACAGACTAATTGAATTCCTAATCATTCTTAAACACTGTTTGAAAGTGTTAAAAATGCTTAACACAAAAGAAACCGTCGCCCTTCGATTGTAATTCCAGCCCTTAATCTATCTGAAAATTTCAGTGTAGCCCTGTAAATTTGAAGGATAACAAAATCATATTATATACAAAACATTATTTTAGCAAATTAACAATAAATGCTAATTTCTTTATGATTTTACAGTTGAAAGTACAGTATGAAAGTTCTTTAAATGTAAATTATAAAAATGTATGTCCTAAAATGCAACGCATTGGCATTTTTTGCGCGTTCCTGTACATAAACATGTTGTACAGTACCTATTAATACCCTTTTTATTTGGGAACATTCAATAGTGAATATAAACAACATATATATATTTTTAAAAATTCAGAAAATATTTCCGAACGCTAAGTGCGGTACATGGACAGATAGACAAATGGAGATTCGGGCACATAGATACAGAAATTGAAAACACGTTAAGACTTAAACAAGAAAGAAAAATCATGCTGTACCTATTGATTAGTAACACCTTCCAACTGTACGTAATTGTTGTATCGAATAACTTTTAATATTCTTTGCCTACGTTGTGAGGTTGAGACGTCAGAACGTCACCACAATTGTTTTAAATAAGCTAGATCCAGCAAAGTAGAAAGTGGGGACGGTTAAAATCGCTTCGTCGCCAGTGATTCGGCGAAAGTTGAGGTCGAGTTAGCTTTGTGTCAGCCGGGTGCTGCAATGAAAGACTTAGATTTTGAATGTTAGATAAATTAGAAGTGATTTTAAAAGGACGGATTGAAATGAAGAAAGAGGGGGATGTAGGAAGAAGTATAAAATGGCGATTGTTTTAGTAGATGGGAGTGGATGTTGGAGGATATTATAGTGGATGTCGGAGCATATTATAGAGTGGATATTGGAGTATTATAGTGGATTGTTGAAAGTCTTACTTTGGCGAATATTGAGTAGTAGAAATTTAGATGAGTGAGGAATAAGTCATGATGAGTGTTAGTACGAGTACTTGCTAGCGCTCGTGAAAGTGAATTTCGATCTGTAGGGAATCCTCTGATCGAAAGTGAAGTCGCAGCAGTGGAGTTACGAGTGCAACCGTCGCTACACCTTCAATTGCTTGCTGGGGTGAGATATTTAAGATAATCTAATTTAATTGTTGATATATATATTTTGATTGAGTAATACACTGACTGAACTAGTATAATTGTCAGGCCACCCTCCCCATTAATCTGCTCAAATAAACTTTAGTTATTGTTAATTCAAGTCTTGTGTTCTCTTACTTATCCATTTAGTGATCTAATTACGTTAAGATGGAGTTTGCGTCAACGCAAACTTTACAACATTATCACACAACAGACAGAAGGACTGAAAAATATACAGATAGACTAACTGATTTTAAAATTACTCTTAGGCATTTTGGAAAGAGTTAAAAAGGCTAAACGCAAAATAAAATGCAGTTATTAAATTATAATTAGAGCTTTTGATCTCTCTGAATATTTTAGTCTAGCCCTTTAAATCAGAAAGTTAATCATACCATATTCTATACAAAATATTATTTTAGAATATTAACAATACATTTCAATATTTTTATGATTTTTGCAGTAGAAAGACTTAACTTTCAAAAAATTCTGTCCTAAACCGTAATGCATTGGCATTTTATTTATTTATTTATTTATTTATTTTTTTTTTGTCCCTGTGAACAAACTAGTTGTACAGGATCTATTAATGTCGTTTTGAAAGGGGAACATTCTATAGGGATAATGTTTATAAAAATAACACTCATAAAACACAATGCTTTCAAATGCTTTTGGGTATCCCTGTACACAAACCAGAAGAGATATTCACTCCATTTTCAATATGGAACATCCGATAGTGAACATTAATAAATTCCATAAATATTTACAGGAGTTAGAGCGCGGGCAGACAGACGGACAGATACACAAACTGAAATCATATTCACACTTAAAAATGTTAGAAAGTGTTAAAAACGCTTAATGTAAACGAAAGTGCAATTCTAGAATTGTTTTATCAGTAGCTCTTAATATAAATGGATATTTTTGAGTCATCCTGTAAACCTAATGCTAATCATGCTATATTCTATGCAAAGCATTTTTTTCTGCATATAAATAACATATTTCAATTTCCTAAAACTTCGTGGAAAGTAAAGTTATTAAAATTTCATTTATAGAAATATCTCTCATAGAACGCAATGCTTTGGAATACTTTTAACTGTCCCTGTACATAAATCGGCGGTGGTATTTCCGCCATTTTATACAAGAAACATCCAGTAGTGAACTTGAATAACATATTTCAATTTAATTGAGATATGTCTACAGTAAAACCAATAGAAATACCTCTCATAGAACACAATGCTTTGAAATGCTTCCGGGTGTCCGTGTACACAAACCAGTATAGGTATAAACTCCATTTTAAATAGGGAACATCCGATAGTGAACTTGAATAACATATATCACTTTGAAGAAATTCCATAAATATTTATGAGATTTAGAGCTCGGACAGACAGACAGGCAGACAAACAGGCGGACAGGCAGATACACAAAACTGAAATCATATTCACCCTTAAAAAATATTAGAATGTGTTAAAAACGCTTAACGTAAAAGAAAGTACAATTCTAGCCATTTTTTTTTTCAATAGCTCTTAATGTAACTGGATATTTTTTGTTCCACCCTGTAAATCTAATGCTAATCATGCTGTATTCTGTGCAAAGCATTCTTTTGTGCATATAAATACCATATTTAAATTTCCAAAAACTTCGGGGAAAGTAAAGTTATTAAAATTTTATTTATAGAAATATCTCTAATAGAACGCAATGCTTTGGAATACTTTTGAGTGTCCCTGTATATAAATCGGTGGTGGTATTTCCTCCATTTTATACAGGAAACATTCAATAGGGAATTTGAATAACATATTTCAATTTCATTAAGATATGTCTACAGTAAAGGTATGAAAATATGGTTTATAGAAATACCTCTCATAGAACACAATGCTTTCGAATGCTTTTGGGTGTCCTGTGCACAAACCAGTAGAGGTATAAACTCCATTTTCAATAGGGAACGCCTGATAATGATCTTGAATAACATATTTCAATTTCATTAAAATATGTCTACAGTAAAGGTATGAAAATATGGTTTATAGAAATACCTTTCATAGAACACAATGCTTTGAAATACTTTCGGGTGTCCCTGTACACAAACCAGTCAAGGTATCATATTGACCCTTAAAAAATGTTAGACTGTGTTAAAAACGCTTAACCTAAACGAAAGTACAATTCTAGCCATTTTTTTAATAGCTGTTAATGTAACTGTATATTTTTGTGCCACCTGTAAATCTAATGCTAATCATGCTATATTCTGTGCAAAGCATTCTTTTGTGCACATAAATATCATATTTAAATTTCCAAAAACTTCGTGGAAAGTAAAGTTATTAAAATTTGATTTATAGAAATATCTCTGATGGAACGCGATGCTTTGGAATACTTTTGAGCGTCCCTGTACATAAACCGATGGTGATATTTCCTCCATTTTACACAGAAAACATCCTATAGTAAACTTTAATAACGTATTTCAATTTCATTAAGATATGTCTACGGTAAAGGTAGGAAAATATGGTTTGTAGAAATACCTCTCATAGAACACAAATTATGCTTTGAAATACTTTCGGGTGTCCCTGTACACAAACTAGTAGAGTTATAAACTCCATTTTCAATAGGGAACGTCCAATAGTGATCTTGAATAACATATATCAGTTTCAAGAAATTCCATAAATATTTACGGGAGTTAGAGCGCGGACAGACAGAAGGACGGACAGACAGACAGACGGACAGACAGACAGACAAACCGAAGTCATAAATACTTTTCAACCTTGTTGGAAAGTGTTAATAACAGTTTTCAACCTTCTTTGGAAAATGTTAATAACATTAAAGTAACTCCCATGCATTAAATGCATTATCGCATTTAGGGAGTTTGAACATCGCATTTAGGACATAGTACCTTAAATGCGACAAAAATTTCCTAAATGCGACGCTGGTATATATTTTCGTAAATTACTGATATTTTTTTAATTTCTTGAAAAAAAATGACACAAAACACTAGTTTAGAACTATGAGTATAATATTCAACCATTTTTTCTTTCTTTTTATAATTATTTGTTTACTAAAATGTCATAAGTTTCCTAAATGCGATAAACTTACCAAAAATCATGTCGCATTTAGGCACAATGACCTTAATAGGTTTTCGAGGTTGAAGAATTTATTGTGGATATTTTCAAAGGAGTAAAATTAATAGGGGCAGACGGGGGGGAGGAAGGCAAAAACAGGTGGAACATGAAGAATAGTATCGCTACCTTCCAAACGTTAACCACCCAGATACATTGTAGAATCTGAGATATAGTCTTCCTGTGAGCGGGAAAAAACTTTGGATAATAACAGCGGCACATGCTGGCCAATTCGCGCTTTAAGATTTATGGAATTGAGAAATCGATTACACATACTTTCGAAAGTGTAAAATTATTTGGAGGGCAGGAAAATGTATATATATGAAATTTAAAATATCGTAATAGCATTGAAAATTCGTACAGCAAGGTTCATATTCCTAGTGATAGCTTAAGATTTGTCTGGTGTTACAGTTTCTTATTCGACTTGGTTTCTTGAGAGAGTGTCGGTATTCTTATGCCGACACTCTCTCAAGTATTGGTAAATACATAAAAAGAAAGTATTGGATTTGGAAATTTTTTACCTCTGGTTTTCGCTGGATTTTCACATTTTAAAATGTTCTGAACCACTTTTATAAAATGTCTATCCCTTTGTATGTATAAAATATTTTATAGACTCTGCATATTAGGAGCCAGAATTTAATAAATTGTCGATTTCATGTATAATGTACATACATCGAATAAAATTTAATTTAGATAAATTCCGGAATGAAAGAAAGAAACAAACAAACATTAAATAAATTTACCAAAAAAATTCGAGTGTCAAAGAAGAATATTCCGCGTTCATTTTTAGTCAGCAGTCATGCGATTAGTGCGATTTTAAAAGTGCTTATGTGTAAAAAAAGTTACTTATTTTAAACTTTTTAACAATTCTAAAGATATTTTGTAACTTTTTTTGCTCGTATGTCTGTTCGTTTTCATCCCACATGAAATATTATCTATATTAATAAAATCAGAGTTTTGTCTGTAAATTTGTCGGAATCGAAAAATTTTGCGATATCTTCACGTTTTACACCCCATGAAAGCCGAAAATGACTTCAGAAAATTTTGCCTGTGTGTGTGTGTGTGTGTGTGTGTGTCTGTGTGTGTGTCATCGTGTCAGAATGTCGCTTTATTTGTCCGGGCATCACTTGAGAACGGCTGGACGGAATTCAACGATGCTTGGCAGGAATTTAGGTCTTCACCCAACTTAAAATTATATCTATCAACTTTTCAGAAATCCCCCCCGTTCTCCCCCTAGGGGGTAAAAGACTAAAACACGTTTGTCCGGGAATCACTCGAGAACGGCTGAACGGAATTCAACGGTGCTTGGCAGGGATTTAGGTATTCACCTAACTTAAAATTATATCCATCAACTTTTCAGAAATTCTCCCCCGTTCCCCCCTGGGGGGTAAAAGACTAAAACACGTTTGTCCGGGCATCACTCGAGAACGGCTGGACGGAATTCAACGGCGCTTGGCAGAAACTAAGGTCTTCACCCAACTTAAAATTATATCTATAGAAATTTTCAAAATTCTGATTAGTGTTTAAATTGTGGGTAAAAAACGCCTGCGCATGCGCCATAAATATTTTTTCACAAAAACGCTTTGAATGGAAAAATAAAATGCAAAAATAAATTTTTAAGATAAAGACTTTTTTCATTCGCGTGAATCGCACTAGAAATTATGAAAAGATTTAAATGAAGATTTGCCATCTGAGTTTCATACTTTAGTTAATTTTAAAACATCTAATTGTCGTATCGAAAAACTGTTTACACTCCAGGATTCAGAAAAATCATCTCTTTCATTTGGTACTGAATTTGTAACGATAGGTCTGATACTTCTAATTTATTTTCCCCTTTTTCCGTTTTTCCGTTGCCACTAAAAATTCATACTTTAGTTATTTTTTTTAATATCTAATTGTCGCATCGAAAAACTGTTTGCACCCCTGGATTCAGAAAAATCGCCTCTTTCATTTGGTACCAAATTTATAAATATAGGTTTGATATTTCTAATTTATTTTACCCTTTTTCCGTTTTCAACCTAGATTCGATATGGAACAGCTTTAGTATTGGATCCCTTTGGCAAAATTTGAAATTCGGAACCGAAGTAGCTCGGACGTTTCTCGCCAAGATCTTTGATTGCACAATTGAGATAGCCAATTCAGTTCATCGCAAAAATGGCTTAAAATATTTAAAGTCACCAAAGGGTTCCCATACTAAAGCTGTGCATTTTGTACTTATTTATTTATATTTTCTATTAAAGACTTCTGTGGTCACGAAATTTGGTGCGTAAATTGTTTGTTTGCATCCGGCACTTATTGTAACTGGATTTCACGAAATTCGAAATCTCCCCCCCCCTTCTCGGAGTCGGAGGGCAATAAACGGTATAACTTCTGTATAACCCCACAGCTGAATTTGGCGATTTTTCTTTGGCGTTGTTTTGAAGGATAACGATGTCGTTCTGGACTGTTTGTGATATAATATGGCAGCCTAATATTTTGCTTATTTTGGATTTATGATTTAGATTATGATTTTATCATTTATCATATATGATTTATGATTTTTAGATTTATGATTTAGCCATAATCGCCAACAAAAAAAATCGCCAAATATCGTTGTGGGTTTATAATGAAGTCGTTCCCAATAAACATGTGTAAAAACATGTTTTTCCGTTTGAATTCGCTTTGAATTATCTTAGAATGGCGAATTTTGGTGTGCGGATATTGATTAAGTGTACGCATTATGTACGTTAGTGGGATTTTGCAAAACTTCGAACTCACCCACTGAGGAAGGGGAAGTAACAAGTGGGTAAGTTGTGCCGAAGACAGTGGAGACCTAGACTCCTCACTTTGCGAGCGAGAAAACCTCTACCAATCACAGCGAGAACTTGGGTTATTAATAAAGATATGGGATTTTGACAACTTATTTAAATTTAATGTCCAGCGAAGTGGGCAAATCCTGCTAGTTATTAATATAATCTATATATTAATAGGCAAGCATAAAATTTGTAGTCCCTTTTTAACATATTAATTATGGGAGTAGAGGGTTAAAAATGGTATCATTCGAAAGGTATGGTTAGCCGGAAAGTGCGAATACAAATATTATTTTCTTACGATGTCAAGAAGGTATTTAAAAATACATTTATTTTTCATGCATTTTCCCCCATTTTTCCCTTTTATACACGCATTCCTTTACATTAAAAAATACCTAAAAGTAGAAAGTTGTTAAATCTGGCAATTTCATAAAGCTCAAATAAAACCATAGACACAGTAATAATGTAGCATCACTATACGCAAGCGAAGTGATGACGTCACTGTCTGTGCATGGAGCCATGAAAAAGATTTTCTATGTTAATCGTCCATGGGATTTTTTGTAAAAAATTATTAAAAAATAACGGAAATTATCTGCCGATTTTAATTCCGATATTTGGGTATAGTTATAAAAAAGTTACTGTCTACATGTGTTTGATTGAGTTATTTTTTCTGTAAAATTGATAAAATTTTAATTTAAAATCACAAAACTCCAGAAAAAAAAAATGGCAAACTTCCAGTTTCGAATGTAAACATAAATATTTCATTTCAAAGGGTGATATTTAAACAATAAATATTCAACTAATATACTAAATAAAAGGAAAATGGATTTGTTACTAATGGACCATATTCCTTCTTTGGGTTCGAGACTATAAAAAATCAGCTGTTTTCGGAAAACAATTCTCAACTCTACCATAGCAAAGCATTGTGGCCTACAAATTTTTATCTTGCAATATTATTTATAAGAGTTACAGATTATATGAAATTGTAGTAAGAGTGATATTGTTTTGTTTTTAATCCATTTTTAGTAATATACTTTAATATTAATCAACATATGTATTATTAAAAGTTGCCATGTGAACTGTGGCGATGTTAAATTTAAATGGATGTTCCATTTAATAAATTCCTTTATTAAAGTGATTGAAATTCTAATTATTTAAGCTTTGTTGTCTATATATATGCATGTGTGTATAAAATGTTCTTATTAATCTTTTATTCATTATATATATATATATATGTGTGTGTGTGTATACATAAAATGTTCTGCAATTTTACGATATGGAAGTCTTAACTTTATCATTCGATTCAGTTGTTTACATTTCTCTTTTGTTCTTGTTTGAACAGATATCTGATTAAGTTTCACTGGAGAAATATTTAGGAAAATGTTATGCGTAACAATAAAAGGGCATCCTGAATCTAATTTGTTTACAAAATATCGGCCACGTGTTTGGCGATTTTACCTACTGTGACGTCACAGGAATATTGTCCATTGCTGCATGTATAAGTAGACGATACGGAAAAAATTCCGATTTCCGTTTTTTGCTGAATTTACATGTTTTGAGCTTTCTTTACGTTTCAATTAACTGAAATTGGCTACTTATTTTTTAAAAAAGTGTCTTTATTGCTAGTTTTTGTGGGTAGAAGAAGCAAGTAGAAGATACATAAAAACTTTTGATTTCCGGTTTTCGATGAATTTACACGTTTTGAGATTTCCTTGCATTTTAATTAAGTGATATTGACTACTTATTTTTATTTTTCAAAAACAGGATTTATTATTCTTTCCTCTGCATATATAAGTAGAAAATATAAGATTCAGAAAAGTTTTAGATAAAGTTACAAGTTTTGAAATTTCCCGAACTCAATTCGACCATTTTTGAAAAATATCCTTTTTTTTTTCTTAATTTGTACTTTTTTTTTTCTTAACACTGTACTTTATGAACCAATCGAATTAATTTAACAGAATTTGATACTTGGCTGGGCGTTGGTTTGACATGGTACCTATTAGCTTCTGGGCTGTATCACACAACAAGGGGCGTTTTCACGTTGCGATTTTCTCTCATTTCAGGAAAGGCTAACATCTACAGAGAGAAATAGTTATATTAAGTAAAACTCTGCTGATTCAGTTAGAGTGAATATCGGCAAACAATTGCCGCAGCTGTGTTGCAATTGCATTCCGTTTAGGAGAAGGCAATAACTTTGCTTTGCCTCGCTTTGCAAAAAAAAAAAAAACATGGTCGAGTTTCGACCACTGGGCGATACTAGTTATAATTAATTATGATTTGAATGCTTCGAAATTTATATTTAACATTTAGGTTTCTACAGCATGTTTTCAATGCAAAATCATACAGATATATATTAATAACTGCTTGTGTACAAGTCATAGAAGGGACCACAAGTGCATTAATTCAAATAAAAAATAATAAATCATTGAAATAAAACTGTTAATAAAAACTCGCTTTTTTACTAAGTTCTTAATGGTAAAATGCGACAACATATATTTATTACTGCATTCGTAAAAGTATTTATCAACATCCTTTCATTGCACTAAACTTAATGAAATCAGCATACGTTTTTTAGATGCAAAAAAGCAAGTTTCATATTTAAAAAAAAAAAAAAAAAAATTAAAGAAAAAAAAATAAAAAAAAATTTAAAGAAAAAAAAATAGATGGTATTAGTATTATGTGTAATGTTTTTTTGCAAAAGTGTACCAAAAAGCCGCGGAATTCTGCTCTCGAAGCTAATACACGGGAAATGTCAAAATTAATCTAAACTCGAGTTCATCTGCCTAGCTTGCGGTGTTTTCCGTAGTTGTCTCAGAAACTCCTATAAGTACCAACTAGGACCCCTTAAAAAATCTCTACGAAAGGCTTTCTACCAGGCATAGAACCTACTTGAAATTCGTCGGAATTAATCCCTACGTCATCTAAGGGAAAAAAAAAAAAAAAGATTTCAGAAAAATACTACTGGATTTCAGAAAAAAATACTAGATACCAGAGGAAATGATTGAAAATGTACTTTGAGTAGTCCTGTTTTGTGATTTTATTTATTTATTTATTTATTTACGTGTTTAAAATTTTTAGAGAACTGTAGCCAACACAGTATATAGACAAAGTACCTTACAGTTTAAAATCAGCTGATTCTATTTCCTTCTACGTGATGCAGTTGGTAGGAATGATTTAAAAATATGTTATAGGTATATATAATACGCAGTTTTAACTTTTGATGAGCAGCAATTAAACACGCACATTTTTCATTATTTTCATAATCATTATTATTTTAATTATATTTATTAACACAGAAAATTATTATTATTATTTTTTTTTTTTTTAAGAACTGAGGATTATTAGTCTCAATCTGGGATTTTTGCGGTGTCATTTTTCGATAGTTGGACATTTATCTAAATCAAAAATTTATCGAAAATATAATTGAATATTTTGGAAGCAACGTTATAATTTGAAAAAAAAAAAAAAAAAAATAGTCCTCCGTCCTAAACTAAATTCGGCTTTTGCCAGAAGTTCATCAAAATCTTTTTTTTTTTTTTTAAGAAAACGAAAAGAAAAGAAAATTAATAATAATCAGTATCGAAACAATACTATCGAAAAAGCTTTTTTTAAATAATTTTGAATTAGGAAGCGCGTGCAAAATGAAATGAAAATAAGTAAAAAAAAAAAAAAAAAAAAAAAAAAAAAAAACGAATTTAATGCTTTAATTTTTATATAAAGCATGATCGCGTGCTATCTTAAAAAGTAGCAGTAAAATTTAAATTTTATGTGGTGCATGTGGCATCTATAAAAATTGTTTTAAGAAATAGAATAGAATTAAGAAAGCAACGGTGTTGGCTGCATTTTGTTATATAGTTCGAATTTTTGAATTTTATAGAAGTAATATCTACCGTAGGCAGGGCCTGATTAAGGGGGAAGCTCGCTCATACCGGAATATTTTTACAATTACCTTTTACTTCATGTTGTAGAAATTCCACGCTTTGACGAGGAAATATTTTTTATAAAAAATGAACGGTGTAAAACAATCCAATTTACTCACCGTTATTAGACACCGGAATTCTTTTAAAATAATATTTAATGAAAATTTTCTGTTTATTATAGGAGGAAAGTATTTGTTAAAAAATAACGGTGTAAGTATAAATAATGTGTGAAGAGCGAGCTTCCCCCTTAATCAGGCCCTGACCGTAGGAGTAATTTCTTTTGTTAAAACTATAGGGAATTGTTATGCGAGCAAAAATGATGCTACTTTATTTTTTTAAATAATGACATCCTTTTTTTACATCATAATGTTTAAAATGTGAAAAATAAATAAAATAAAATAACCCTTTAATCTGACTACATATAATTAATTGAATATATTTTGAGGTTGCTCTTGGGGCTTATTTAAGGAATTGCGCCCAATAAATAATAAAAAGTAAACATTAGGTGAAAATATTAAAATGGTTATGGAATTACAAATTCTTTTAATGATTATATGAAAAAAGGTTTTTATTTTATTTTTTATTTTATTTTTTTTAAAGTTGTATGAGCTTAATGTCGAAAACTATTCTAAATATTTTCCAACCAGACTACTAAATTTCAGCATTTTTTTTAGGACTGAGGGCCTATTAGTCTCAATCTGGGATTTTTGCGTTGTCGATTTCGATAGTTGGACATTTGTCGAAATCTAAAATTTATCGAAAATATAATTGAATAATTTGAAAGCGATGTTATAATTTGAAAAAAAGAAAAAAAAAAAAAACTAATAGTCCTCCGTCCTAAACTAAATTCTGCTTTTGCCAGAATTTCATCAAAATCTCTTTTTATTATTATTATTATTGAAAGAAAAAGAAAAGAAAATTAATAATATTCAGTATCGTTACAAGCGATATCGAAAAAGTTTTTTTTTAAATAATTTTGAATTAGGAAATAAAAAGTGCGCGTGAAATAATATGAAATAAAAATAAGTAAAAAAATGAATTTAATGATTTAATGTTTTTGTTTTTCGGGGGCTGCTCATGCATATAAAAAATGCGTATTAAAACGAGTCGAAGAAGGAAGCGAAATGAGTATTGAGTTATATTACGATAAATACGATATATAATATGATACGATATATTAGACCTATCGTCCATGGTTAGTAGGCATTTTCGTTGAAAGAAATAGTTTGTTCGTTCGGTGCAACTTGCACATTATTCCCGTGAGGTACAACTTTCACATTAGTCCCTTGAGGAACAACTTTCACTTTAGTCCCGTCAGGTACAACTTTCACATTAGTCCATTGAGGAACAACTTTCACTTTAGTCCCGTCAGGTACAACTTGCACATTAGTCCCCTTTAACTATAGTGTTTTTTTTTTTTTTTTTTTTTTTTAAGCTTTTACGATTCTACAAGAAACATAGATCAGAAAACTGGACAATTTGCAATTGTGAAATGGCAGCAAGCTTACATCTTAATTAATTTGGGTTTTTACTAACGGTTTATTAATCGAAAACTTTGAATTGATTCTTTAAGCTGTTTCAATTATCAGTAATAATAGCTGAAAAAATAAAAAATTATATTTATCTTCATGCGCATTTGATTAATAATTATTTTCAAATTATTCGTAGCAAGCAAAGATTTTAATTTTTCAAATACACTAAGTTTATTTAAATAAATCAGTTGGTTGTATAGTACAAAAATTTGTATCATTTATGTATTCGCTTATAAGTATATACTGTCGTATTTTATCCGTCGAAAAACTTAGTAAAAAACCAAGACTTTATTGAAAGTTTTATTTTAATTACTTAATACATTTTTACATGAATTGAAGCACAATTACTTCAATTGTTTCATACTTTTATGATACATATCTTTAAGCAAACGAAGGATAATGCGATTAAATATTTAAAAATAAACGCTATATACTTATAAACAACAATTTAATATTTTTCGTTAAAGTTTAAAGCGTGGAATTAAATGTTATTCTCAATGGGGAAAAAAACCTTTTCTTTCGTTAAAATTAAAGTAACGTTCTAAAGTAATGCTTGATACAGCCAGTCTGTATTACAGGTGAAATACAATGGAGCTAGCTTATATTTGCATCATAATGCACAAAAGAATTAACTGTATCTAATCTTTTAGGCATTATTCTCATGGGATCTTTTAGGAGTACCTCTATAAAATACCGAGATTTAATTTTATGAAAGATGAGAATTGCTTTTTTATCCTAACATAAAAGAGGATTAATTAACTTTGTCGTGGTTTACATTTTTCATGGAAAGATTTTTTGTTTGTTATTTTGCTCTATTATTCGTAGTCAAATGTTATTTTAATATCATACATAAAATAGGAAATAATATTATAATAGTTTCTGACTAATCAAATTGCAATAAATTAAAGTATTTGCATAATAACATTTTTTTATCTTCGAAGGATAAAAAATATATAGCATAATATTATTAACTTAATTGCGGATAAGTTTTTTTTTTTTTTTTTTTTCGTTGCATAAAATAAAAATAAATAATCTTCCAGTAGATCATATTTGCATAAGACAATGAAAACAATAGTATTTTCTGAAAACTTACATAATTTTTAAAAATATTTTCTCTTAATCATATAATACTTAAAATACCCTTAAAATACTCGTATTAAAAATATTTTATAAAATTGTGTTTTATTTAATAAAATGTTTGGCTAATATTTTTCCATTAATTATAAATTTAAATACTTTAAATGTAAAAAAAGAAAAAAAACTAGTATGTTGTGGCCACCACAAGACTTTCTTCTATATTTTCCTATAAATATTCAATCAGTAACAATATTTAAAAAAAAAAAAAAAAAAAAAAAAAAATACGATTTTTTTTTCTAAGTTTTTTTTTTTTGTTAAAAGTAAAAAAAATCGATAACTTTGTTTTAAATTATCACAGATTTATGGTTCAACCATTCGTTTTAAAGGTATTGACGAGATCTTTCGAATGATACCCATCTTCAAAATTCAACCCCCCTGGGGGGGTACTTCCCTCCCAGGGGGGGAACCGATGCCCCCCCATGCACAAATTTTTTTTCCTAGTTAACTACTACTATTATCAATAATTCATATTAATTTTACAATCACAAGTTTAAAATAACTCTCATTATGCCCATTTATACGGAATTTTGTCCTATAAAATGCGATCACAGCGCCACCTGTTGAGCTATTGATCCCCAAATCTAATGGGCACCAGTTCATGTCAGGGTGCAAGTAAATACCAAGTTTGGTTAAATTTCATTCATTGGTTCGTGAGATACAGCGTCCACAAAAAAATGATACAGACACACAGACAGACAGACAGACAGACAGACAGACACACAGACAGACAGACACACAGACAGACATTTTTTAAAAACTATCAATTCGTGTTCAGGACATCCCAAAACGTGTAGATCCGTCAAAAAACGGAGGTCGAAAATTTTCGCGAATCCAATACTTTCTCTATATTACATATAGAAGAAAGTAAAAAGCTAATGTTTTTAATATTTAGCGTACATCATAACTGATCAATAAATATGATGAATATAATATCATATTTTAAATTAAATTTTAATGAAATTGGAGTTTCCGTTGGCGTTTCCAATATTATTTGATAAATAAGGCAAAAGCGAATTTGTATTTTATATGCTTTGTATTGCTTTAATGGATACTTGAGAGACTGTTTCAGTTTTTCAAAGTGTTGTATCATAGAAAACGGAAGCTGAATTACTACTAAATAATGTATGTAACAAATGTAGATAAATGAATAGAAATCTGATAAAAATATAAAACAAATATTAAATGTTAAACTACTTTTATCAAGAAATTATAAATTTCCTTTTACCTCTGTATCTAATTTCAATGTCGAAGTCTTCTTTTGTTTTTAATTATAATGATAAGCAATTTATTACATATTGGTGGAAGGACCGTTCTTACTGCTTACTTGGATACTTTTCAGATTTTCCATTTTTACAACCTTGTATCATATAAAACGGGAAATAAACTGCTACTGGATTAATTGGAGATAAATTAATAAAATTTCGATAGAAATGTAAAATAACTACAGATGGGGTGATAAATTTACTTTTTAAGTGGTTAAAATTTCCTATTCTTTTACGACATTTCACTAGTAGAATCATTTAATAGAAGCTGCATTTTTACAACTTCATTTTTAATCTGCTTATTTCTTTCAAAATGTGATTTTTTTTTTTTTTTTTTTTTTTTTTTTTTTTGTTTATGATGTAACTGGAAAAAATATTTACAGTTAAAAAAAAAAAATAAAAAATAAAAAATAAAAAAAAATATGTGGAGTTTAAATTTACGGAATATTTCATCAGAAAAATTATCGCTCCGACGTCCACCTTAAAAATATATTAATGCTGGCGTTCTTTTTGTTTCCATTGTGAACAGCATACAATATAGCTTAAAAAGGAAAAAAAAAAAAGAATAAATTATTTTAGTCGATTGCAAGGGTATGAGGGCATATCTTTACGTTTTATATATGTCTGAAAACAATCGACTTAATAAATAATCTAAATATTAATATTCATTTCCTGAGGGAAAAAAATAATATAAAAATGTATTCTTAAAAAATATATTTAAATTAACATATTGCAGTATTATAAATAAATCTGTTACCATAAAGGTTGGTAAAATGTTGAAAAAAAAAGAATGTAAAATGTTTATAGTTTTTTTTTTTTTTTTTTTAAGTTTGTAAGTATAGTAACTTTTACTTTAGCAGAAGGTGATATTTTATTTTTCTTTTAAATAAGTTTTTTTTTTTAATTTTATTTAATTTTTTTTTTTAATCAACTATTTAAAAAACGATTTATTTATGTGTTGAAAATATTTTATACAAAATGTACAAAAAATATTTGTAAAATTAACAAATTAAGATAATTTCAATAGCTACAATATTTTGATATTCTTTTGCAATCATCTACATGGAAGAATACTTATCTACAAGAAAATTTCTTTCTTTGGATTAGCATCAGAGTATTGGATCTATACCTGGATCATGTGTCCTTCACTTTTTTTCTACAGTCATCATTCAAATGTGTCAAGAAGCTATTGAGCTGAAATAAGAAGTTGAAATGGTCAAAAAGAAAAAGAAAAAATGTGCTCAATCAGTCGGAAATGACAACTTTTTTTTTTTTCTTTTCTTATATCTGTGATTGAATATTTATTGGGAAATTTTATAAATTCTTCTAGAATAGTTTACTAAAATTCCACAATATTCATATTTAAAGAGGAAAAGTGATATGTTTTTTCGTACGAACTTGTGTGATTCGCACGCGTGTTTCTGCATATATTTCAATAAATAAGAAAATACTATCAGCAAAGTTAAAACGTGTTTACGAAGTTCTTTCTACAGTCTATCTGTCCATCCTTTCATGTTGAAATAATTTTAAGAATTACTTGAAACGTTGTTCAGACTTGCGATTTTTATTTTTATTTTTATTTTTATTGTTATTATTATTATTAAATTAATAACTTTACTTGGTTGTGTGCAAGCACATACAAAATAATTTGGTTTTTTACAGTTTATGATAACCAGTTTTGTAAAACTAAAATGAATATTTTAATTTATTAATATTGAGGAAAACGCAGAGAAATTACAAGTTAACTGTAACATGTTTTAAATAGAAAATAGTATAGTGTTTAACATTAACTATAGATTAGATTTTGTTGAAATTCATGCCTTCAACAAAAAAATTCAGGTGCATTATGAGATAAGAGAAAAATGCGTGAAATGCAATATGAGGGCCGCAAGAGGTTGTATTCATGGTTGTATGCTTTCAGGTTGTATTCTTTCAGGTTGCTCAGAGGTTGTATGCTTTCAGGTTGTATTCATGCACTAGCGAGCTTCGCCCGCTAGCGGGTCCGTATTTTCAAATGAATCACTAAAATTAATGAATCACTAACAGTAACTTTTAGTGTTAAGAAAAGAAATAAAAAAAAAAAAAAAAAAAAAAAAAATCATTTCTGATTGGGTAAAAAGTCGGTCCGGGTCCAAATAAAAATTTATTTCTCAAATCAAATTTTTATTCTTAAGAAAAGAAAATTTAAAAAATAATTTCTCATCAGGTACAAAGTCGGACTGGGTCCTCACTGTCTACGGCAGCGCAGTCCCGCGCGCGCTGCGCGCGTTTAAGTTAAGGAATACACGCACTGCGCGCGCGTATTCCTTCCCTGACCCTTCGTGCCCCCTAAAAAAATCATTTCTGATCGTGTAAAAACTCACACCGTGTCCCCACTGCCTTCGGCAGCGCAGACCCATGCGCGCTGCGCGCGCACGTGTGAAGGTATACGCGCGCTACGCGCACATATTCCTTCTCAAGTCAAATTTTTTTCTTAAGAAAAGAAATTGAAAAAAAAAATCATTTCTCATCGGTTAAAAAGTCGGAACAGGTAGGTCACCACTGCCTTCGGCAGCGCTGTCCCGTGAGCGCGGTGCACGCCTATATCTTCCCCACCCTTTCAGCCCTTCCTAATTAACCTACATATATAAATTTTGAACGGTCAAACTGAATTAGCTGAGATGCAAAAGAAAACCTAATCAGGTAACCTCAAAACGTGTAAATCTGGTGAAAACTTTCGATAATATAAAAAACTTTAAAATATCTTTCGAATGATGTATTAAAAATAATTTAATCATAATTAGAAATTGAACTATTGAAATTTGAAAATATTACAGCGCCATCTGGCGGTAGAAATTTCTGTAATCTACTGTTCGATTCCAAATCAACAAAGCTATCAAATGATGTATTACTTATGAAATTATTTTAATTAGTAGCTGATATACAAAAGAAAACCGATTCAGGAGACCTCAAAACGTGTAAATGAAGCGAAATCTTGAATCCCACTTTCGATAATATAAAAGTACTTTAAAATATCTTTCGAAAGATGTATTAAAAATAATTTAATCATAGTTAGAATTTGAAATACGCGTATGAGAATAAAATTTAATTTGCAATTAAATTGTACATTTTTTATTTATTTTGGAAACCCGGTGAAATTTTAACTGCTACTTCGTCTTGTGATGTTAAAAGTGTGTAGCAAGTTTGAAATAATTTTGAATAAAATTGAAGCATTTTGAAATTTGCAATTTTTATTTCCAGTATAAAATCGGTAAAGCAGGAAGTAAAATCTATTTATTCTTTCGCCCGGCGCCATGGTAACCGAAATACGTCTATTGCGAAATTAATAAAACTCTTGTGATTTGTTGCCAACTTTTTTTTCATACTTTAGTTAATTTTAAAAAATCTAATTGCCCTATCGATAAGCTGTTTAAACCGTCGGATTCAGAAAAATCGGATCTTTCATTTGATACCTTATTTGTAACGATACGACTGATATTTCTAATTTATTTTCCACTTTTTCCGTAAAAATGTCACTTTTTAAGCATTTAATCATGAATTCTGGGTCATTTTTCGGTAGACAAGGGTGGACGTTTTAATTAATATCTCCGCTAATTAGGGTCGCACCGCTTAGCGAATTATCGCGATGTCGAGATGAAGAAATTCTGCGTCTGTTGACACCGGTTTCGAAGCGATGCGACCATTAGCGCCGAAGCTTTAGCGGTCACAAGGCATTTCTCACAGACAGACAGACAGACAGATAGAAAGACAGAAAGACAGATTTTAATAATATTAGGAGATTCTGCTTTTTGCCTCCAGCAGTACCAAGGTTAATTATTTCGACACGCAAGAACTGTGCTGCATTTTCAAATTTGTCCCGTTAGCTTAAATTTTTTTCATTAATTTTCATTGAAGGCTATTATTTATGGGTTTATGTGCATTTTTCTGCAATTAGTTAATAAGTCGTGCAGAGGTAATTCCAAAATCAATCAAAAATATAAAAATATCTTATATTCTTTTTAGTTTTTTGAGTATTTCAAATCTTTTTTAATATATTTTATATTATTATTATTTTTTTTTTTTTATTAGTTATTTTTTTTTTTTAATGATTTATTTATTTTAAGAAAATATTGGCGCCGTTATTCATTTAATTTTATTCTTTTTTTTATTATTATTAACATTACAAGTAAGTGAGTATGACGTCTACATGGCGACACAACAGCAATTGTCTCCACATAGTCAACAAATATCGCAAATATAACACTCAAAAATAACAACAATAACATCCTATGGCACATTTGTTACCTAAAACATTTTTAAAGATTTTTTTTTTGTCTAGTTTTCATTTGTACTTATACACTGCTCGACATTGAAAATGTAGCACCAAGAAGGAATGATAATAACGGAATGAAATTTGTTGGACACATACATTATAGTAGGAAGAACAATTGATTAAAATTTCAGGTAATTTGGAGTAATATGCACTGAGAAAACAGTACATAAACAGCGACCTCTGTGAGTAATAACAGCACATATCTGCCTAGGCATTGAATCGAACAGCGATTGTATGACATGTACGGGTAGAGCACTTCATGAAGTTTTAACACAATGCCACAATTCATCGATCGAAGTTACTGGTGAGTGGTGGGGAGCCAGTCGCTTTTCAACGATTAAACAGTCATTTTCATTGGTGCGAGATCAGGAAAACGCGCTGGCCCGAGCAACAGTCGAACACATTCGGCATCAATGAAGGTCCAGACAATATGGACAACTTGCGGTCGTGCATTGTCCTGCTTAAATGTTGCGCTTCGGAGGCCTTGAACATAGGGCAGAGCTTTGGGCCTTACCTCGTCAGAAATGTAATGGCTGGTATTCAGAGTGGCGGGAATGCAAACAAGAGGTGACCGGGACGTGTATCCAATGGCACAACAAACCATCAATCCAGGAGGTGAATCAGTATGCGGCTACCGAAATTCTGATTACCCTCAAAACTGCATCACTGATATGAGAGTCATTAATGTGTGATCGAGGAGGAACCTGGACGCAGGAATGGCGTGAAGTCATTTTCAGACAAATCACAATCCTGTTTACAGCATCAAGATTGCCTTATCCGTATTTAACGGCATTATGAATAATGCCCACTGCCAGCTGAGATTCGACATCATCGTACTGTCCATCATTTGGAATGATGTTATGGGTTCCCATTGGATACACGTCTCGAATACTTCATGTTCGTATTCCTGGCACCCTGAACAGCGGCCATTAAATTTCTGATGAATTAAGGCCCGCCCCTCTGCCCTGTATTCGAATCCTCCGTAGCGCAAAATTTAAGCAAGATAATGCTCGACCGCAAGTTGTTTGTATTATCCGGATCTTCTTTGATACAGAATGTGTTTAACTGTTGCTCTGGCCAGCGCGTTCTCCTGATCTCGCACCAATGAAAATGACTGTTTAATAATTGAAAAGCGACTGCCCCCCCCCACTCACCAGTAACTTCGATCGATGAATTATGGCATCGTGTTGAAGCTTCATGAAGTACTAGCCGTACATGTCATCCAATGGCTGTTCGATTCAGTGCCTATGCAGATATGTGCTGTTATTGCTCACAGAGGTCGCTGCTTTATGTACTGTTTTCTCAGTACATATTACTCCAAATTTCCTGAAATTTTAATCAATTGTTCTTCCTACTATATAATGTATGTGTCCAACAAATTTCATTCCGTTATTATCATTCCTTCTTGGTGCTGCATTTTCAATGTCGAGCATTGTATATATATATATATAATAAAATGAAAAACAATGTATATTTTGATATTTACACAATATTGGTATTAAATTTCTTATCATCTCGTAATGCACGAATTAAAAACAAATGTCTAAATTCAAAGTTTCCTGTTTGTTTGGAAAACATCATTATTAACTCAATAGTCGATCAAAGTTTCCCTACCATCAAGATTTTGTACTAGTAATACTATGAATATGTCAAACAGGGTTGCTGCTTTCATAATCCACTTTTTATTTTTTCATTTTAGTATTTCATTATTATTGTTTTTTACCAAAAAGGATTTGCATTTAATTATATCAACTTGAAACAATTGTTGTTTGTTTTTGAAAAATTTCTTTTATTTTTTACCATCTTCGAGAATCTAGAAAAAAAATTGTATGTGCAGTTTGCTGTATGTTATTAAAAAAAAAAAAAAAAAAATGATAGTTATTATCAACCATTCAAACATTTGCTGAATTTTTTAATAATAGATAAATGAACTAAAAATAATTGTGTTTAGAATATCTTAAATATAAATTTTGAGCTATTTTCACACCAATGCATTTCTATATGTAGTTAAATATGTATGAAATGTACGCATTTGCGTAAGCATGAATACCATTTTATTCATTTAATTAACTAAATCATAACACAGGCAAACTTTATAGACAAATAATTAGTTTTTTATTTTGCTAATACGAAGCGTACGAATATGTATTCGATTCATAAAATTACTTAAAACTCATAGGCATTACAATTTATCGTGAGAAAAATAACATTGTTGATAAAAAAAAAAAAAAAAAAAAAAAAAAAAAAATAGAATCGGCGCCATGCTCTTAAAGTTATCAGAATCACTGGAAGGATAGTTCGCAAACGTAAGCACAATACTAAGTAGATATTTGAAAAATGTCAATTTCTATATTGTAGAATAAATGATTAATGCTTTTTGGTGCAAGATCAAAACCTGGTTAAAAATACAGAAAAAAAAAAAAAAAACTAATTGGAAAATGCGCTTATTTATTTATTTAATTCTCTATTTATTTATTTGTTGTTTTAACTTCGCAAAAATGCTCTGTGTGGGCGTTTTAGAAAATTTAACATATGGAAAATACGCACTATAAACTCAAGCAAAGGAAACATAAAGAAATAATTATAATAAAGAAATATATACGCTTAAGACCAGAAGACCAACTGCAAATATCTATATTGATACGTATAATAATAAAATAAATAAATAAAACAGTTTTTTTTTTTTTTTTTTTTTTTTTTTTTATAACAAACAGAAAGCAATGGATTTGAATATTTATAAGTAGCCTTGAACTCAGAGTTCCCGACTTTTATAAGTTATTCACGAACATTTTTAGCTCCGCATCTTTTTCATACCGGAAATTTTGAAAAATGATTTCTTCTTATTTAATCGTTGTCACATATTAAACAGAAATAATCTACAAAATTTCTGGTGCGAAAAGAAGGCGGGGATAAAAATGCTCATGAATAAATTATAAAAGTTGGGAACTCTGCTTGTACTACAGTGCGTAAAATGCATAGTGTAGCAACCGCCCAGCAGAAGAGTGCTTTATAAATTAATCCTCTCACCAGAAGTTAGTGCGATCGAAATTTTTGCTTGAGGAACCGAAAATAATATATTTATTGCTTACATATATGCTTAGATCACGTGATTGAGCTGACAAACCTGGGAAGAGCCAACGAATTCTTATGCAATGTTCACGATTTTTGGAAAAATTTCGATCACAGCGCTATCTCCAGGCTTAACTATTTTAGCAGTTTTAAGTATTACGGTTCTAAACGCTTGCCACACTGTATATTCTAGAGCGCTGTACCTGTACACTGGCTATAAATAGTATATGCGCCACACAGTGTACTGAAATTTAATATATTAAAAGGAAAAATGGCGTAACATAACTGAAAATATAATTTCAAGCATTTCCACTGATAGTCCGTAATAATATAATTTTTTTTGTATGAATCTGCACGCAAAATATCAATGCTGTGCATACCATTTTCTACTGATACCAATCTTTTGTGGATCATACAGAATATTATTTTTATTACTCAGGAATTAAATAATGTTTATTGGTCAATTTATTTGTTATTTCGTATTGTGTAATACAATTCCGTAGTAAATCAAATTTCAATGATATGGAGGAGAAATGAACTCTAACAACAATTTCAGTTTTAATGTTCACTCCTTATATATACAACTATTTTTTTCTTTTTTCATCACTGTATGTGTTTGAATAGCTTCATCCAATAACTCATTTAATTTGTAACATCATAAATAACTCATATTTGTCCTTGCATACTGTTTGCAATTTTAAACTGAAACTGGTCGCTATCAGTTAGAGTAAAAGTGCATTAAAACAAATTAGTATTTATAAATGTGTGTTTTGTGGACAAATTTACAAAAGGTCTTATCACTATTCATTATCTTCGAAGGATCGCGAAGAAACATTTCCTCTTACAAACTTTCTAAGCATTGTTCTTGAACATAGTTTATTTAGTCATATGCTTACATGTGTATTGCGCTAAATGTAATTTTTAAAATCGTGATTGGAATTTTATTAAGTAATAAAAAATTTAGAAAATAGAAGTAAACTTTTGAAATGTGAAATTTCATCAAGTTTTAAAAATTAAAATGTTGAAATTTAAACTAACAACTCTTGTAGAAAAATATCAGTTTATTCAAAAATTGAATAGCTAGCAAGGAAATAAAAACTGCTGTTTCTGTTAAATAATCAAAATTTATTGAAATAGTTCTTTGAGAAAAACAAAATAAATTATATACTAATTAGCTCAATTGGTGAGATAATCAGAACGTTTCATGATTTTAGTGTGCATTTTAGAAGTATTCATTTTACTAAATAGTTGTGATTTTCAACACTCTAAGGCTATGCATTTTTTGAATCACTGAACTGAATGAAACTATGTCACAACAATAGTTCTTTCAGGATATATGGATAAACAGTTTATTGCCCGATTTATTTAACCAAAGTTTTTTCGCAATTACGCTATTGCTTGATATTATAACTGAAATTTTCTCAATAAAATTTGTTACATAATTTAGGATCTCATCATTTATTAGAAATCGAGCAAAATTAAACTTCCTTTTTTGCGTTTTCAAGTCTTCCATTACTTGACAAAATATTTTTGATTATAATAATTCTTGACAATCGCATGGCTACATGTCAGTTATTATGATTACTCCTCTCTCAAAAGATTTTTCTTTTTGTGTGATGCTACTAGTGTAAGAGAAAAAAAGAAAAATTGAAATTATCTTGGTTGTAATAACTATTATGAAATAACAAGAAATTAAAGAAAAGTTAATGACATAAAATAGATGAAACAAACATATTTTATCTATACACATCTAAATAAAATAATTTTATTTCCTACTTTACTCAAGGAAATTTTCAATTTTGCAATTTTTTCTCAAAATAAATAAAATCTTTTTGTAAAAAAATAGATCCGACTCCAAAAAGCAACTACTATTCAAAAAACTGAAAAAAAAAAAAAAAAAAAAAAAAAAAAAAAAATGGTATGAAATGAAACTGTAAATTGACTCTAAAAGTATAAAAAAATTTCCTTCGCCAAACAACCAATAAAACTACAATTAATCATAACTTTTGATGTCGGCGCAAAATTAAATAAAATTTAATTAGTTTTTAAAGGTTTGTTTTTAGATCGGTAGCAACAAGTGCTGTTGTCTCGAATGATCCATTTTCATGTTTCCTTTATTATTTTATCACTGTATACAATTAGTCCATTAATAGCATCTACATAGAACAGTGAACATTCTTCACAATGCGTTATTTATGTTTCTACAAGAAAGTTTCTACAAGTTTTTTCTTTGCAAATTTGGTATAACTTTGATAACTATCATCCTTGGTGGCTTTTGGATTTTGCGATCAAAACGTAATGCAAAAATATACATGCAAGATGTATATTTTCATAATATATATTGTACGAAGTATTGTTTCATATTCTTGATTACTCTCTTAATATACCTTATCAAAATAGCAATGAGATCCCAAAGAAATTTGTTTGCCAGATAATTTTGCGATTTTTCATTCACCAAGGACGTCAGATACCAGCATCTTCGCCAATTTTTGCTGCTTACGAAATCTTATTTGTTTTCTTCAATCAAAATAGTTTTCGGCTGCGTTTTGCGGGTGACAATGTGAGATGTGTATTTGGAATAGGATTTGATTTTTGTATAGAAAAAAAGGTATAAATTTTTATTTAATTTTGCGCCGACTTCAAAAGTTATGATTAATTCTAGTGCTATATGTTGTTTGGCGAAGGAAATTATTTTATACTTTTAGGGGCAATTTACAGTTTCATTTCCTACCTTTTTTTTTTTTTTTTTTTTTTTTTTACTTGTTTAAATAGTAGTTGCTTTTTGGAGTCAGTTCTATTTTTTTACAAAAAGATTTTATTTTTCTCTTTCAGTGAAAACTTATTCGTATAGCAGAACATCAGAAGACGTTCGACGTCAGTTTCACAAATCACAACTTCCAAGAAAAGTGACATAACTAAAAAAATGGTTTATGTCACTGAAAAATACATTAAATGCACCCAATGTAAACAAAAAAGTTACATCTCCATCTAGAAAGTTACCCACTCGAGAGATAGTTGTGCCATTTTTATTCTAGTCAAGTTATTTTCTCTATATATTAAAAAAAAAGTTTCTGTCGCTGGCGTCAATTTTTCTTGTCTGCGACAGCATCTTCTCACGGAGGGCAAAGTGCTCTGCATCATGAGAGGTATCAATGTGTTCCGACGACTTCAAGGAAGGCATTTCAGCTGCTTAGAAATTTCTATCATTTTAATTATCGAAGTTATTAAGTAAAAACTCCGGGTTTGTAAAGGTACGCTATTTGCCACCGCACAGAAAGTTTCTCTTATGACGTTGTTTTTCTGTCATGACATCATTTTCTACGGGAAAATTAAAATGTGATCCATGGTGTAAGAAATAATAAAATCAATGTCAATGTTGCTGTTAAGAAAAATAGTTCTATTATTAAAAATTTCTTATGCTGTTTATCAATTTCTTATATGTTCTTTCGCGAATAATACTCGTGAATTTCCATTATCCATTATAGGTCAGCATTTAATTTGGTGATAATTTTGATATCTAAATCTGTATTATAACAAGTTTATTAAAAAGTTACTGAATTTTTTTTTTTTTTTTTTTTTTTAAGTCAGTTGTTTAGAGAGTGAGAAATGAAAATTTTTTGAAAAAATGTGGGGTGCAAGTGTAATGTTGGTCCACAACTGGATTTATTGATTTTTCTTTGGCGACGTTTTGAACGATAACGGCATAAATAATTAAAAATAAGCTTGATCAACTTTGTACATTAATAATGATGCCATTTTGAGAATCGCTTTTTGCTTTTGTTTACGCTTGGAATCCATGGCAACCATTTGCGAAAATGGCATTTCGCCATAATCACCAAAAGAAAAATCGCCAAATGCACTTGTGTTGTGGACCAACAATATATTAGTTCCCGGGAAGCATATATAATATATATATATATGCATACTGGGTATAACTTTAGTATATCCCCACAGCTGAATTTAATTAGCGCCGTTTTGAACGATAACGATGTCGTTCTGGGCTGTTTGCGATATAATATGGCAGCCTATATGTTGTGTATTTTGGATTTATGATTTTATAATTTATGATTTAGATTATGATTTTATCATTTATAATTTATGATTTTTAGATTTAGGATTTAGCCATAATCGCCAACAGAAAATCGCCAAATATCGTTGTGGGGATGTACTAAAGTTGTGCCGCATACTGATGATCCTTGTTATTTTTTCATGCAAAGAAAGGAAAATTAATTTTAAAATAAACTTAATTTATTTATGTACATTACAAAACAGACGCATTTTGAAAAACGCATTTTCATCGCATTTCGCCGTAATTACCAATTGAAAATCGCAAAATGGAGCAACATGCAAGTTGTTCCATTAGGCTTTAGATTATAAGTACTAGATTTCTTTTCTTTTCTTTTTTTAATTCTTTTTTTTTTTTACAAGCAATTACACCAAAAAAATCATCGCCAAATACTGACAAAAGTTTAAACGTTGCCGAGGGTCATATATAATAAAGTTGGAACACAAAATGGTCTAAATATTATAAATTTCTATTCTTTTTTTTTTTTTTTTTAAGCGTAATTTTTTATTTAAAAAGCAATACAAAAAAAAAAAAAAAAGTGGTATTAAATATGATTTGGCACCGATTCAGGCGTACCCAATTGAGGCAGTAGTAGAATATTGTCCCAGTTGAGGCGGTGGGTGGGAAAGCACTGGTAGCCGGCTTTGAGGTTACAACAATTGGCTTAGAAGCGCCCGTCTGGCTAGAAGAGCCGTCCTATTGGCTCTTTTCCCCCACTTGGCACTATCCAAGTGGCACTTTCCACAAGCCTTTGCGCATGCGTGCGAAGGAGGCCTATATCTTATCTTTTCTCTGTGCAATATCATTTTTTGATTTGCAACCGTCTTGTTCTGACGCAGACTGCTAGAACGTATGTAACTCGTTTTCGCAGCAATCAGTATCACGCACGTAAACTAACAAGGAGAATTTGTTCTCCGCAACTTTTTTGGGGAACTAAAGTAGGTCACCTCCTCGTGGTGTTTCCTCGAAACGTCGAATAAACACGGCTAAGAGCCTACTACAAATTTATCTTCATGTTTGACAAGTATAGTAATAAATGCGCCAAACAGACAAGTATAACTATCACCGCCTTAAACGGGAATAGCCAACAACCCTTTTCACCCTCACCGCCTCAATCGGGACAATTTTCATCTATCGCCTCAACTAGGAACGCCTCAGTTGGTACATTACCTGAAATATTATGTATTTCAATTTTACACTAAATATGCGAATTTCTACAACATTTTTTTTTACTTTTGTCTTGTGTTATAGACTCATATTCAGTGAAAAGCCTCACAGGGATATTAATAAGTGAAGCAAACCGGTGGTTGGAGAGCGAAGCGAGCAGGGGGCAGAGCGCCCTAAATAAGTTGATTTTTCTCAAATGCTGCATTTTTAAGTTGTGTCACTTTCATTGCCTTTATCGGATATGAGCAAAAATCTATCCAATGAATGAACATACGTTAAATTAAAAAGTCTTTAGAAATGTAAAGAACGGATACGCTGTATTCGTTTGCAGTGAATACGTGTCGCCCGCTGCCTGTATATTGCGCAGCGTAAAGTTCAAACAAAGAGCAAGATATGCATTGCAGCTAACAGACAGAAGTTTCAACTTCGATACTTACATACTGCTTTTACCAGTGTAGCTGCATGCGTTCAACAGTTAGAGTGAGAACAGACTTTTGTGAGTATCCTGTAATTTGTTTATATCTTAATGAAATCATAATGAAACCTATTTCAGGCCAAGATCATTACGACAACAAAAAATGTATTAAAATTAAATCATCTATTACAATGTTATAAGCTAACAATTTTCAACAAAAGCCACAGTGAGAAACATGGTTTGTATTGAGAACCTCGTCTTTTATAAAGTCGGTTTAAAACGTATATGCGTTAATCGATGTGACCGCTTACAATAACCATACTTTGAATATTATATAGCATAAATGTCACCCGCTACGCTACAACATATGCAATGTCGTTCAAGTGGGCACAAAATAGGAAATTGTGAACAAACAAATGCACGTTTTAAGCGTTCTGTTTGTAGCATTAATGTTTAAACTAACTTTTCGTACTTAATTGATGAGGCTCTGCAATTTTATAATTCACCTTCTTCCCCTGTCTTGAACCGTTTCCGAGATAGGAACGCTAACTCTACTGTTTTCAACCAGGTGGCGCTGTAGGCGTTTGAATTGCGTAGCACATGTCCACTTTATTATACATACATACCACTTTTATGACTATAGCTGCAGCTGTTCAGAAGTTAAAAAAGTCAAGACTGACTTTTTTGGGCACCCTGTATTTTCTTTTGATCATAAAGATATTACAGTGGGACCTATTTCAGACCAAGACCTTTACAATAATTCCGCTGCTTTTCACCAGAGGGCGCTTGATTTTCTTTAGATTGTAAAGATATTACAATGCGACCTACTTCAGACCAAGTTCTTTACGACAAAACAAAAAGTATCAAGTAACCGTATTTTGAACTATATAGCGTATGTCTCACCAGCTACTCTACAACGTGTGCAATGTAGCTCAAGTGTGCATAGTGTAAGAAATGAGCATAGTGTAAAAACATACAATGCTAAAAACGTGCATTTGTTTGTACAAATGCAAGTTTTTAACATTGTATTTTTAGCATCAATGTCTAAACTATCTTTTCGTACTAAATCGATGATGCTCTGCAATTTTATAATTCACTTTTTCCCCCTGTCTTGAACCGTTTCCGAGATGCGAACGCTAGCATGAATGTCTAAACTATCTTTTTGTACTAAATCGTTGATATTCTTCAACTTTGTAATTCATTTTTTCATCTATAACCGTTTTCGAGATAGGAACACTAACTCCGCTATTTTCCACCAGGTGGCGCTGCAAGCGGTTTAACCTTGTACTGCATGGCCACTTTGCTATACTTGCATACCATTTTTATCACTATAGCTGCAGCCGTTTAGCAGTTAAAAGAGTTGGGATTGACTTTTTTGGGCACCCTGTATTTTCTTTAGATCGTAAAGATATTACAATGGGACCTATTTCAGACCAAGACCTTTTCAACAAAACAAATGTATCAAAATCGGAGCATCCGTTCAGAAATCATGAACTAATAAAAAAAAACAAAAAAAAAAAAACATACGGTTTGAACTGAGAACCTTCCTTCTTTTTTGAAGTCGGTTAAAAATTAAAATAAAATAAAATAAAATAAAATAAAATGTTTTTGTAATTACCCTCAAGGTAAGTTTTCCAATTTTCCATTTTGGCGTCGGACAAGAAATTTGAGAATGTATAAATGTTAAGATTTTCAATAAAAATTAAAAGACATTTCTTCTATTTTATACATGTTTAGGAATCTAAAGTAGAGCGCTATTAACTCTCGTATAACCTATATTGCCCAGTGTCCTTATTTGAAACCATTTGATAAAATCGTAAGAAGAATCTTTGTGTTCCTTGGGATATTTTTTTTTTCTTTTATAAAAAGTCAATGGAAATAATTTTATAAATTTAATGCATTTTCAATTCAATATAATTTCATAATTTAGATTGTCATTTCATCAGCTTTCAATTCTCCCATATGCATTTGCCTGTAGCTCAAGTATCACAAATAAACTAATTGTGAATTATAGTATCTGTTGCAATACATTAAAAGAATATGTTCCCATACAAAAGAAAATTTCTATGCTATAACAAAGTATTTATTTTTTCGAAGATTTTTTTTTTCCCTGAAGCTCACACTGTATTAAAATAAGACTATGATGTAATATTAAAACTAACACAAAAATTTTTTGAATTTCATGTTTTTCACTTTCAGTAGTCCATATTAATTATTGATTGAAACATTGATTAAAATAGATTTAGTAGAATTATTTCATGCGTTCGTGAGTTAAAAGGATAAACATTATACTATTATTAATAAAAACATAACAGTGCTATTACCCAAACTTCAAAACATTCTTGTAGGTGTTATAAAAATCATCATATTATACTACATATTGTGATTTTTGAAACGGAAGTTGATATAAGAAAGAAAAATCATACACTTTGCACAGATTATCAATATTTTCCAATTCTACGCTCTTGTTGCATCGTTTAATCTTCAATGTACTTTACCAACGTGATGACACTGCGGACATGCAGAAAAGCAGAATGATAGACTAACTGAATTCATTATCAGTCTTAGACGTGTAGGAGATTGTTAAAAAAGCTTAACACAGATGGAAATGCAATTACAGATATTTCCAATAGTGGCCCTTAATGTATTAGAATATTTTAATGCAGTTTTGTGAATATAAAACTAAATATACAATATTCTACAGAAAATATTAACTTTAGTGTATGAAAAATAAATGTCAATTTTTCTATTATTAAAGACTGTATACCCCTTGAGACTGCAGGAGTTTATAAAATTCTATTTAAATACCAAAATAATGAAACATGTTGTTATATAGGTGTATCAAAGCGAAAAATAAAAACCAGGTTAAAAGAACACCAAAACGATATTAAATACGGGAAGAGTACTACCGCCCTAGACAAAACGTACCAGAATAATGACATCGACATTCAGTTTAATAAAGCTACGAAAATTGCGAACTATAATGACCCTACGTATGCCTTTTTTCCGAAAACCGTGGAAATTACTCATAACCGTAACTCAGTAAACGACCACGAATCAAAAGCTGGTATAGATATACAGTGGCGCCACCTAATCATGAGAAGAGACAAAGAACTAGGAGGACAACAAATGCAAGCGATACTTTCCACTCGGTACTGCACTGAGGACGCGGAGGGCCCTCACGTGAAGGCTGCTTTGCAAATAATGAAGCCATAAAGTAAGGTTTTGTGTTTGTATTTAATATAATTAAGAACGCTTCATTTTTATAAGTTTAAAATAGTTAAGAAAAAGAAATACAGGAATTTATCTTAAATTTTTTCGTTGAAATAAAAAATAAACATGCTGTTATTCTGTTCCTCTTTGAAATTAATATTTAACAGAAATGTTTGCAATATAAGTTAAATAAACACTATACTTGAAAACGTGTTTATGAAAAAATAAATAAATAAATAAATAAAAATAAATACGGGCTTTATCAAAAACATACTTCAGTAAAAGAAATTATTAAAACATTACTTTAAAGTCTTTCCATTAAAGAAAATATTTAATGTTTTCCTTGTGTTCTGTATTATTTATTTTTTGTTGAAAGACTCGCCAATGAAAAATAAATATTATTATTAATGAAATTTCCATGATTTATCTAAAATTACTTTTAATCTCAGAATTCCATTAACCCTAATAACTAAGTAATTTAAACGGTATTAAATCTATTTCAAGCTTCTGTTTCATTTTAAATTCTATACAAAAATCTTTAATTTAATTTGGTTGCAATTCAGTAAATAATTTGCTGCTTTGATTTACCAGAGATAAAATTAGATTTCTTAAATTAAATTACATTTGTGAAACTGGGCTTGATTCTTAAAGAAAATAGAAAGAAAATGTTGCCCATTGATTCAATAACAGTTTCACTTCGAGATTTATTTATTTTATTTTTTTCTTATGGTTGTTTTTATTTTATTTTATTTATTTTTTAAGTTATATTAAGGTATTTACCATTAAATTTAAATTATTTTATATTAAAGCTAACATTAATGAATGAGTGATGCTAATAGGTACAATGTCACGTAAATCAATTAAGGTATTCTTATTTTACTTTTTTCGCTATTTTGGCTTGATTAAATAAACATGTATTCAAAAGGTTCTTACAAATTCGACTCAAATTAAGAAAGTCGATACGAATTTTAATTATATCACTAGAAAAATTTAATCACATTTGCTATCAGTTATTTTTTTCTTCAAATACTTTTTTTTTTCCCGAAGAATCTCAGATAAAATAAAATTTCAGTAATAAATTATTAAATCAATTTGCTTTTGATGTCGCATGTGCTATAATTAAATATTTTCATTATAACTATTACTTAATTTTTTTATTATGTAAGACTATACCATAATATTTTACCAATACTTTTTAGCATAACTAAAATACAATTTTTATAATATGACAAAATTTGCAGTTATCTGGGGTTCCTAGTTTTCGTATAAGGGTACCAAATGTGGCCATAATCATAACTGCATGATTATTCGTTTTGTACAAGTTTTTAGCGTAAGAAGGGTTTTTTTTTTTTTTTTTTGTGCGACCATTTATTTCTACAAGCCGCTTGCTTGAAGATCAACTGAATTTTGACCATATGAGTTCGAATAAGCTGCGCATGCCTAGGTGAGAAGATGTATCTACCATGTGCTCGCTTATACAATACTAAAAAAAAAAAAAAAAAAAAAAAAAAAAAAAATCCTACATTTCACCAGAAAAATTAGCTGCAACCATTATTTCAGAGCAATGTTCATCCTTTTATTGCTGCCATTTCTGTAGGAAGCACCACTGAAATGGTGAGACACCGTCGGAATATTGGTTGCAGCTAAAAATGCCTTTTAAGTACAATTCTTGTGGTGAAACGTTGTACTATGATGATTTTTAACAATATACAAACATATGTTAATTCTGAATAAGTTTCATAGTTTGAATTATTGTTTCGACATGTTTATCAATCTTAAGAAGATCAACTCTAAATTACTAGAATATGTTACACTAGCATGCCAACATTAATCGTGTTTTTTGACCAAAGAATCCCATATGAAGGCGAAGCAGCATATTAACGTTATCTATGTAGGTATATAGGTACTATAGGTATATAAGCACTATAGGCATATAGGCACAATAATTGAACGGGGAGTTGAGGGAGGAGACTGTAGCCCTCTTCACACAGATTTGTATTTGAAATAAAACTGTTCTTAAAACTATTTTAAAATATTTTTGGAGTAGATTCAATTTTATTATTTTTTTTTCTTATTGATCTTATGACTTAATCTGCAACTTATCTCTATAGTATTGAAATGCAGTGTAAGAGAAAGTCGAGTGAGTGACACTCCAGATTACTGCGATATGAAATCAGCTTAGGAATCCACTATAGAACAATACTCTTTTTTTTTTAAGTTTTACAATTCACGATTCTCCTCATAGCTATTAAGTCTTGGAGGGTTTTATATTCTGATAATGTGACTACTTGTATTTTTAAAATTGAGTAAGAATATATAACAGCATTTTCGTAATCTTCCAGTTTTGTCAAAAGTTGTTGAGTAGCAACTCTAATAGCTGTCACTTCACCTCTAATTATTTGAACCCAAAGATAAATAAAATGCGATCAGATCCGAGAAAATCCCGGCAGCTTCATTGCTTTTTCAATCTATCTGTTAGCTATTGGTACTGCCGTGTAACCACTTTGGCTGAGGATATCTTGACTTATTAGTTTACAATGATATAGCTTTTAACGTTTTAACGTTCACTAAATTTCTTTTGAAAAATGCAAAACTATTTTCAAAAATGGCTAGTAGACACAAAGCTGATATAGAAAAGTAACATGTAAAAAGGGAAAAAAGTAAAATAAAATAGCATTTTTAATATTCGAGAAACCTTTGGTTTGAAATATCTGTAAGTTAATCTTAATAAATTTAAATAATACATAATTTAATGAATAAAAAATTTTGCAAATAAACATCATAAACTACAAAAACACGCAAAAGTTATTTCAAGTAAAAATGATAGCCTAGCCGTCATTAAGTGATAAAACTTTGACAAGAGTGCACCATGAAACCAGCAAGGCACAATCGCGCCTACTAAGAAATTTCAAGTGACCTGTGCATTAAAATTCCTCTGAAACAATTTGTTAAGTTTCGGAGTAGTGCTGCTATCTATCGAACAGAAAAAGAACAAAAGTTTGAAATCCCATTAAAACAAAGAAGAAGTATTAAAAAACAGTTGCATATAGAAATGTTAAATTATATCACGTTTTTTATTACACCTTGAACGTAAAGGGTTAAAACTATGTCGTAAAAATCCCTTTTCGACAAAGTGGTAGCTATTCTATCCTTCACAAAGGGAATGGATGTTTCAAGAGTAGATCCAATGAACGTTAAATGGTTGAAACCATACCAGAATTTTTTTCCACAATACTTGCGTGATATCTATTCTAATTTCACAAAGAGAATTAATGGTTCATGAGTAAAGAAATGTTGAATGATGTCATATTTTTTTATTTTACTTTGAAACCAATGAACGTTAAAGGGATAAAAACGTATTAAAAGAATCCGTTTTCAAACCACTTGGGTGAGATCTATTGTACCCTTCACAAGAGGAATTAAGGTTTAAAGGCACAAAGCATAGTTTTCTGTTTGTTTCAAATATTCCGGGAGTATCAAGTGGAATGTAGTTTCATAAAATTTATTGAATGAAATATTCAGAGTCACTAACAATTGTCAACGCTGAAATATTTTCTTTTCAGAACTTACATCTGAGTAAAGCTAGGTTTTAAGAACGTGTCTTGATTAGTTTTCTCAGAAATAATTTCCAAATGTTTGAAATATTTAATTTATATTTAAAAACAGATTCTTACAAAAATAATTTAATGTAAAATAACTAAGATTTGAAATCTTAATTAAATAACTAACTTACTTACTTTCTTTTTTTTTTAGTAGAAACATAATAAAGAGAGAATAACGTCAAGCCTTTTCTAGTTCAGAAGTAGAAAATGCATACTCATAACTTTTCATAGTTTTAGTGTATATAAATATTAGTGTAGTTGTACTATTTTAGCTAAATTTCTAGTATAGCTACTAGTAGTATGTTTATAACTAGTAACACTTCGTATCAGTGTTGCCAGATCTAGCGGACTTTTTATTCAGTATTCACCAATAATTTTGAGATATGATTTAATTTTATTAGAAGAATATTTTACAGAGAGAAATTTTACAGTATAAAATATTATATTTTTAGTACTCAGATGTAGAAGAACATGTCGACTAACGTTAAAATTTAATACTCTTTGATTTTTGGGGGAAAAAAAAAAAACTTTACTTTCCTTTATTGGCGTGTTACAAAATATATGCAAACATTAAAAGAAAAAAAAATGAGAGCGAAGAAAGAAAGGACAACTCTCTGTTGGTTTCTAGGCAGTCAGAATTGCGACAAAATTGGAGATAATCTGGGCGACTTGGTGAGATTGTCGACCAAATTTTGTAATAAAAAACAGTTTAATATTGTCGAAATCTGAAAGGTGTGCCTTAATTTGGAACGGAGTTAACTAAGTTTTTTTTTTTTTCTTTTTTTCTTTTTAATTCCAGTTTATTTTATATTTTCCAAACCTATACAAGACATTACAAAGAGACATTTGCTTTTGAATACTGTTCATTTTGAATATGGGAAAGTAACATAAAATAGTCCCTTTAAGGAGAAAACTTGTGTAAAATAATATAACTGTTTAAATATATATGTATAATATAACTGTTTACCCTTGTCAGCAATAAAACAGACTGACGAATGAACTGTCTGTACTTATGAGTACGATTTAAAGCTTTATGTGCGTGTAGCGTCCCTTATTAGCCAATGTTAGAACTACTTCTGCAAACCGGTACATATTAAATTCCAGAACTGTTCATCCAACGTACCACTTTTATAAAGTTTCTGTCTCTCACTGTTTCGCAATTATGTCATTTGAAAGTTGGGGAGTCTTTTTTTAAACACCCTGTATTATTATTAACGTTTTATTTAAAAATGTTTTTTTTTTCCTGCATGCTTTTTTGTACATATATTTTTTAATGTTCACAGACAGTAAATTCAAAGAGAAGCTCACTTAGTTCTTCGGAAATGACACATTAAATTCGATATGATATTTGAAGAAATCGGAGTTAGATAGGGTAACAGCGGAAATTTCAAAATAATTTGTAAAATATAAATATCAAATATTTTCAATTAATGTGTTTGCTGTTTTTAGAAAATACAGAGGATGTAGTTTACTTTCATTTTGGTTGTATCTACTCTCATTATATCTGCAGAATAAAATCAACATCAAATAAAAATTGAAAAAAAAAAAAAAAAAAACAGTTAAATAGAGATATCCTCAAATACTCCTTTTTCAATCATAACATTAAAAATGTACTTCTGTTGAATGGGATTAAATGAAAGATAAATATTTTTCATACGATATTTTATGCTAAACTTGCTTTTGAGCATATAAATAATGCATGTAAATAGTATATTGAATATGTCAATTCTACCTACCAAATATTCGCACACAGACGTAATGTATTTGAACAATTTTGTATATCTCTGTATATGTACCATTTGTTCGATTTTAATGAAATTTTCTAGTAGCATTCGTTTATTATGCACTTTTAGAATACTGAGTTCGGAATTTCTGCTGATATTCGCTTTTGTGTTATTCTGTTAACAAACACAGGCTAAACACTAAAAACTTGAGTTTCAAATTCAGGGATATCTAAACTTATAACAATACTTTCAGGGCAACATATGAAAAAGAAATGAAATACTAATAATAAAACGTCGGTGGTTTTGTTTAAAACAATTTTCTTTCCCTTAGCCAAATATTGTAGATGAATTATTGTTTGACGATTAAATTTCCAAAGTGGAATTTTTGCCGTATTTGCAAGTTTGCAGGGTTCCTGAATACGAAAATCAGGTTTCAGCGATTATTTCTCTGTGTGTCAAAGAGAAACTTTTATCAGCCTCTCAAGAACAATTGTTTTCAGGAAATCCAAAACCAGTATTCTAACTTGGTATTATGACGGTGCTACTTAAAATTATTGTTTATATAGAATAAATGGTTGTATACAATTTAATTCAAATAAATTATCCTTGTAGCAGAGATTTCTCGTAAGTACTGTTTAAAACCTTTCGACTGCACTAACAAAATTAAATGATTTTAATACATAAAAGCATGCTTCTCATGTGTATAAGTACAAAAATACTCCACCTTTAGTTGCGGGGTCCCATAAAAATACTCAGTAATATTAGTGGTATATATAGAAATAATTGTAGGTATATTTTATATATTGTTTTGTATTTTTCACACAGTACTATTTCGGAACTATTACTGGTATTTTGAAGATCATATGAGGTTACCCTTGAAAATTTTGCCACAGTTATTTAGTTTCATGTAGGGGCAAGATTTAGTGATTCGTTATAATCTTTTCAATATAATAACAGATTTATTTCGAATATAGGTACTAGTAAAAGAAAGTCGTGGAGTGCCGCACCAGATAAGTTTATTTTGTTTTAATAAAAATATACATTAAAACACAAAAAAATTATTTGATTTAATTAAATGTTTGCTTAAAAATATTAAAATAAAATAAAATAAAAACTTAAAATTATTTTTTTTTCTGCATGGTAAAATGAATAAAACATAAAAATTCAAATTTCTTTAAATGTAATATTTAAAAAATATGTATTTCAAGGGATCTATTTATACTGAAATAGAAGATTATTGATTTTTTTTTTTTTTTTTTTTTATCAGCATTAGAAAAAAATCTTACTATAACTTTTGGGGAAAAAAAATTCTATGTTAAAAATAATTCTAAAACTTTGTCATGATATTAATTACATTAACTTTTACTTTTCATAGACGACAAAAAATTATCAGATTTTAATGAGTAGAATTAAGAAAAAGTAAGAAAAAATATTTTGTATTAAAAATTAATCATTTTCGAATAACTACGGGTTAAATTTATTTTTTATATGTAATAATAAAAAAGTAATTTATATGTATATAAGTATTGAATTTTGTAATAATTGGAATATTTTCGAGTTTAATTTATTTTATCGTATTTCAACTTTTCTGAAAGTAATTAAAATCAAGATAAAGGGAAATTACTAATCTATCTGTGTGCAGTTTTTTTTAATTTAAAGTTTAATTTTTATTTTTCTCTGTTTCTCTGTTTCTTTTTTCTTTTCTTTTTTTTTTTAAACTCAATTTTAATCAACAAATGAAAGTTTAAAACGTATATATATATATATATATATATATATATATATATATATTAAGTTCTTATCACTGAAATTTTTTTATATCGAAGGTTTATATAATGGTACTCATTACGAATGGCCTACTTCATAAAATGTTTCTAAACATTGAAGATATAAAAAAAAACTGGACAGTTTTAATAGTTTTGCATCCTACTGTACAAGAAAAAAGTATTGGATTCCGAAAATTTCTTCACCTGTGACTTTTGCAAAGCTTGCACGTTTTCAGTTCTTTTGAACGTGATTTGAAATTTTTCAATTTTTTTTTTTCTTTTTTTTTAATTTTTGTATGAGTTACCAAAAGTTTCTGATTGTCATATTTCATTACTAATGGGCGAAATTCAACGAAATTTTATATTTGTTTGTTTGGTTGTGTGGCTGAAGGCCGATTTAATACCTAGAGTCCTAGTCCTACAGGTGGAATACGAACTGTAGGGGGTTTTTCTAGGAAGCATTCGCTCGAATTATGCTCGTCGTATGCGAGTTTTAGGGAAAATCACTGAAAATGTCTAGGTCGACCCAAGGGTCCTGGGATCGATCTCAGCTCTTCCCATCGACCAGTTTTGAGCACAGAATCATTCGGCCACTGGTGGGGCCTTAACCTTACATTTGGTTGAACCTTAACTGAAATTGATGTTGCTCAATAAGTGTATCTGCTATGCTATAATTTACCACATTCCAGGAAAGGCAATATATCATATTCTATAGCGTAAAATTGTACAAAACTAGATATTTAAGAAGGCTATATTGAAATTATATATTTATTGAATTTGTGTGAACATCAGATGGCAAGTGGCGTTAAGCTGCTGCAACTTCACCTCGTCTAAATTAAATCCTTTCTCCCTTCTGACTTTTACTGGAAACAAAAATATGTTAGTATCCCCATATTGAAAAACTGTTGTCATTACTAAATAAAATTTTTGCTATTAGTTGATGTGTATATTAAACAGTCAAATCATTAAAAAAGAAAAAAAAACAGAAGGAGAAAGACAGAAAGTAAGAAAGAAAAAAAAAAAAAGAAAAGAAAAGAAAAGAAAAGAAAAACAGGAACAGAAGCAGAAGGAAACTTTTGGAATATGCGCTGTTAGAATATTTTTTTTTTTTTTTTTTTTTTTTAAATACTAATTTTTTTAATATTCACGATAGATATTTTTTACATGCATCATATTATTAAAAAAATAAATAAATAAAAATAAGGAAAAATTCTGTAAAACAATATACATAAAAACGCGTATGGGTATGTGCGTAGGTAAAATCAGAAAAATAAAAAAAAAAGTACCCATGTTTAGAACATCTGTACATATTCTGAGGTGTTTCTATTCCATTTGGTTTTCCTACAGTATTTCAAATTCGAAATTTATTTATAACGAATTAATGGACACTAGTAAAGAAATATGACAATTTTTTTGTTAGAAAATTGTGGTTAAAAAAATATAAGAACGGAAACGTCCCTGCAGATCAATATATATATTAAAAAAAGAAAGGAAGAAAGAAAAAAGAAAAAGAAGTAAATGAATTCCTTTAAATGTTGTAATGCTTCCCTTTAGTATGTGATTCATTAAAATCTGAACAGAAGTATATATTTATAATTGCATACATCAAAAGCCTCATAAAATGTTTTCGAGACACTTATAAAACATATTTTATTCAGATAATGCAAAGTGCAATAATTCGGTGTATTCAGTCTTTTAGAAATTATTTTCGGTGAAATATTGCCAGGAATTTTTCTTTTAAAACTTATTGGATCAAGAGGCTGTAAAATATACATGCATCTATATATATATATATATATATATATATATATATATATATATATATATATATATATACATATATATATATATATATTTTTCCCTAAGTTAAATTTACCTTTGAATCGCAAAATAATATTTGAATTAGCTTATCTTCATTTTTAACACTTTCCAACAAGGTTGAAAAGTGTTTATGACTTCGGTTTGTCTGTCTGTCTGTCTATCTGTCTGTCCGTCTGTCCGTCTGTCTGTCCGCGCTCTAACTCCCGTAAATATTTATGGAATTTCTTGAAACTGATATATGTTATTTAAGTTCACTATCGGACGGTCTCTATTGAAAATGGAGTTTATACCTCTACTGGTTTGTGTACAGGGACACCCAAAAATATTTCAAAGCATTGTGTTCTATGAGAGGTATTTCTATAAACCATATTTTCATACCTTTATTCTAGACATATCTTAGTGAAATTGAAATATGTTATTCAAGTTCACTATCGGACGTTCCCTATTAAAAATGGAGTTTGTACCTGTACTGGTTTGTGTACAGGGATACCCGAAAGTATTTCAAAGCATTGTGTTCTATGAGAGGTATTTCTATAAATCATATTTTAATACCTTCACTGTAGACATATCTTAATGAAATTGAAATATGTTATTCAAGTTCACTATTGGATGTTTCCTGTATAAAATGGAGGGAATACCACCATCGGGTTATACTACACAGGGACACTCAAAAGTATTCCAAAGCATTGCGTTCTATGAGAGATATTTCTATAAATCAAATTTTAATAACTTTAGTTTCCAGAAATTTTAAGGAATTGAAATATGTTATTTATATGCACAAAAGAATGCCTTGCATACAATATAGCATGTTTAGCATTATATTTACAGAGTGGCACAAAAATATCTAGATAAATTAAGAGCTATTAATAAAAAAATTGCTAGATATGTACTTTCGTTTACGTTAAGCGTTTTTAACACTTTCTAATATTTTTAACACTTTCCAACAAGGTTGAAAAGTATTTTTGACTTCGGTTTGTCTGTCTGTCTGTCTGTCCGTCTGCCTGTCCGCGCTCTAACTCCCGTAAATATTTATGGAATTTCTTGAAACTCATATATGTTATTCAAGTTCAGTATCGGACGTTCCCTATTGAAAATGGAGTTTATGCCTCTACTAGTTTCTGTACAGGGACACCCGAAAGTATTTCAAAGCATTGTGTTCTATGAGAGGTATTTCTATAAACCATATTTTAATACCTTTAGTGTAGACATATCTGAATGAAATTGAAATACGTTATTCAAGTTCACTATTGGATGTTTCCTGTTTAAAATGGAGGAATTACCACCATCGGTTTATGTACAGGGATACTCAAAATTATTCCAAAGCATTGCGTTCTATGAGAGATATTTCTATAAATCAAATTTTAATAACTTTACTTTCCACGAAGTTTTTGGAAATTGAAGTATGTTATTTATATGCACAAAAGAATGCTTTGCACAGAATATAGCATGATTAGCATTAGATTTACAGGGTGGCAGAAAAATATCCAGTTACATTAAGAGCTATTAATAAACAATTGCTAGAATTGTACTTTCGTTTGCGTTAAGCGTTTTTAACACTTTCTAACATTTTTTAAGTGTGAATATGATTTCAGTTTTGTGTATCTGCCTGTCCGTCTGTCTGTCTGCCTGTCTGTCTGTCCGAGCTCTAACTCCCGTAAATATTTATGGAATTTCTTGAAACTGATATATGTTATTCAAGTTTACGATCGGATGTTCCTTATTAAAAATGGAGTTTGTACCTCTACTGGTTTGTGTACAGGTACACCCGAAAGTATTTCAAAGCATTATGTTCTAAGAGAGGTATTTCGATAAACCATATTTTCTTACCCTCAATTAAATTGAAATATGCTACTCAGATTCCCTATTGGATGTTTCCTGTATAAAATGGAGGAAATACCACTACTGATTTATGTACAGGGACACTTAAAAGTAATCCAAAGCATTGCGTTCTATGAGAGTTATTTCTATAAATCAAATTTTAATATCTTTACTTTCTACGAAGTTTTAGGAATTGAAATATGTCATTTATATGCACAAAAGAATACTTTGCATAGAATATAACATGGTTATCATTAGATTTACAGGGTGACACAAAAATATTCATTTATATTAAGAACTATTAATAAAAAATTGCTAGAATTGTACTCTCGTTTACTTTACGCGTTTTTGAAACTTTCTATCATTTTTTTAATGTGAAAATAATTTCAATCTCTGTATCTGTCTGACTGTTCTTCTTTCCGTCTGTCTGTCTCTCTGTCTGTTTTACTGCGCTCTAATTCCCGTAAATATTCATGGTATTTCTTTAAACCGATATATTTTATTCCAGTTGACTATCGGATGTTCCCTATTGAAAATGGAGTGAATACATATTTTGGTTTGTGTACAGGTACACCCAAAAGTATTCGAAAGCATTGTGTTCTATGGGTGGAGTTTCTAACAACCATATTTTAATACCTTTTAATGTACAGAAACTTCAATGAAATTTTAATATGTTATTCAATTCCCTATCGAATGTTTCCTAAGTAAAGTAGAGTACATTTCTAACTGGGGCACTTGAAAGTATTCCAAAGCATTGTGTTGTATGAGAGTTATTTTTATAAACCAAATTTTAATAATTTTATTCTCCACAAAGCTTAATGCAATTGAAATATATTATTCGTATGCACAAAAGAGTGCCTTCTATGTTATATAGTATGGTTAGCATTAGATTTACAGGGCCACACAAAAATAATCAGTTACATTAAGAGCTATAAATAAAAATTTGCTGGAATTGCACTTTTGTTTACATGAGCGTTTTAAAACTTTCTTATAATTTTAGTAGGAATATGATTTCAACTTTTGCATCTGTCTGTCCGATTGTCTACCTTTCTATCTGTTTGTCTCCGGCTCCTATCATCCGTGAAAATTTTGAGAATTTTTAAAAAAGGATACACCCAAGTTCCCTATGGAATGTTCCTCATTTAAAATGCCATTAATTGGTCCTGTACAACTAGTTTGTTTACAGGGACAACAACAACAACAATAAAAAAAAAAAAAACAATGTATTACGTTTTAGGACAGAATTTTTTAAAAGTTATATTTAAAAATCTTTTTGCTGTAAAAATCATAGAAACATTGACATGCATTATTAATATTCTAAAATTATGTTGTGTATAGAACATGATATGATTAACTTTCAGATTTACAGGGCTACACTAAAATATTCAGGGAGATAAAAAGCTGTAATTATAATCTGACGGCTGCGTTTTCTTTTGCGTTAAGCCTTTTTAACACTTTCAAAAATGCCTAAGAGTAATTTTAAAATCAAATAGTCTATCTGCATGTTTTTCAGTTGTTCTGTCTGTTGTGTCATAAAGTAGGCAAAGAATATTAAAAGTTATTTGATACAATTGCGTACAGTTGGAAAGTGTTACTAATCAATGCGTACTGCATGATTTTTCTTTCTTGTTCATTTTGCCCTTGTTGATGCATTAACTAATTTTAACATAATGATCATTTAACCCACTTAGCGCCAAGTCTTCAATTTTGAGAAGATTTGCTTAAAAATATTTTTCTCCATAAATAATTAGGATGAATATATTTTTTTTTCAGTTTTCTTCATTAAATATTGAAGTGCCGAGCTCCGTCGATATATATATATTCCCAAAGAGTTTATAATGTAAATTCTGTTTTGTTTTAACAATTCAACCAAATTGCCTGTTTTTACTGTATAAGAAAAAAAATCACCAAAAATAACTCATTAGAGTGCAAGAATTTAGAAATATTTAACATGAAAGAAAACAGTTATTTTCTTAAATTATAACAAACAGGGATCAAGGAAACTAATTAAAAAAATTTTGCAGTTTATCTACATCTATGCTATCCCATTAGGTGCCAAGTCTCCTATTTTGGAAACATATCATATCTTCTAACAAAATAATATATATATATTTCTATATATACTAGTATCGCCCAGTGGTCGCAATTCGACCACAAATTTATTCAAATCTCAGAATTCTTTTAAGTTAGCACTAAATAAATAAATTTAGAAATTTAAAATTTCTCTGTAAACAATGTTCTTTGTAAATTCTCTTTCGTCTATACTACACTTAATGCTGATTTGAATGCATCCTTCAAAAAAATATCACTATCATTATCTTCATTCACATGACGATGCATATTTCCACTAATTTCTCTACGCCTTCGCCTTTCAACTTTAGGCGTCAAAGGTTTTCGTTTAGGCATTTTAATAATCAAGTTTTTGTCAGTCTAACAACAAAAGAACCAAATATTTAAATAAATAAATAAACTCACTTTTTGTTGCCTAAAGACAAATAACAAAGAACAATTGGATTTAAATGAGCATTTAATAGACAATTTTTTGTCAGTCAAACGATAAAAGAACCAATTATTTAAATAAATAAATAAAGTCACTTTTTGTTGCCAAAAGACAAATAACAAAGAACATTTGAAGTTTCAAAAATTAAATAATATATATTATTTAAATATTAATACACAAACATGAAATTTATCGTACGGCTAATATCTCTTTAAATTACAGCTGATATAAATCATAAAACAAAAAAGAAAGAAATTAGATCATAAATAAATTAGAAAAAAAAAAAATGATTTCTCATAAATCATTCATAAATTCTCATAAATCTAGGAAATCTTTTTTTGTGGTTCCACGGACGGCCAGTGACGTCATCACTTCGCTTTCGTTTTAGGATGCTATACAAATTACTGTGTCTATGGTTTTATTTGAGTTTTATGAAATTGCCAGATTCAACAACTTTCCACTTTTAGGTATTTTTTAATGTAAAGGAATACGTGTATGAAAGGGAAAAATGGGGGAAAATGCATAAAAAATAGAAGTATTTTTAAATACCTTCTTGACATCGTAAGAAAATAATATTTGTATTCGCACCTTCCGGCTAACCATACCTTTCGAATGATACCATTTTCAACCCTCTACTACCATAATTAATATGTTAAAAAGGGACTACAAATTTTATGCTTGCCTATTAATATATAGATATAAATGAATGTTTGTCTGTATGTCCTTTATAAAATCGTAAACGGCTTGACTGATTTCGATCATTCTTTTTTGCTTTTTTCCTTATAGGTCAGGGATGGTTTAGGAAAAAAAAATTGAAAAAATTCGCCCCCCAAGGGGAGGGGGAGGGGGGCAAAACGTGAATTCAAAAAATCCTTCATATCTCAAACAAAAAATCAGATATCCGTAAAATTTTTGCTTTAAAATATAGCTAATATAAATGTCTAAAAACCAATTTCTGGAATTTTCGAAATTCGGTCCCAAAGGGGGGGGGGGGGGAAACGGGATTTCACATGCGTAAAACGCGATTTCGCATAATCCTATATATCTCAAACAAAAAAAAAACAGATATACGTGAAATTTTTGCTATAAAATATAGCTAATACAAATATCTAAAAAACAATTTCTGGAATTTTAAAAATTCAGCTCCAGGTGGGGCAGCAGGGGGGGGGGCAGCAGGGGCAAAAACAATTAGAAATACAGTTAGGCCTTTCAAAATTGGTACAGATAGGTTTCAATAGCCTGCAAGTCGAATGGGGATATTTTCGAAAGTGTAAAGTTATTAGGAGGGGAGAGGGGGGGGGGGGGCAAAAAATTAAAAATAGTTAGATCGTTCAAATTTGGTATATAGAGGTTTTCGATTCTTACAAATCGATTGCGGATATTTTCGATTTTGTAAAATTATTAGGAGGTGCGGGAAGGGGGTGGAGCGGTAAGGGGAGCTATGGGCAAAAACAAATAGAAATACAGTTAGGGCATTCAAAATTGGTACAGATAGGTTTTAAAGGCCTGCAAGTCGAATGGGGATATTTTCGAAAGTGTAAAGTTATTAGGAGGGGCGAGAAGGGGGGAGGGTATGGGGGGGCAAAAAAATAAAAATAGAGTTAGATCGTTCAAAATTGGTACACAAATGGTTTTTGATACTTAAAATCGAATGCGGATATTTTTGAATTTGTAAAATTATTAGCAGGGGCGGTAAGGGGGGGGGGCTATGTGCAAAAACAAATAGAAATGCAGTTAGGCCGTTCAAAATTGGTACAGATTGGTTTTGAGGCCTGCAAGTCGAATGGGTATATTTTCGAAAGTGTAACGTTATTAGGAGGGACGGGAGGGGGGCGGAGGGCAAAAATAAATAAAATAGAGTTAGATCATTCAAAATTGGTACAATGAGGTTTTCGATACTTAAAAATCGATTGCGGATATTTTCGAATTTTTAAAATTATTGGAAAGGGGGGAGGGAGAGTGGTGGGGCAAAAAAGTAAAAATAGAGATAGATCGTTCAAAACTGGTGCATAGAGGTTTTTGATATTTACAAATCGATTGCGGATATTTCCGAATTTGTAAAATTATTAGGATAGACGGGAGGAGGGGCGAAGGGGGAAAATAACAGAAATAAGAGTTAGAACATTTTGGGATTTTTTTCCGAAGGCAGTGAGAACCCGGTGCGACATTTTTCCTAATCAGATTTTATTTCGCTTTTTTTTTTTTTTTTTTTTTTTTTTTTCACGTGATAAGAATTAATGCAATTTTGAGAATTCAGTAATTATAGTGATTCATTTAAAAATAGGGTCCAGCGAAGCGGGCGAAGCCTGCTAGTATATATATATATATATATATATTATTTTAACTACGTATTATTAGAGATGCATATACAAACCCAAAACATACGAAAATTCATAATTTATCAGTGGGCTTCATATAGACGCGTTTAATGTGTTAAACAAGGATTGTATGTACTGTCAGTATAAAAAACACAACACCGAATGTTCGTTTGTAATACATCGACAGAGAACAATATAAAAAATGTCTTTCAATGCAAAATTAAGAGAATTTTCCGAAAATGTCATGACATTTTTTTTAATTTTGAGTCATTTATATATTAAAATGATGGCCAAATTTAAATTTTTCAATGTTAACACCAAATATTGTATTCATACTTAAATTTTTGCAATCCTGGCAGTGCAGAAAGAAATATGCAGCTGTATGCTTTTTCTTTAGCATTCATAGAGTTATAACAGAAAAGGATTATTTTCTAAAATTATTTTACTTGAAACGATTAACATTCGAATGAGTGCATTCGAATGAGGTTGGTGAACGCAACATCCAATGACAATTGGTCATTAATTAACGGAGAAAGATTGTGAGGTTAAGACTGTAGAAGGTCACCACAATTTGTTTGAAATTAAGCTGGATCCAGCAAAGTATTTACTTGGGATGGTTAAATCGCTTCGGCGCCAATCACTCGGCGAAATTTTAGGTCGGATTAGTTTTGTGTCGACATGGTACTGCAACGAAGGAATTAAGTTGCGAGAGGTAGATGAATCGGAATCGATTTTGAAAGTTTGGTTGAAATGAAGAGAAAGGAAGTTGGTAGAAAGTAGTATAAGATGGAGATGGTTTTCGTAAAAGGTGTGGTGTAGTGAAGTCTTTTCCGACGTCTGTCTAGGACAAAGTCTAAGGCTTAGAGTCTAGATAAAGTTATGTTTCGTTAGTTGAGATTAAATTGTACTTAAGTTAGGTAGTTTGATGAGTGTTGTTGTGCTTCAGTGCGAGTATTCGTGAATGGAAAATAGATTCTGCCGGGAATCCGCGGATCTGTTTGAAAGTCACGGTATCTAAGTAAAGGAGTGCATCCGTCTCTATAACTTCTGCTATTCTGGGGTAAGATATTTCAAATTATCTAAATTAGTTATTACACGTTTATTTGCTAAAGTTTTCATATCGGCAGCCTGAGCTACATATTCCAGATTATCCTCCCATTATTCTAGTTGAATAAACTCTTAGTTTTATTTTTATATATCTGAGTCTCTGTGCTAATTTCATATTTAATACTTAAGTAGTTAAGTTAACTAAGTTAAGATGGGGTCTGCGTCAACGCAAACCTCACAAGATCTAATAATATCATTCAATGAAAAATTAAGCGTACTTTTTGAGAATAAAGAAAGTTTTTCAATTACTGTCATTTGTGTATTAAAAGAAGTGCTATCTTATATTTTTTCATTATCAACCCACAATTTTTGTTTTCAGATTTCAATGTCTAGGATCGTGTAGAAAAGTATACGGATTGCACATGTTTTCTTTAGCAATCATAGAGTTATAACAGGCAAGAGTGTTAAAGAATTATCCAGAAATCTACAACAAATAAAGTTACTATCATACAATAAATAGAACACGATCATATTATTAATCACGTGAAATGTTTCATGAAAAAAGTTAAAGGAAATAATTCATTGTGGAGGCGTAATTATCTATAACAACTATTTTTTTTTCTTGATTTAGGATATATTAGATACATTTAAACACATAATTACATAAATTATTTTTAATATAAATAAAATACGCCTATTTTTGGTCAGACAAATCTATTCGGAATTTGTGTGATATGTTTCAATTAAAATTGTCTAAATAGATGGCAATATTAATCAGTAGAATTTAACTTAAAAAAAAAAAAAAAAACCTTTAACATGAATAATGTTTTTATGATGTAGATGTGACATAGTTATATATATACCATGAATAAAATTAATGTGTTACAGAATTGATGTTAATGATGGTGTTCTGTGATGATAAATGAAAACATGTACGAAAAAAAAATGCATATATTGCACCTTTAAAGATGAGTTATTTTAAAGTACCATTTACTTCTTATTTACATGAAGAATATCTGAATATTTTGATGATACATAGTAATATAATAATATCTTTCCTAATTTGTGAAAATTACTGTCGAACGTGTTTGTATTTCTTCATTCGATCTCTCTCTCTCTCTCTATATATATATATCTTTATATATATATTTCTTTTGTGCGTGTGTATGTCACTGAACTCCTCCTAAACGGACGGACCGAGTTTAATGAAATTTTTTGTGTGTCTTGAGGTGAATTGGAGAATGGTTTAGATTTACAATTCAGTCCAATTTAAATTGTTTATTTAATTAATTTATCACTTATAAATTGTTGTTGATTTTGGAATGTTTCACATTGGATCCGGCAGACTGCGCTACGATCGTAGTATCGAATATTCAATAACACGCAAGCGAAGTGATGACGTCACTGGCCGTCCGTGGATGCAAGAAAAATATTTCCTATGTTAATCGCCCATTGGATTTTTTGTAAAAAATTACTAAAAATCGAGGAAAATTATTTCCCGATTTTAATCCCCATATTTGGGTATAGATATGTATTAGTTATCATGTGCATGAGTTAGATTGAGTTGTTTTTGCTGTAAAATTGATAAAATTTGAATTTTTAATCTCAAAACTCTGTCATCCTTGGCGGAAAAAAAAATATCGCCATATCATCTGGCGAACATATTTAATTTCTTTCAAAAATAATGGTTATTTCAACAACTTATATTTAGAGAGTAATGAATAGTATGAAACAATTTCGTACAATAAATATTACGAAAATATACATCTGGCATGTATATTTTCGTATTACGTTTTTGATCGCCAAATACAAAAAACGCCAAGGAAGACAGAGTTTTGAAATTTAAAATTAAAATTTTGTCAATTTGAGAGCAAAATATCTCAATCTAACACATGCATACGATAACTAATACATATCTATACCCAAATACGGGGATTAAAATCGAGAAATAATTTTCCTCGATTTTTAATAATTTTTTTTATAAAAAATCCAATGGGAGATTAACATAGGAAATCTTTTTCTTGCATCCACTGACGGTCAGTGACGTCACACTTCGCTTGCGTATATTCTATTGTAATTCCAGTTTGTCCCGACAGTTGGTGCTGCGATCAAATTCAGGAAAATATATTGTAACTTCGTGTTATTATTGTTATACAAAAAATTGTGTCCTAATTGAAATATTACATCAAGATGTAATTAGGGTTTGAAGAGTTTTGAAGTGTGCATAAAAAACTATACATTTTGCAAATTTAGTGCGGAATTGGAGTGAGTATTTTATATAATTTTCTATCAAATTTACACGCGCGTTGATTAACAACCACCCTAACCTACAAATTTATTTGTGTAGCTAATTTATTTTTTGAATGGAACACCTTTAGTATCGGATCCCTTTGGCAAAATTCGAAATTTGGCACCGAAGTAGCTCGGACGCTTCTCGCCAAGATCTTTAGTTCCACAATTGAGATAACCATTTCAATTCATCGCAAAAATGGCTTAAAATATTTAAAGTCACCAATGGGGGTCCCATACTTTTGTGCGTGTGTATGTCACTGATATTTTATTTATTTATTTTTTGTATGGAAAATTTGGCACCGAGGTAGCTCGGACGCTTCTCGCCATGATCTTTAGTTCCACAATTGAGATAGCCATTTCAATTCATCGCAAAAATGGCTTAAAATATACTTTTGTGCGTGTGTATGTCACTGATATTTTATTTATTTTTTGTATGGAACACCTTTAGTATCGGATCCCTTTGGCAAAATTTTAAATTTGGCACCGAAGTAGTTCGGACGCTTCTCGCCAAGATCTTTAGATCCACAATTGAGATAGCCATTTCAATTCAACGCAAAAATGGCTTAAAATATTTAAAGTCACCAAAGGGGTCCCAATTTGTGGCTTAGATTTAGAAAATCCGTGCTTTTCTCACGGCCAATTATATGTTGCGTGTTCCAGGGTTGGAAAACCTTCGAATTTGTTTGTGTATACTCCTCAAGGATTAACCAAAAATATTGTACATCCAATGGCATTACGATAAATTAAGTTTTTGTAGATAAAAAAAATATACCTGTTATAAAATAAATTGAGTTTCAACTTTTTCACCTTTAATTAAAACGAGTTTAAGTTTTTATTTAATATGAACTCTACATTTCACTTCGCTCATACTATACACATACTCACATGTATCGATTGATTGAATTGTGATAAATGTACATGTAATGATGTTAGATATTGTAATAACTTTTTGATAAAAATTTTCATCAAATCGGTCCAGATTGTTACAGCTTATTCAAAAAAGACGGAATTTTCATGTGAAATTCGTTGCTATCAGAGATTCTCTCATAAATTGAAATATTTGCCGTATGAAATAAAATGTTGTGTTGTTCGACATTCAGCGGAGGTTTTAAATAACAAGTAGCAAGCATAAAGTAGCAAGTAGCAAGTAGCAAGAAGCAAGTAGCGAAAATTTCGGTAATTATGTCTTTTACGTATTAATCGGAATTCACAGTCACCGTTCACAGCGCTCTATACCTGTTTCACTTATATACCACATCCTTACACACTTACAATAAGTTAGTTATTTTTTTCTAGCAAAATATTCTCTAGAAATAATTTATATGACAAAACAACGTTTGTCGGGTCAGCTAGTACATATATATATATATATATATATATATCAATTTATTTTTGTGAAGATATAAGTAAAAGTTAGCGACGTGGATTTAAGAGTATCATCTTCAAACTTATATTGCTTACACTTCTACTAGCAGGTCTACCCGGTGCTGCTCGTGTTTAAGCAGTGCTTATAGTTTTTTTCAAATGAAAAAACAACAAATTAAAAGAAGTATAAGAGGAAATTAAAATTAGATTAAATTAAAATAAAATTATTTGAGCTTTATGATACTGGAACTGAACGTTTTGAATAAATGTGTTCTAAACTCAATCCAAGATGTCGATAAAACATGTTTAAGGATCTATAGGACTTCTGCGTAAAATTTATATATATAGCTTGCGCACTGCTGTCTTAAAGTTTTTATATCATTAATTTCCTTTATATGAAAGTTTTAATGTTCATTGATTTATGTACAATTTAAGTTATAATTTAACTAACTTAAAATTATAATTTAACTAACTCAATAAATAATTACTCTATGAATTTTATCGTTAATGAAAATGCCCATACGTTAATTCTTTATCGATTAATCGTTGTTTTCAATGCTTTCTTTTCATTAACTTGTTGGCAACTTCCTATTCTCCAGTTTGTGTAAAAGTTTTACATGTGGCTACTCTGCTTTTTTCTAGTTTTCTCTCTGGATTCTTTGATGATATGATTAAATAAATTATTTAATTTTTCATTCAAAATGGTTTTGCAGCCTCGATCGGGGCTGAAACAATATAAATTGCTATGATTAGTTATACTGTTTTACGAAATCGATGCAGCTCTCTAAGCTTTATGAAGTACATGTCCCCTGAAGGGTTTATACTTTAATTTTTAAGCATTTTTATCCAATTATTATTTCTGTGGTTCTTTATTTACTTTCTCCGTCATTATGTTTAATGGTCCTTTTTATTATTATTACTCCTGTCCGCGTAAGTAATTTAAAATATTTCTGTCTCTTTCTGGTTCTTAATCTGTATCGCAACATTTTTGTGCCAGTCTTACTTAATTTCACAATCAGTTCTATTTTTATTGTGTTGGTAATGTTTTGTATCTATTAATTGCTAAATATTAAGGTTAAAATTTATTACGATAACTATCATTTATATATATATATATTTCTGAACGATCATATATTTAAAAAAGTTTTTAATTTACTATACTGCAGCATTCTACATATAATTGACGAAAGAAATATATCAACATGTCGTCTAACATAAGCTTAGTCGAAAATGACGTTCCTCTTCCGTTCCTTTTCCCAACAGCACATCATCTCCAACTGACATCCTCGAGGTATCCTTTAGATGGAAATGACGTCTATGGACATCCTATAGACACTCTCAGAATGTACTGTGGACGAGGGTTTTGTTAGGGTTTTGTCTTCGAGGCTCTGCGACTATTGATCATCTGCAAGTTTCTTGGCTTGTATTTGCTCGTCAGCTTCTTCTCTCTATGGCTATATGCAACTTCCCTTTCAGTATGTTCCTGACGCCTGACTTGTTACTTGAGATGCTACATTTCGCGAGATTTTTCCCGATTTCTAACAGCTTAACTTACAGCAAGTACCTGATTCAAGGCTTGTGCATACTCTTCAGGATACACTTGACTTCTAGCAGCTAACAGTTGAACATATCCAAAATAAGAACCGTTCTTCAGTTTCTTCTCGTCTTCTAGTAGCTCTTCTGTGACACATAAACTTCTCAATTTAAATTGTTTCCGAATTTCTTCCTGAATTAATCAAACCTGTGTCTGTTGAACAGTTTTTTTTTTTTTTCTATTGATCTCTTTGAAATTTTCTTTGCACTGCAGTTATTTTTTTTTTTTTTTTTTTTTTGTTTGTTTTTGTTTTTCACAACAGAATCCTTTACATGGAAAAATGGAATTTTGGAGGCATTAAATATTTATTTATGTATGGATACTAACCAAAGAAATAAACATAAGTTAGTCATATGACCGTTGAGTTTTAGTATAAAAATTATTTAAACGTTAAAATTGAGAGAAAATATTCATGGAATAACAAGAAATCGGTAAAATGAATGACTACATGTACTATCTCAATAAAATCCTAAATATAACAATTTGAGCTCATTTCAAGAACTTGCTGAATAAAACCACAAATAAACAATTAATTTAAATAAAAAAATAGTTTACACGTTCAAACTTTTCGGCATAAAAAGAAATATATTTACTTACATGTAAATAGTAATAATAATAATAATATTATCATTATTAATAATAACTTTTTCTTAAATAATTTTTCACGTGTAATAAATATATATATATATATATGTGTGTATCGGGAAAAAATGTAAATGCGCAATTTATTTATTTGTTTATTTATTTACATTTGACATCGATTTGCTGCTTTCTTTTCAATAATTTAAAACTTAATATGTGGTTTTTATTTTTTTTTAAACTAATTATCCGAATGAACTAAAAAGTATGGTGTTATCTAGATTTCGTTCCGATTGGTAAGAGTACCAATTTTTTTAGCGATCGGTTGAATGATGTTTCTTTGTATAGCGAGCTGAAAATCCTGACAGATACAACAATAAACATTCAGCTCTACATAAATAGATTAATATTGAAACAAAATTATACAAATTAACTTTCGCAGTGCCAGAATCCTAGAAAATGAAATATAAAGTCAAAGCAGGTGATTACTATTGAAAAAATCAAAGTGGGTTAGCGTTTTAATATGCATACGATCCCCCAATCCAAATATTTCTTTATTACCTAAAAGTACACATTAATTCACAATCGAGTAATACCTATTACATATTTTGTGTGTCAGTTAGTAACGGAATAACATAGAATATTGAACACCTACCATCCCTGTACATAAAAATAAAATATAAACCTATCGTCACCGAGTTTTAAAATTTGTTTAAAAAACTTTCAAATAATTCAAAGTATTTTTTAATAAGCAAGCACTTTTCTTTTGAGTATTAGCGAAATATTTAGTGTTTGAAAAAGTAAAGTATTAGAAATACTTCTTTATGCAAAAAATCGGAGAATTTTCTCCTTCAGAAGAAATTTCAGATAATTGTTTATCGTTACTTTATATTCATATATTTAACTTTAAAACTTTCAAATAAAAATTGTTCAAAGTAAAATTGCTTCATAAGTTATTTTATAAGTAAATATAAATATTTTTTTCCTCGCGATTTTTAATGAGTTACTTTACTCATATTTGAGTATTACACTTTATACATCTTGAAAGTTTAAAAAAGAAAAATATTTTTATTTTTAACTATAATTATTTATTTATTAAAGTTTTGCTTAAGGTCTAATAGTACTTTACTTTGAGCACCAAAATAAATGTAAAATTTCATTTATCTGATTTTACATTCTACAGTAAAATTTAAAGTAGTTACTGCTTGCAAAGTACAGCGAGTTTACATCTTAAGTTTATAACTTTTTCTTTTTCTCTCCGCAGCTCGTCTAAGTATAACACAGTCGTATTTTTCTTTTTTTATAATTTATTGAAACTTTAACACTTTATGATAACCAGCACTGAGAAATAATATATCGAGGTATTTTTTATTAGCAAAATTTATTTCGATATTTAACGTTAATTTTGTATATAAATTCATAGAAGTTTTTAAAATAATAGCAGTGTTTTGCTGCTGATACTTCTAAATAAATACTGGGAGATAAAAACTTCCTTAAAATAATCATTTAGAGAAAAGAAAAATCATACATATATAATAGTATTTCTCAAGTTTTGCTAATATTATATAGATTTGAATATTATATTAAAAAAGATTAAAATATTGCCTAATTAAGAAAAATAATAACACTCAGTGTGGTTATACATTTTTTCCATGCATTAAAATTTTGCATTTACATTTACATTTTAAAGATCTGTTATATAAATGCATAATGTATACTTTTGTAAGCTTCTAATTAAAAAAAAAAAAAAAAATGCAGCATTAAAAATCTGAGTTTTATATGGATTTAATCTTATGACATAAAGGTTATTTGTTTTTTTCCAATAAAAATCAGTATTTCTGATAGTTTCTTTCTATTATCCTCCTTATTTATTTATTTATTTATTTTTTAACACTATTCAGTTATATTAAAATTAGGTTAACTCTATTAAAGTAATGTAGATAATATTGTCGTTTCTCATTGAAATGGCATCATTGAATTTTAAAAAGTTACTTTTTATGTTTTGTTACTTTTTCATGCTCTTATTTGTTGCTATTTAGTGTCTAAAGATGCGTTTACTATGAGAATACAAATAATTTTATCTTTTATCTTTTTTTTTAATACTTAAAGTGCTTTTTTTCGAATAATGAAAGATAAATTATTAATGAAAGAGAACAATTTATATAAAAATTTATATAAGAAATTTTCTATAATAGTAAGTAACAATTTTTTTTTAGCATTTGTATTTTTTTAAGTTTTTGAATGAATCGTAATCATCAAAGTTTGCAATAAAACAATAAAAATACATTTTTTAAAAACTCAGAAAAAGTACATTGAAACTCTCTGTTTGCCTTTCAAAAGGACAAATCTCCCTTTTTTCTAACTATGTGGTTTTAAAGTATATTAAAGTGAGGTTATTTTTAACACGAAATTTAAAAATTAACTACACATATATCTTTAAAACTTAAGAGTATTATAATTATATTAGAATTCCACAATTATAAATTTATCAAACTTAAAAAACTATCTAAATATCATATTTATTCTGTTCTGATTTATAAGTGTATTAGTAAATCAGTTCAAAAAACCCTTAACGGCTTAAAAGTTTGTGACGCCGCTACTTTATGGCTATAGGAATTTGAAATATGAGTCTTAAAAATAATGATATCAAATTTTAAGTGACGCTTTGCAATTAGTTAAATTACACATAGATTTTCTTATTTGATCATTTACTTTTATCTTTTATTTATATTTATAATGCAAACGTAATATTTTTAACTTCAAGATCAGGCAGATATATAAAATACACTCACTGATGCTTTTTCATTCGCATTTCAAATTCAAAATAACAGTTTTAAAAGGAATTATATAAAACTTCCAGTGGCGCCTCGGTGTTATTTTAAAAGATATGTTTTTAGATTCCTTTAAAATTACTTTTATTTTGTCTAATAAAGCATATTTACACATTTAAGCAGTGCTTTTAATTTTCAAGTATACTGTCAAATAATTATACTTTCACCGAGTTTGCATTATAAAGTAAAATTATTTATTTCAATAAATTGATTTATCTTTTGCGTCACGCTATCCAAAACATAGTATCATAGTATCCAACTAAGTGAAAACTTGCTCAAAGAGGTAGCGTGACGTAAAGAAAACATTTACACAAATTTTACTTGCAGTTTTGGATAGCGGGACGCAAAAGATAAATCAATTTATTGAAATAAATAATTTTACTTTATAATGCAAACTCGGTGAAAGTATAATTATTTGACAGTATATTTAAAAATTAAAAGCACTGTTTAAATGTGTAAATATACTTTATTAGACAAAACAAAAGTAATTTTAATGGAATCTAAAAACATATCTTTTAAAATAACACCGAGGCGCCACTGGAATTTTTATATAATTCCTTTTAAAGCTGTTATTTTGAATTTGAAATGCGAATGAAAAAGCATCAGTGAGTGTATTTTATATATCTGTCTGATCTTGAAGTTAAAAATATTACGTTTGCATTATAAATATAAATAAAAGATAAAAGTAAATGATCAAATAAGAAAATCTATGTATACTTTAACTAATTGCAAAGCGTCACTTAAAATTTGATATCATTATTTTTAAGACTCATATTTTAAATTCTTATAGCCATAAAGTAGCGGTGTCACAAACTTTTAAGCCGTTAAGGGTTTTTTGAACTGATATCATTCCTTTGTGTGGATATTGATCAAAAAATTAAAATAAGTCCTTCTGGCTCCTAGGAAGGGTAAACTAATTTATCTTTTCTTATGAAGTTGCCACCATTTTTTTTTTTTTTTTCAAAATGGCAGCTACAATTTATTAATGGACTTAGTGGATTTATTAATGAATTTTAATAAATTTCATGAAATAATGTTATTTCTAATAAACAGTGTAAGCACTGTTTCATCCCCTAGTCATTATTGCTTTAAATAATAATAATAAAAAAAATTGATTATGTTAATATTTAAAATATGTATCATTTTAAAGTCTGAAAAATAAATAAATGAATAAACTCTAACTGTATTTTTTTAAAGAGATTTTTAATTTTTAAAAAGAAAAAAATATATATATGTATTTACGGAAGTGTGTGTTTCAAATAAAAAACGATAGATGGCGCCAAAACACTATTTGCTGTTTTTTTTTTTTTTTTTTTTTTTTTTCATTCCCGGCGCGGAATGATACATGAATAAGAATCGCAAATCATTGAGCTATTATAAAATCGATGTTCATGAATAATTAAAAATTTTTTCGCTTTAAAAAATTGCAAATTCATCATTATTATGATAAAATGGAATATCTAAAATTACAAAATACTTCCTTATTTAAAATATTATCTAAATATTTTTTTGACTAAATATGAAATTTTGAAATCAGAAATATTTTTTTCATAACAGAAGAGAAAATATATTTAAGTGAATTTGACTTAGTATATATACAATAAATATTTATAACATGTAATAAAGTACTTTTGCGTTAAAAAAAATCTAAATAATTCATTGGCTGCATTGAAGTCGGTCAATCAACCAGCCCACATACCTCACAAGTAAGAACCGCATAACAGCGTTTTCACTCGAAGAACACATGTAATTGGCGGAGTAATATAGTTCCAGATTTAAAGCGATTTATATAAAAAACAAGAGTTTTCCTAAAAAAAACGGAAACGTTACTAGATTCAGAAAGATACTATTAACAAAATATATTAATTTTATGAAAATCCTTCGAGCCGTTTTAGAGATATTTTTCAGAGTTCCAGTCTATTACACCAACCGTTTTCCCTTTCTGGCTTAAAATTGAGATTCAGATCTCAAAACGTATTGCATGTAGAAATGTAAAAATTTCAGGATAGATTAAGACAGAAGATAAAAAATTATTTTGAAAAGATTAGGACAAAATATGGCATATTTGCTGAGATATTAAGTGTCGGCTTTTACAAATCTCTTTGATGTCAAACTAGCCGTATATATGAGTTCGCAGCGTCCAGTTTGTCCCTCCGCTTGCGTCACTCAAAAAACTGTCGTTTTTCATGATTAAACAGATACATCCGACAAAGCGATAAGATTAAAAATAATATCCACTACAATCTATTATTTGAGGATGTGTATAAAAAATTTACTTTGCTCATTAACGACTTTTACAGAAAGCACTGAAACTAAATTCAGTTACATATTATATTCATAATTAAACACTATATGATGCATCTTAATAAAAATCTATGAATTATTATTATTATTTTCATTCATCAAAGGCATATTTCAAATTAAAATGAAAAATTTTTATCATTTAACTATGATAAATATGTTGAAATTGTATTTTTTATTTCTAGTTTGAGAAAAAAAAAAAACATTTTCTTTACCAACATTTGTCCAGTACAGTGCGGCCACATATCCTAAAACTAGCAGTGAGGACGCGTCCAAAATGTTGGAGGGGTGCCAGCTTGACCGACAGTTTAAAGTTTGGAAAACATCCAATAATTCCGCGCTCTGTTGTTGCTCATTTTCTCTTAGTCAGATGACTGTCACCCCTATTTTAGCAATGAACTATTTGAGTTAGCACTTGTTTAGATGCTTCCATGGTTTCATGAAATGTGGTCGAAGACATTAATGTAGTATACATAATCTCGAGTATTCCTATTTTAATACTCGAGTTTCTTCATACTCGAGATAAAACATCCTGTGTGGAATATTTCAACTATAATAAATTGAGATTACATTTAAATTGTTTTGTGAAACATATAAATGAATTTGTAAAATAACATGAACATTTTCCGGAAATAATTATTATTTTTTTAACGATTCATTTACAAAACAATTGATGTCGTAATAAAACAAGCTATTATACTATTTTATACCAAACAAATTTAATTTCAAACAAATAAAATTGTTTATGTCCATTTTTAAATCTCATTATTTATTCTGATATGATTTTTCTAGTATTTTCCTGATTTGATATTTATATCTTATCACATTTTTTGGCGCATGCAATTATTCTGAAAGGATAGTTTCAGAGAATGAATAAGAATTTTCTTAAGTATGAATAAAAGTACTTACAAAAATGTGATAGGTATTTAAAATTAATAATAATAATAATAATAATAATAGGTATTAATGTAGAAATGTAATAGGTATTAAAGAAATGTGTACTTGACTTGAAAATAAAATTACATTGTACAATAAAAAAATGTCCTTAAATATCAATAAGGTTAAACCAGTAATTAAGAATGAATTTAAAATAATAAAGTAAATATAGTAATGAATAAGCGTTATTTAAAAAAAAAAAAAAAAAAAAAAAAAAAAAAAAAAGCTGTCTTTTGATATATTATAAATCGTTATGCAAGTAGTAATGCAATTTTATTCTTTACTAGCAGGCTACGCCCGCTTCGCTGGTCACTATTTTTAAATGAATCACAATAATTAATGAATTCTCAAAATTGCATTAATAATTGCATTAATTTTTATCATGTGATAAAAAAAGAGAAAAAAAATTCTGATCAGGAAAAATGTCGCACCGGGTCTCCACTGCCTTCGGCAGCGTAGACCCGTGCGCTGCGCGCACATATTCCTTCACCATCCTTATGACTTCTCAAAATTCCATGTTATTACTCATAAACTTTCATTCTCAAGAAAAGGAATTAAAAAATATATCATTTAGCATCGGGTAAAAACTCACACCGGGACGCAACTAACTTCGGCAGGGCAGACCCATGCGCGCTGCGCGCGCACGTTTGAGGATATATGTGCGCTGTACACGCATATTCCTTCTCAACTCAAACTTTTATTATTAAGAAAATAAAATTTAAAAAAAATCTTTTATCATCGGGTAAAAACTCGCACCGGATCCCAAACCCATGCGCGCTGCGCGCCTATTCCTTCCCCACCGTTCCAGCCCCTCCTAATTAACTTGCATATACCAATTTTGAACGGTCTTACTCAATTAGCTGAGATGCAAAAGAAAACCTGATCAGGACACTTTAAATTGTAAATCAGGTGAAATCTCGAATTCCACTTTCGATAATGTAAAAGAACTTTAAAATATCTTTCGAATGATGTATTAGAAATATTTTAATCATAATTAGAATATTAAATATTGAAATTTAAAAATATGACAGCGCCATCTGGCGGTAGAAATTTCTGTAATCTATTGTTCCATTCCAGATCAACAAAGCTTTCAAATTATGTATTAGTCATGAAACTATTTTAATTAGTAGATGAGATACAAAAGAAAACCTAATCAGGACACCTCAAAACGTGTAAATCGGGTCAAATCTCGAATTCCATTTTCGATAATGTAAAAGTACTTTAAAATGCGTATCAACTAAAATAAGCTTTCAAATGATGTATTATTTATGAACTTTTTTTAATTAATAACTGAGATACAAAAAAAAAAATGATTCAGGACACCTCAAAACGATCTGGTGAAAACTTTCGATAATTTAAAAGAACTTTAAAATATCTTTCGAATGATGTATTACAAATAATTTAATCATAATTAGAAATTGAAATATTGAAATTTTAAAATAGTACAGCGCCATCTGGCGGTACAAATTTCTGTATTCCACTGTTCGATTCCAAATCAAAAAAGATTTCTAATGATGTATTACTTATTAAATTATTTTAATTAGTAGCTGAGATACAAAAGAAAACTGATTCAGGACACCTCAAAACGTGTAAATCTGGTGAAAACTTTCGATAATTTAAAAGAACTTTAAAATATCTTTCGAATGATGTATTAAAAATAATTTAATCATAATTAGAAATTGAAATTTTAAAATATTACAGCGCCATCTGGCGGTACAAATTTCTGTATTCCACTGTTCGATTCCAAATCAAAAAAGCTTTCTAATGATGCATTACTTACGAAATTATTTTAATTAGTAGCTGAGATACAAAAGAAAACTAATTCAGGAGACCTCAAAACGTGTGAATCTGGCGAAAACTGTCGATAATATAAAAGAACTTTAAAATATCTTTCGAATAATGCATTAAAAATAATTTAATGATAATTAGAAATTGAAATATTGAAATTTGAAAATATTACAGCGCCATCTGGCGGTAGAAATTTCTGTAATCCATTGTTCGATTCCAAATCAAAAAAGCTTTCTAATGATGTATTACTTATAAAATTACTTTAATTAGTAGCTGAGATACAAAATAAAACCTAATCAGGAGACCTCAAAACGTGTAAATCGGGTGAAATCTCGAATTCCATTTTCGATAATGTAAAAGTACTTTAAAATGTGTATGAAGTCAACAAAGCTTTCAAATGATGTATTACTTATGAAATTTTTTTAATTAATTTCTGAGAGATAAAAGAAAACTGATTCAGGACACCTCAAAACGTGTAAATCTGGTGAAAACTTTCGATAATTTAAAAGAACTTTAAAATATCTTTCGAATGATGTATTAAAAATAATTTAATCATAATTAGAAATTGAAATATTGAAGTATTGAAATTTTAAAATATTACAGCGCCATCTGGCGGTACAAATTTCTGTATTCCACTGTTCGATTCCAAATCAAAAAATATTTCTAATGATGTATTACTTATGAAATTATTTTAATTAGTAGCTGAGATACAAAAGAAAACTAATTCAGGAGACCTCAAAACGTGTAAATCTGGTGAAAACTTTCGATAATTTAAAAGAACTTTAAAATATCTTTCGAATGATGTATTAAGAATAATTTAATTGGAATTTGAATTATCGAAATTTTAGCTGAGATACAAAAGAAAACCTAATCTAGACATTCTAAAACATGTAAATCACGTGAAACCTCTAATTCCATTATCTACGGTAGTTTTATTAATGGAAGTAAAAAGAAAAATAAATATTTTTTATTTCCCCAATACCTACCCAACAAACACAAGACTTCTGGCCACAAGCTGTAAACGTTCTGGCCAAACAGACTTGTGGCCACTGGTATCATGCCACTGCTACATTTTAAATAGAGCGCCTGAACTTCCGGCAGTCGGTGATTAACTTATCACGGGCCAGTGCGGGGAAGCTGATGCCTTTTCCTTGCTGAGTAGCCACTGCAGATCGGATTCCGGGAAAACTGTTGTGGCCTTGCATCATTTAAAGAGAAGCGGGCCTGTTACATCTACCGTAACTATGCCTGAATCTGCTAATCTCGCGCACGCGCAGACCGTTTTGTATCACGTCAAAATGCCTAGTAAGTAAACATACATGGCGTCTTGTCTTCGTTCGTGGAGTGGAGCAACTTAATGTGAAATGGTGAAAACGAAGCAAATGTAAGTAAGATCTTCCTGACATTTCTCATGCAAGTATGTATGCATCGCTTTGTTTTACAGTAGTAGAATTAAGAAAATGACAGTAAAAAATTTAATATCTAAATATAGGAAAATGTTGAAATAATTCTAATCGCAAAAGATTCTACAACCGGTGTAGTAAAAACTTATTCAATTAGATGAGATATAACACAATTTCATGTCTGAAAGTACAAGCTTTGATTTAGAAAGTACAAGGTTTGTTTCTTGTACATTGTTACAGAAAGAAAATCACAACCTACAAAAAAGGCTTAAAAAATCTCGTACCTGTTTATTGTTAATTTAAATTATTTTTAAATGAAGTAATAATTAATATTAGAGTATCAACTACTTCTGAAAGTGGTAATTTAATTTACAAATATGTATAATATGACTGAGAAACATTTACTAATAAAAACGTGGTTAAAACGAAAAAAACCTGTTTTTTTACCAACCCTGCATATTAACTTTAAAACACAAATTAATTCAAGTCTAGAAAACTTAATGCAGTAGAGAATCTTTATAATGCACACCTTAGGCCCAGAAGTAGTGCATATTATAGAATCTTGCATTATCTATATAGTTTTACAAATTATAAAACTTATCAAGTAATCATGGTCATATATTGCCTTGAATAAATTATGATATTTACATTTGAGAACCATTTAAAAATTTAAGATTTTTCATTGCATGAAATAAAATTTAAAATTTACATAAATGATTATTTAAATAAATTAGCAGCAAATACATTAACACTATACTTAATATTGTTTTACGAATCATTTACCAGTATTTTATTTTCTGCAGTTTTGTTGATTTTTTTGGATTATGAAATTTAGTTTTCTTTTTTTAATAAATTTAAAATATTTTATTCATTTAAAAAAAAAAAAAAAAAAAAAAAAAAAAAAAAAAAATTCTCCCCCCACCCCTTATTTATAGTTTTTTTACAGGGAAATAATGAAAAATTCTGTAATATTATGGCCTACAGTCTGAAATTATTTAAAATGTGATGGTGTCTGAATTCCTCATTTGATTGAGCTTTAAAATTCATATACAAGTTATAAGTATATGTCACACAAACTGTATAAATTTTGGTGAATGTAACACTAATAGTTATTCTACAGAGATACCCCAAAAAATTGAATACATTCTGTTTTATTCAACAATGTACTATTTGAGAGTAAATAATCAAACACTTATTGTTTATTTTCTCGTTTTGTTTATTTAATGACTTCTCTTACTTTATTTTATTTAAACAACAGTGAATTACTTAAAGTTCAGAAATTTGACTGGAGTCACTCAACATTTTTATTATTTCTCTTAATGTTTTTGCATATTTATCAAATTGGTTATATATATATATATATATATAGTTATATACATTATTTTTGTGAAAAATAAAAAAATAACTTTTCTATGTAGAAGTAAAATTTAATTTTGTATATTTTTCATATGGAATTTCTATTACCAAGTAATATTTTTTTAGAAAATTAAAATAAGAATATAAAATTATCAAATGATTAAGTATGTAAATTTGATTTTTTTTAATTCTTGGATAAAAAAAATGACATGTTGGTATTGCACATAAAATGTTATATAAAAATGAAAACTTTGCTTTGAAAGGACTTGTGGACATAAATTGATAAAAACATTCTACCTACATTTATGAGATTTTTTTTTTACCTAGTATAGTAATGTTAAATAAGATATTTCCATATTAAGTACAAAATAACAAAGAAACAACTTATCATTTTTAAGATTATAATCGTCTATGACCTATGTATTAATCAATCATGCCGTTTGTGAAAAACTTTAATATTGAAAAGTCCATTTGGGGAGGGGGGGGGGATTAAGTTATTCTTTAATCGTCAACATTTTGTACTGGAGATAACTCAAGATTATGCAAGAAATCTTTTTCTGGCTAAAAAGCCGTGTCTATTTCTTTTGTTTTTAAAGATTTAGATATAGCATTAAATAACTTTTTTTTTTAAATCTTAATATCCAGTATGATTAATATTACAGTCCACCACAGCAGATTTACTTTGCTACATCTACAAACTGTACATAACTAATGTAATTAGCATTTTCTTCATGATTTTTTTTTGTTTGTTTGTTTGTTTATCGTGATTAAAATGAAATTACTTTTCATTAATCAAATTATTAATTTTTAATAAAATATTTCTATTGTTAAAATTGCTAATTTGAAGTTAAAATTGCAATTTATTGTTTTAACAGAATAATTTTATGCATTGAACATGTTCAGTTTAGAGGATTTTATTTTGTCCAGTTTCGTGTGTTTTTTTCCCCTTTTGTCCAGCGTCCCGGACTTTTGACAAAAAGTGGACAAAATAACAACCCTGAATAATAACATATTTAATTAATTTAGTTTATTTTTTTCCTTTTTTAGAATTTTTACCTATAATTGCAGGATTAATCATGGCTGAAGATTTTGATGTTGAGGCTATGCTCAAGGCACCTTTTAAGGAAGAGGTAAGAAGAACTATAGTGGTCATGTTATTAATTTTTTTATATTTTGTTATGTAAACATTCCAGAAATTTCAAAAATCTTAAAAATAATCTTGCTCTGTCTTGTAGAAGTAAACCATTGGCCGCTGTTCCTTTAAATTACTAAACAAGGTAGTATGCATTGCCACGGGGTATAAATTAAGCTTTTGGTAGAATATATATTTTTTTAATAATTAAAATAAAATTGAGAAATATCGTGCTAGAGAAATCAGAATAGCTTCAATGTGTGTATGTGCAGCGCTCGTGAAATACAGTCAGCTGGTCAGCACTGGCGACCAATATCTTTTAACTAGCAATGTTCGTTTTCAATTTTAAGGAAACTTTTTTTTTTAATGTATGTTTTGGTGAAAGAATTGGTCCTAGAATCGGGCTCCAATTCTACTTTTGATGCTGGCTAACTTTCCCTGTCTTGATTCCTGCTTCTCTCACCACTTTTTGAGATAATGTGTTGAATTAGGGGATTGATTAGGTGCATGTTTCACAACTCAGTATTAAATTATTGTGCTGTTTTAGGGAGTTGGTTTACACTGCTCCTTGTCAGCGTATGCTATCGACCTGGTGTTTAGTCGTCGTACCTGGGTAATGATGTATCAATGCTGATGGTGTATTGGTTTAATGAAAATAATTGGTTTAATGTTAAATAAGATATTTCCATATTAAGTACAAAATAACAAAGAAACAACTTAAATTATTTTTAAGATTATAATCGTGTATGACCTATGTATTAATCAATCATGCTGCTTGTGAAAAATTGTTTGTTTGTTTGTTTGTTTATTGTGATTAAAATGAAATTACACTTTTCATTAATCAAATTAATAATTTTTAATAAAATATTTCTATTGCTAAAATTGCTAATTTGAAATTAAAATTGCAATTTATTGTTTTAACAGAATAGCTTTATGCATTGAACATGTACAGTTTAGAGGATTTTATTTTGTCCAGTTTCGTGTGGTTTTTTTCCACTTTTGTCCAGCGTCCCGGACTTTTGACAAAAAAGTGGACAAAATAACCCTGATTAATACAGGACTGCCACTGGTGACTAAAAAGGCAACTAAAGAGACTATTTTGAAGGAAAGGCAACTATGGTGACTATTTTAGCCAAAATATAGGCAAAAGCAACTATTTTGGTACCAGTTGAAAAATTTAAACAACTATTTTAAACATTTAGCAACTAAAAAGAACAACTTCTGAGGTTATATTTAAAAACAAATCCTGCTCCAAAATTACCCCTTCTCAAAGTTTTATCTTAAAAGGAATTTTTACAGAAAATGTTTACTTAAGTAATCATATGCAAATCATGACGTATTTCCTCAATCAAGCGCTATAAAAGAATTTTTTTTTTTTTTGGGGGGGGCTAAATGATATTTTGGGAATGAGCTATGAAAACAAATGCAAAGTAGTATGCTGTGGCTACCACAAGACATTCTTATATATTTTTCTGTTCAAAATCACCATGTAAAAATAATTTATTAAAAAAAATAAATAATACATAAGCGATGTTTAAGCACATGGACTCAGTTCAGTGATCTAATTAAACAAATGGCAATTGTCTGATGACATTTTATAGAAAAATCTCTTTTTAAAGTTGCATCTTTAAAATCTTTGCAAGCATCATTTTAAACCTAGCAATACTTTTTAAATATATGAACAATAATTATAAGAAAAAAAAACTTTTTATATACCATGTTTTTAAATTTTCTGTTGAGTTATAGCTATAAAACTACACGAGCACTTTATCAATTTGTATAAGATTTTTAAAGTGATAATGACGTCAATTTTTGTGAGATGCATAATTTAACTTTTTACAATTTTTTAACGTTCACGTTTAATTAGATGTATTTATTTTTATATCAAAAGAAAATGAACTTGTAAATTTTTTTGGCAACAATTAAATTATAGCTAATATTTTAATGTCTATTTTTAAAGCTATTAGGAGGTTATTATTTTCATATTTATTTTAATTAATTAAAAGAAAACTAACAAAAATTCTAAAATCGGGCTTCGAAGTATTGTGTTGTCATTGGGTTCTGAGCTATTCTGAAAGTTTCAGATGTCTAGCTAGTAGGGAAGTTAGTTAAAAATCGATTGCAAGATTTGTACTTAACAAACAAACAAGAATTGAAGTTAATAAAAACATGGTAAAATAGGAACTTTTGTCATAACTTGACTAAAAAACGCAATAATTAAAAGCATAATCAAAATAGGTGCTAATATATATATATATATATATATATATATATATATATATTACAAAAACTTATGCCAGAATGAATAAATAAAAAAAAATTAATTAAAAGGCATCACCAACATGGCAGCAAAAGTTTAAAAATCATCAAAAGGGTTCTGTACTAAAGGTGTCCTGCCTGGGAAAATATGAAAACTGGGTTGTCAAACATGAATTTTATTTTGAAACTTTTCTTTGGATGATTTGTTTTAACTATCATTAGCGTTTCATCCTACAAAAACTAATAATAATTTGGCCTCTGATGGATTAAAATTTAAATTGGGTGATGAAATTGGTATAAGACTTATTAGTTTCAAATTTTAAAGGTAAATAAAAAGAAATTGTGAAAAATTCGCTAGGATTTGTTAGTAATAATACATTTTGGGAATCAGCTTTCATGAAAATTGCAATTAAATATAAATTTTGTTAATTAGCAGTGAGTTTTTTCTGTTTCGACAACTCGCGACAAAAATATAAATTTTCATCAAGCATTTTCCTTTTTTTTTTTTTTTTTTTTTAAAGCTAATTTCATAAATTATATAGGCCTTTACCTTAAGAAGGTTTTTTATTTTAGTGTTTGGTCAAAGAAATTTTTTTTTTTTTTCACCTATTAACTTCTTTACCCACTCACTGTATATCATGAAAGGGTGAAACTTTTGTCATTGCAATGTTATTTTTCATAACATGTCTCCTTGTTGATGTTTGCATGTTTCTAAGCAGCAAAATACCTTGCTTAAGGGTAAAACCATTTCTCTATGTAAAAATAAAGTGACTTACTTTCATAGAAAAGAAAGAAGAAAAAAAACTACATTTGTTTCAGATAAAAATAGTACCATGACCCTTCATCAGGCTATAAGTAAAGTAAAGTGTAGCAAATAAAGCAACAATGCACAAAACAAAATACTGAAAGACTGAAAATCACAAAGACTGAAATAAGACTGAAAATCAGTATAAATACTGGTGTGACAAGATTAAAAAAAAAAAAAAAAAAAACTATTATAAATAAACAAATAGATGTAACCAAAGGGGGGAAAAAATTACAAAAAAAAAAAAAAAAAAAAAGAAAGAAAGGGGGTGTGGGAAGGAAACAAAAGAAACTTAGCAAGAGAAAGTTATGTGAGTGTTGAAGAAAGATTAACAGATTTTTATTTATTTAATTTTTAAAGATCTGAAAAGCTTCGTAAAAACAGCAACAGATCATCAATGGGAAGCAATAGATGATTTAGAAATCTCTTCATTAAGAACATTCCGTTGGTGCTCATTACTTCTAAATTTCAAATACCTTTTAGAATTAATGATCTGAAAGAATTAAAGTTTTAATCACCAACCTAGCAGAAATCGCATGGAAAATGTGAATTGTCTTTTAAAACTCAGAAAAATTTGATTGTAAATATCTGGAAAATTGAAATTTATCTTTCTCACACCTTGTTTAGCTCAATTCAAAGGATTCACATGCATTCTAATTCTGTCACAATCAGTAGAAACATAACCTCTTATGGTCTCTAATTTTTGAAATATTATATTAGAAAAGTACTAAAATTCAACCCATTGTGTGTTATTTGAAAGAAAACAAAGGATTGAAAGTGAATATCAGGCTAAACCAATTTTAGGTTGCAAGAGCAGCTGGCATCACCTGGTTATATTATGTGTTGCTGATATATATATGTATATATATTTCAGTAATCTAAAATACTCAGGATTTTTTTTTTTTTTAACATTAGTGAAAATTACTGCTTAATTATTCAGATTATTTTATATAATCATAAAATTAATATTGGATAAAAGAAGAAATTGGGGAGGAGGTGGGGGGGGGTTGTGAAACGAAAACTATTTTCTGCTTCAGAAAACTTATTTAGGAGACTATTTTTCCTATGAAAGGCTACTAAAGCGACTATTTTTGTAGTCTTCATTGAGTGGCAGCCCTGTTAATAGCATATTTAATTAATTTAGTTTATTTTTTTCCTTTTTTAGAATTTTTGCCTATAATTGCAGGATTTATCATGGCTGAAGATTTTGATGTTGAGGCTATGCACAAGGCACCTTATAAGAAAGAGGTAAGAAGAACTATGGTGGTCTTGTTATTTATTTTTTTACATTTTGTTATGTAAAGATTCCAGAAATTTCAAAAATCCTAAAAATAATCTTGCACTGTGTTGTAGAATGAACCATTGGCCCCTGTTCCTTTGGATTACTAAACAAGGTAGTATGCATTGCCATGGGGTATAAATTAAGCTTTTGGTTGTATAAATTACAAATGGCTTTTTAAGTAGTATAAAATAGAATTTAAGTAGAATATATATATATATATATATATAAAGTTGAGAAAAATTATGCTAGAGAGATCAGAATAGCTTCAGTATAGAACCCTTTTGCGGAATTTTAAATTTGACATCAAATTAGCTCAGACATTTCCTGCTAAGGTCTTTACTTACGGAATTGCAACAGTCATCTCACTTCATCATCAAAATTATAAAGATTTAAAAGCCGCCAAGGGGCTCCTAAGTTAAAGCTCTACCTATACTATACCAAAGTAATTTTAATGAATAAATATAGTAAATGATGCTAGGGAATAAAATACAGTTACTGCATTATAAGAAATCACTGCAGAACTGATTTTAAAGTAATAAGTACAACACTTTGAATTAACACCATAAAATGCAATAAACTCGCAGAATTTAACAGAGGGGAGTCTATTGTATTTTATGGTGTTTATTCAAAGTTTTGTACTTATTACAGTTACAGCATGCCTTTATATGGAAGAATATATTAAAATAAAGCCTATCATGCTAAATTAAATTCTGTTTGCAAAGAATGTAAGCAGTACTTTTTTTTTTTTTTAAATACATTTTTGTGTAGTAATCTTTTCCTCTTGCTTTTTCAAACTGTAAATTAAAGCAATGAAATTTTCATATTTTTTGTACAGGATGTTAGCAGTCGCCAAATTTGATGATGGTTCGCATGCAGTATCTTAGTGTGGCTAAAAGAAAATTAAAAAAACAATCTTGTGGCCTTATGGATATGCAGATAAGTAATTTTGTAACATTTTTTGACTTGAGAAGTCATTCTTATCGTATATCTAAAACCTAAAATTATGAGAAATTTTCTTTTATAACCCCTTCATTCTTAGTACAATTATAATTAGTAATTTAAGTCATTTTACTTAGTAATTAAAATCATTAAAATTCTTTTAATATGTAAAAAGAAATTTAAAATTTAACACTAGCTATATAAAATAAAAATTTCAATAACCTTAAAATAGTGTTCACATTTTTTTAAAAAAAGGGCAGGGTGGATTTAGCTAAAAGGGCACTTTTTTAAAAAAAAAGGGCACATATTAATCCTCCAAGTGCTGATCGTTTCACTCTTAAGTGCTAAGCATTTTTAAGGCACCGTGCAGATATATAAAATCAATTGATATCTTGATTTTGTGAGTTGTTATATAGATTTTACGAGTCGTCTCGCAGCGAGACGATAGCGCTTCGAGAGTTAATAGCCGATAGGGCACTTTATTCACCACTTGTTAAATGGTTTATTAAATGTACAGTCCACAAAATAAAGTTACTTGGTCAATAAGTTTAGTTATTATACTTATTGGGACTTGTGAGTTTTTTAATGATAATTTCATTTTTCTCTTTTAAATTGGGTCTTCAGGTGTAGCTCAAAATCTACTTCACCAAAAGAGTTGAAATTTCATAAAAGTATAAATAAAATAATTAAAAGCTGATTTGTGGTAAAATATTTGCAATTCAAGAATTTTACTTAAATAATTTCAAAATATTATTTTTTTACATAAACTTTATTTAAAAATATTTTAATTGTAATCTACAAATATTTTTAAATTATTGCTAGCTTTAATATACATATAGATGCTTTAAGTATTTTTTTCCATAAATTATAAAAATTACATGGAATTCTATAAGGAGTAGTAAGTATATATTGTCTCTCTCTAAGATATTTATGCAATAAAATATATAAGAATGTTTTTTTTTTTTTTTTTTTTTTTAAGGTCTATACATTTATATATATATATATATATATATATATAAAGAAACTAGCAGGCTTCGCCTGCTTCTGTGGACCCTATTTTTAAATGAATCACTATAATAACTGAATTCTCAAAATTGCATTAATTTTTATCACGTGGGAAAAAAAAAAAAAAAAAAAAAAAAAAAGCGAAAGAAAATCTGATCAGGAAAAATGTCGCACCGGGTTCTCACTGCCTTCGGAAAAAATTCTCAAAATGCTCTAACTCTTATTTCTGTTACTTCCCCCCTTCGCCCCCCGTTCCGTCCCTCCTAATAACGTTACACTTTCGAAAATATCCCCATTCGACTTGCAGGCCTCTAAAACCAATCTGTACCAATTTTGAACGGCCTAACTGCATTTCTATTTGTTTTTGCCCATAGCCCCCCCCTTCCCGCACCTCCTAATAATTTTACAAAAACCCCACCTGCTGCCCCACCTGGGGGCTGAATTTTTAAAATTCCAGATATTGGTTTTTAGATATTTGTATTAGCTATATTTTATAACAAAAATTTCACGTATGTCTGTTTTTTTTTTGTTTGAGATATATAGGATTATGCAAAATCACGTTTTACACATGTGAAATCCCGTTTCCCGACCCCCCCCCCCCTTGGGGGCCGAATTTCGAAAATTCCAGAAATTGGTTTTTAGACATTTATATTAGCTATATTTTAAAGCAAAAATTTTACGGATATCTGTTTTTTTGTTTGAGATAATGAAGGATTTTTTGAATTCATGTTTTGCCCCCCCCCCCCCTTGGGGGGCGAATTTTTTCCTTTTTTTTTTTTTTTTTTTTCCTAAACCATCCCTGACCTATAAGGAAAAAAACAAAAAAAGAATGATCGAAATCGGTCAAGCCGTTTACGATTTTATAAAGGACATACAGACAAACATTCATTTATATATATATATATATATATATATATATATATATATATATATATATATATATAGATATATATATATATATATATATATATATAGATTAAAATAATGTCCCTTGTTATTTAGAAACTTTTGGAGGGAGGGGGAAAAAAAAGAAAAAACTACACAGCATATGCAAGATGACTGTCAATTAACAAAATTTACAGTGTCAACGAATTGTTAAAATATGACGTAATTTCACCACTAATCGATAAAATTCCTGTCTTTTTTCAAAACTGATTCCCAAAATGCACGATATTTTTACGATTGATTGCCGAACCGAAATACGTAATTTTTTTTTGTTCTTAATCAATCAATTTTCTTATGTTTGTGAAGTTAAATTCCTAAATACTCAATTATTTCGCCGATAATAGTGGGAATTTGAGCTTTTTTCTCAAAGCTGATTACCGAAATAGGCAAAAATTTTGCAGATGAATTTGGAAATATGAGATTATTCTTACCGCTAACTGTCAATCTTTTGTAGTCAAAATTTACATTTAGCCACAACTAATTCTTAATTTCTGCTATTTTGCTGCTAATCAATGAAACTCGCATTTTTTTTTTTTCTCTCCTTTCCCGAAAGTTCTTCCTGAAATTCATGATATTTTTGTGGCCGATTGCATTATTTCGCCCCCTAGTCTATGAAATTCGTATTCTTTACGAAGTTGAATCTCAAATTCTCAATTATTTTGCCGCTAATCGATGAAATAAGCTCCTTTTTTTTTTTCAAACATGAATCCCAAATTCACTACTAACTGTTAAAAAGTTATGCTTAAACGTATCTAATTCCTAAAATATGATATTATTTATATTTCGGTACTAATTGTTAAAATTTGCCATTTTTTTAAAGGTGATTTCCGAAAATCTGGATGTTTTGTGGCTTATTGTTGAAACCATCAATCCTTTCGCCGCTAATTATTAAAGTTACTTTAATCGCCCAATTATTTTCTGAAATAGGCTTTATTTCACGGTGTTCAGTGAAATCTGCACTTTTTCTCAAAGATAATTCCCGATGTATGCAATAAATTAGCCAAAATATGGAATCATTTTACTGCTAATTTTTAAAATTTATGTAATAGCATTAATTGCCAATAAAGGTTATTATTTTACTGTTAATTGTTAAATTTTGTATATTTTTCAAAAATAAATACCGAAATATGCAATTGTTTCACAAAAAATAATAGAATTGCTTTTTTATGCGTGATTGCCATAATACACAATACGAAAGTCTATCGAAATATGAGATCGATTTGTCGATAAAATTTACATTTAATCGTTTAAATTATATGCTGAAATAAGCCATTATTTCACTACAAAACAACGTTATCTTCTTGCGGTGGGTCGTCAAAATATATCGCTTTATGGCTTGTTAACAAAATTTACCTTTATCATGGCTAATTTCTCAATTAAACGATTGTCTGCGAGAGGGAATCTGCAAAAGCTACCATGTCATAACATCGCCAAAAAAAAAAAAACATAAAATGAAGTCAAATTTCATATTTTTATAATTTTTATAACTGTAATAAAAAAAAAATTCGAAAATCAAGCAACGAGGTACATCATGAAAGGTCAAAACGTACCTGAATATGTGTGTTTTTATTTTTTATTTTGCTGGCATCCGTTTGCCAACAAAGCAACCAGCATACACAAAACAAAATAGACATTTTTATTATATGTAGAAATAAAACTTATTCTTTGGCGATGTTTAGATGCATGGCGTTTTTTCCGGCTATGTAATGATGCAATGCCGTTTGTCATTTAAAATAAACATATTTATTTTCCTTCTTAGAACTTTGATTACATAACGCTGCACTCTGTTAAAGTGTTTATGTGATCTGTGTGAGGATTATTGTGGCACTTTAGTTAGATAACAAAAATAATTTGAAATTTGGTAATTTCTTTAGCTTGGATTAATCATGAAATATTTATGTATCCACTTAATATATGTATATATTTTATTCTTTATTTTGCTTTACCTAATTTATTCATTCATTTTGCATATTTTCGTACTACATCTCCAAAATCGCATTTAAGTAATAAATAATTAAAATGCACTGAATGGCTTTCAGTTTCAGCTCTAATTCTTTTTATTTTCATTTATTTTTTTAATTTATTTACATTAATATTAGCACTTTATTGATTGTTTTCAAATAATGTTAAAATAAATAAGAAAATATAAAAAAGACTTACCTTTTTTCAATTATAGAAGTCAGCCTTATCCTGAAGCTTGTGGTCATTATGCTGTTTCACTTGAAAGCACTTTTAATATTGAAATACTTATAGAAAAAAATCAAATCTTGGCAAAAACTGCTATACTGGATTAGTTTTAGGTGTTCAAAATCAAAAAGAATGCAAGTTGACAAATTTAAATTAACATTTTCTAATGGATAGAACGAAATTAGATACAAAAACAATGATGTAATGCTAACCTATCAGGTGATTCTTTTTTTTTTTTTTGGCTTCCACATATAAAAGAGGTTTCCAGTGTATATATATATATTTTTTATATTAGCTATATAAGCAGACTATTTTTATTAATTAAATCAACAGACAATTTTCATAAGAATTTGTTTCTGAAATCAATATTTCCTTCAAATCGTTCGTCGGTTTTACTCTGAAATTTTTCTTTTTCGATCATTTCTTGCATTTTCAAATTTCGGGTTGCACAATCGAGTTCAAAGGGTATCGGGGCAGAATTCTTTTATCTGAAGGGCAAACAGGGTGCAGCGCTTCGTTAATTCTGCCTAGAATGGACACTGTATATATATATAGAGAGAGAGAGGAAGTATTTGTTTTATGAAAATTTTTGAACTCTAAAATGTCTGTCTCTGTGTGTCATAAATTTTGTGGATGCTGTATCTCAAGAACTAATCAAGGAAATTTAACCAATCTTGGTATTTAGTTGAACCCTGACCTACACAGATGCTGATTAGATTGGGAGATCAATCGCTCAACAGATGGCACTGTGATCTCAATTAAAAAAATTTTAACATGACATTATAGGACAAAATTTCACAAATGTACGTTATACAAGTTATTTTTAATGTGTAATTGTAAAGTTAATATGGATTATTGATGTAATAGTACTAGTAAATTAGCATTGCTTCTCCCCCCCATCCTTTCAGGATGTAAATTTTCAATATGGATGTCTTTCGAAAAACTTTTAAATACTTTAAGACAAATGGTTCAACAATAGATCTGTGATAATTTAAAACTAAGTTATCATTTTTTTTTCTATTCTTTAACAAAAAGTTAGAAAAAAAAAATCACATTTCTTCTTATGTTGGCACAAAACTTTCTTTTCGGCATTTAGTGTTATAATTCTGTCAGATAAAAACTCGTCTGTACTTATTATGAAAAAAAAATTCCATAAATAATAATTTAATAAATAACTTGTAGTGCATGAATTTGTGTAAAATTATATAGAAAAAAGTAATGTGGTGGTCACAACCTTCTGATTTTTTTTTTTTTTTTTTTTTTTTTTTTTTATTACAAGTTAAGTAAAATTTTTAAATATCAATTTAGTATTAATTTTTATGCTGTTATGTATATATATGTGTGTGTAAGTAATATTGAGAGTAAATTTGTAAAATGTGTATGTGTCCTGTCAAAAATGTTTGACCACCGGGAAATCTTGTTGCAGAACATTCAAAAGTATTCTGCTATGGGGGATAGATAAGATCAAAGCATTGTAATTATGAAATTTTAATAATACATAAAGTAAGCTAAAGAGTTTTATGCAATATTCTTGGTGTCACACAAGATAAAAATTTTTGTTCATAATTTTGTTTGACTAGTTAAATGTTTGTAGTAAGAAACCACATTTACAAAAATACTGGTGCTCAAACTAAAGTGGGATAAGATCATCAAACGTTGAAATGGATGCAAAATCTTGTATATATTCAAAGAAACAACAAAAATTAAATGAATGGATGATATTGAACGCTTTTACTTTTTATAGGTTTTAAAACTTAATAAAGCAAGCTTCCAAAAATTATGATATTTATGCTGCATATGGAGAAAGATTGGAAATCATAAGGCTTCTGCAGAGCATTTAATCAGATTTTTAGGAGGGGGGGGTTGGAAATCACAAAATTATAAGTGAGAGATATTGAACAATTCTACTTCTTTATAGGTTCTGGAATCTATTTACATAAGGTAAAAATATTTTACATCTCCCTCTTTAAATTCTAGAATTTAATAAAGCATGTTTAAAAGGACATTTATGCTATGGAGGGAGAAAAATTAGAAATTGCAATCTTTCTTTTAAAAATCAGGAGACTTGGAATTTTTAAACAATACTATTTTGAAAAGAAACAGCAATATACAGTGTGTTGCATGAAAATAAACGCACCTTAGCTTTAAGAATTAGAATGGTATAGAAGTGTAATAAAAAAAATATGAATAGGTGACACTTGATGCAAACGGTATGTGTATTATTCAAGAAATGAAAATACGAGTCAAAACGATGAAAGAACAATATGATTTTTTAAAACATAACTTTATTGAATTTATGTCAAAAGTACATGTTGCATGAATTTAAACGCACATGTAAAAAATAAATAACTGAGAAACAAATATTGTATATAATACTTTGTAAAGCCACCATGGACTTCTAGAACAGCCAGTAAACGCCTTGGCATTGACTGATACAGTGGCATGAGGTCATCCAAGCTGATTGTCTTCCAAGCTAATAGAATGGCTGATTTTAGTTCATCTTTCGTGCTAAACAGCCTTCCGTTTACGTAAACACGGCAAGCCAGAATACCCTATACGTTCTCCACTATGTTTAAATCGGGGCTTTTTGAGGGCCAATGCAGAACTTTAATTTTACTGCCTCGGAACCATTTTTTCACGATATGTGCTGTAGGTACAGATGCACAATCTTGCTGAAAAATATAATTTCTTCCAGCTTTCTTGACTGCTTGACGGCGGAGATTCCTTGTGAGCATCTGGACATAATCTACAGAGTTCATAGTGTTATCCACGAACTCTAATTCGAAAGTCCCTTTAAAACCTATGGCTGCCGACACCATGGCAGACCCACCTCCTGATTGACGTTTTGAACAGTACATTTCTTCGGTTCTCAAATCGTGCCAGTAGCTATGAAATCCATCCGGCCATCGAGATTAAACTTATTTCATCGGAGAAGATGAATTTTTCCCATTTTGTCGATCTAGAATCCATTTTCTTGCCCATTCCAACCGCATATCTTTGTGCTTTTGAGCGAGGGGTGGTTTCGCCTTCATTTTCTTAAATTTAATGAATGTTGCAGCTTTGATAGTTCTCCATATGGTTTTCCGATAAACACCCAGCATGTATTGAGCCTTTATCTTCACACAGGAAATATTCTTATTCTTTGCAACGTTGCATATTCGATGTTTGTCGTAACTGGTAAGCTTTCCTGTTCGCTTCTTATACGCTCTTTTCCTATAATTTTGTACTTTATTTATATAATTTAGCACAACACTCTCGCTTCTTCCGATTTGGCGCCCAATTTCACGATTGCCTTTATGATGCATAAAGTCGATTTTTATCCTCTCGTCTACTGTCAAAGTTTCCCCTCTTACCATCCTGAACAAACTCCGTAAATTTTGCACTCAAGCATTAAAACTGTTTTTAGAGTACTCAGGGGTCGATCCAGGCAAAATTTGGGTCCCTTTTGTGGCCCCTTCACAAAATTCCACATAGTAAAAAGGGACCCTTCACAAAATTCAAATTCATAGAAAGGGACCCTTCACAAAATTCAAATTCATAAAAAGGGACCCTTCACAAAATTCAAATTTTATAAAATGAGTTCCTTCACAAGATTTTTTTTATAAAAATGATCCTTTTATTAAATGTTTTCATATTTTCAGTATTAATTTTAATTAATGCCTTAATTTGGCTCAACTAAACTCTATTAACTTGATATTAAACATTACATAAAGTGACTGTAAAAACTGAAGATTTTACACAATATTTTACTTTTTCACAAAAATATTTTATATTTCACAAAAATAAATAAAAATTTCACAAAAATATTTTCTTTTTCACAAAAAAGGGACCCAAAAATTAAAACCTGGATCGACCCCTGGTACTTTAGCAACATGACTGTCAGTGTTTTAGTTTAATTCCGGTGGCTCTGATAAATTTTAAACACAAAATACAGAGTGCGTTTAATTTCGCGCAACAAACGAAAAACAGAAAAAATAAGAAAATGCTTAAACACTCATTTACATAAGCTTGCATGAGCCTAAACATACGTGCTCAAAGCAACTTATTCAGTTGTTAGTAATATGCAATAACTGTAAGTCACATTCCTTCTTTTAAAATTTAAAAATTACTATTTCTGGTTATTGGAAAAGGTGCGTTTATATTCATGCAACGCACTGTATGTCTCATGTCTCGCGTTTTCTGTCATAGCGGTGGCACTGTAATAAGCTTCCTAAAATAGCGGCAATTTTTTAAAAACAATTTATTGGAAGTGAGGAAAGTTTAGCTATCTATTCCAGATTGTTGAATGTAGGTTAACCATATTTAATTTCAGCTGGAAAATACTTGTTAATTTCTATACTTTTGCCAATTTTTTTGTTTACCCGTCCTCTCTCTGAACATATCCTGACTTCCAAAGAAAGATTGAGGGGGTGCTTGAGCAGTATTTTACGGTATGTTTATATATATATATATATATATAATTTTCTTGAATCCCATAGTTTTCTTTATATTGACAAACTTTTTTTTTTTTAATGATTGTGCGAAGAATATATGAGTAAAAAAAGAAATAAATTAGGGGAACAAACTGAGCTATCATTTAAAGCTCATAAAAGCATTGTATTTTAATTACAGATTGTATGCTTCACATGTCAAGACTTTTTAATGTAAATAAGTATTTATTTTATTCTTTCTTTTTCTAGCTGCTGTGAAGAGGATCAGATCTGGAAAAAGTCAGTCATCTTATTAACTAGGTGGAAAAAAATAAATGAAATTTTTTGAAGTTACTGGTTTTTGTTTGTTACAAAGCAAAGTTTACACACGCACACACACACACACACAGAAAAGGCTTAAGTTATTTTTTTATTTTTTTTTACTTAGAAAATGACAGGGTTGCTACAGAACCTGTAATTTTAATGAAAACTTGGAAAGATCAGTTAGTTTCACAGTTTATTGTAAAAACAGGAAAAACTCAGTCATTTTTTTGGGAGACTTTAAAATCATTTAAAGTCTCAAGTTATTAAGTCTTTTAGTTTAAATTTTTAAATTGTTTGTTAATGCTTAATATGAAAAAAAAAAAAAAAAAAAAAGTTAATTATATGTTTCTTTCTAACTGCACTAAGCTAATAAAATTAATATATCCTATTGCCAATTGACTCATAAATGTGTTAGATTCTACTGTTGCATGATGACATTTCATCTATTTTACTTTTAAAAGAACAGATGAAAATATCCTTTTTAAGTATTAAATTGTTCGACTTAAGAACTTTCTCTTTAATTTGTTATTATTAATAGTAAGTTAAAAAAAAAAAATGATTTTTCCAGCATAGTTCTATCAGAATAAAATATTTAAAAGAGAAAAAAGTGATTTAAATATTAAAAAACTAATAAAATATAATCTTTGTTGATTTTTTTTTTTTTTTAAAGGTCTACAAACATTTTACATGAGAATCTGGCTATAGCTCCTTGGATTTTTTGCATTAATTATAAAAAATGTTGTAGTCTTACATTTATTTCAGTTAGATTTAGTATTTACGAGCCTAGTTTCAGTTCACTCTTGCTTATTAAAAATGAGAAAAGTATTTGCATATATATAATGTAACATGATTAAATTGTGGTAAATATTTCATTTCTTAATGCAGTGTTAAAATTTTATATTTTAGTAGAACATGTAAAGCTTCTTCCTTTTTTTTTTTTTTTATAATAAAGATTTGATGCTTAGATTCTCTACTGTGAGCTACAATCAACACTGGATTTTAACTGAGATTTATGCAAGTGCTATATATTGCATTTGAAAATATTTTTTCATTGTTAATTTATTAAAAGAGCCCTTTCTCTCTTCCCATGTTATCCAATGGGATTTTTGTTGCTTCGTTTCAAAAGGATATCTCATTCAAAAATAAAGTTTTTCGATATCTTTTTTTTTTTTTTTTTTTTTTTTTTTTAATATTAAATATTACTTTTTGAACAGGTCATCATTTAGCTTAGTGAGTAATTTTTCGAAAAAATCAATTTAAATATTTTATTTCAATAAGTAAACTTAGAAGTAAGTTTGGATCTCTAAGTGATTTTTTTTTCTTTTTTTTTAATTACCCACTAAGCTTAAATACAACATGTTTAAAGAGTAATATTCAAGAAACAGAATTCGAAAAATTTCATTTTTGAATGAGATTTTTATAAAACGGAGCAACAAAAATCCCATTGAATAAAATGAGAAGAAAGAGAGAGGGAATCTGACTGATGTACAGCCTTAAGGGTGGGTATCGCAGATATTGTAATCAGTTTTTATAAATTACTGTGTTTGAAATGTTAATTTTGCACACATATGCATTGAAATGCAGCAAAATTAAATATTTTTATTTTGAAAAGTAAAAAGAATTCCAAAACCTGCTTTTTTACAACCGAATTCATAAAAAAAAAAGGAAAAAAAAAAAAAAAATCAATAATATTCTGATAAAAGTAACTTTTGGTGTCATTAACAGATGAAATAAAAATGAATTTAAATAAATATGTCTATTTATTTTATTTTTAAAGCTATACTTTAGATTTTTTAACTGCATACAGGTGAGCCATAATGACGGGCAATTTCGAAGTTCTGCTTTTGATCGATTTTTTAAATTGAAAAAATTCAAAAACTGCTTTTTTTTTATTTCCAGTACTTTGTCACGTGGGCGAAAAACAAAAGCAATTTTTCCCGACCGGAAGAATAGTCAGTCAGCATGTCTAGCACCTGGCACTGCAGAATCCTTGATAAATGAAATAACTGCCTGTTGGCAACTAAATTTCATACTTTAGTTCATTTTAAAAAATCTAATTGCTGTAGAGATAAGCCACTTGCACTCTTAGATTAGGAAAAAAATCCCCTTTCATTTTGTGCCAAATTCGTAACAATCGAACTAATATTTCTAATTTATTTTCCACTTTTCCTGATTTTAACTCCGTTAAAATATCTATTTTTATGCAATCGCGGTGAATTCTCAGTCATTGAGATCGCCTTTTCATTTGACATGGGTCGACATTTTAATTAATATCTCCGGAACCAATTAAAATTTTTAAATTATTTTTTCACTATGCACTCAGGCAGGCTTCTGAGCACCCGTATGTCAAATATTCTAGTTCTGCATTCAATAGGGGCTGAACGTATAGATGCTCAGACAGAGAGACAAACATCTTTTATTATTATAGATTAAATTTTTGCTTTCTGAAAATATTCTCAGTAGTTGAGTGAAACATTGAAAATTTCTATACGTTACAGAAGTGCTTCTCTCATTTTCTGAGCATATTTTTTACAGATACGCCACTAATAGTTCTCCTCATTGAAAATTGACCAGAAATGCAGACTTTGCTCTTCTGAAAACAATTTTATGACTGTAACAAATCCATATATAACTTTAAGATCATAATACTTATGTTCACTGGCAGAGAAAAACAAAGCTATTTTATTGGAAAATTTGTTACCACAATGACTTCACATAATGCATTTCATTGAATTCTGTTTTCTCATTCAGAAAATTCACATCCATACAATTAGTACTCTGTTTTGTAAGTTCATTTTTTTAATATTTTATTTCACAGTTAAAACAAACAGTTAAATTTTCACATTTTTAAATATAAAATATGAAAAATTTATAAATTTTTCAGAAAATTAGTACTAATTTAATAGAGGTGAGTTCGGGCTCTATTTTGGCAATCCGAGCCCGCCCGGGCCCGAAACATTTTTGAACTGAGCTCGCCCGAGCCCGAAAAAAATTGCGTGATCAGAGCCCGAGCCCGATATTGATAGTGGTACGCTATGCAACGCATACACAATAGTAAAATTAAATACCGTTTTCATTTTCAAATTAATTTTCTTATTACCAATCCTCAATTTAAATAACTATAAATGTTATCATAACAATTTATAATGTCTGTGTCTCTGTATACATGTATATATTTCTCTGTATAATATATATTTATAGTTCAGCCCATTGTTTATAACGCGCCTATCGGGGGACAAAAAAATTATCCGAATGAGTGATATAATGAGGCCCAATCTAACGAAGGAGGAAGGATTACTGAAAAAAAAAAAAAAAAAAAAAAAAACTATGACATAATATGATTCCCGTTGAAAAAAAGAAGTTCTATTTAGAAAAATGAAAGTCAAAGCTACTAAGGTTAGCAAGATTATTTTGTGATTTATAATCTATCATGACTATTATGGCATTACTAAAGGTGCTCTCAAAATGAATAAAATTTCTCTTTTTTTTTTTTTTACATTTTCCAGTTAGCGAAGAATAAAATAAACGGAACTTTTAGCTTGAATCCGAGCCCGCCCGGAGCCTGAAGACTTGCGTAAGATTTGAGCCCGATCGGGCTCGGGCTGAGCCCGTCTCATCTCTATAATTTAATGGGTGTGAATTTTCTGAATGTGAAAATGGAATTTCAAAAAAATTAAGTGATGAATAATTCTGGTAACAAATTTTCCAGTGGAATAATTTGAGCTTTGGCCATTGCTAGTAACACTGTGGGAAACTTTTGGCCAATTTTTATTAATATTAACCATTTGTGGCTTGATGGTGGGCAACTTTCGGTTAGTTTTTATGTATAATGGCTGTTAATGATATGATGGCGGGCCACTTTCAGCTAATTTTCATTGATGTTAACTGTTAACGGCATGATGGAGGGCAACTTTCGGCCAATTTTCATATTTGTCAGCCATTAGTGGCTTGATAATGGGTAACTTGCGGCCAATTTTCATATTTGTCAACAATTAATGGCTTGATAACGGGCAACTTACGGTCAATTTTCATGTTTGCCAGCCAGTAGAGGCCTGGTAACGGGTAACTTGTGGCCAATTTTCATAATTGTCAACCATTAGTGGCTTGATAACACGTAACGTGCGGCCAATTTTCATATTTGTCAACCATTAGTGGCTTGATAACGGGCAACTTGCGGTCAATTTTCATGTTTGGGAGCCAGTAGAGGCCTGGTAACGGGTAACTTGTGGCCAATTTTCATAATTGTCAACCATTAGTGGCTTGATAACGGGTAACTTTCGGCCAATTTTCATAATTGTGAACCATTAGTGGCTTGATAATGGGTAACTTTCGGCCAATTTTCATGTTTATCAACCATTAGTGGCTTGATAATGGGTAACTTGCGGCCAATTTTCATATTTGTCAACCATTAGTGGCTTGATAACGGATAACGTACGGCCAATTTTCATATTTATCAACCACTAGTGGCTGGTTGGTGGCTATCTTTCAGTTAATTTTCTTTAATATTAATTGTTAATGGCATGATGGTGGGCAACTTTTGGCCAATTTTTCAATTTGTCAACCATTAGTGGCTTGTTGGTGGGCATCTTTCGGCTAATTTTCAGTTATCGTGACCATTAATGACATGATGGTGGGCAAGTTCTGGCTAGCTTTCATTTATGTTAAGCATTAATGTCATGATAATGGGCATGTTTTGGCTAATTTTCATTTATGTTAGCCATTAGTGGCATGATGGCGGGCAGCTTACTGTACTTACGGCCAAACTTAATTTGGCCGTATTGAGGCCGGCGTGACACTTTTTTTACGTTGCCGTTACGGCCACCGATAGCGGGCCGCTACAAGTTGCTTATGGCCAAAGGTAACATAGCCACAAGTGGGCCATTACCTCCGTGTTTGTTGGGTATATATACCACGAGTCGGGTAATGGAAGTAAAAAGAAAAAGAAAAAGTATTTTTTAGTTCCTTCAAATGTATTTTGTTGCTATGGAAACTCCTATCGTCTATTGAAAGATAGATTACGTGTTAGAATAAAGTTTAATTTGCAATTAAAATGTAACTGCTTTGTTTATTAATGAAAATTGATGAAATTTTAACTGCAGGTTGGTTTTGTGCTGAATAGGTTGTATATTAAGTGCTGTGTACGAAAAAGAAAATTTGAAGCACTTTGAAATTTGCAATTTTTAACCCCAGTTAAAGATCATGTGGCATTAATGACTTGCACATGTTTTGTTTCCGTTAGAGACAGCCGTTAAAATCGTCTGCTGAATGCTGATAGAATGCCTGTTTTTAAGCAATAAGGATTTTTGGTCATTGTTCGATCGACATGGGTCAACATTTTAATTAATATCTCCGAAACTAATTAAGATTTTTAAATTCTGTTTCGAGGAAAACATCGGAAAGGCTCCAGAGCATCTGTATGCCAATTCTTGTACTTCTGCGTTCAGTAGGGGCTGAACGTATAAAAGAACAGACACACAGACAGACAAACCTTTCCATTTATTATTATAGATACTTCTGCAAATAAAAAAAAAATCATTTTGATTTTTGAGTTTTTCTAGTAATTTAAAATTATGTATATTTTTGAGCTTTTCATATCAATTCTTCTTTGTAAAACATTGAAAGGATTGTTTTTTTAATTTTTTTAATATAATATATATATATATATATATATATATATATATATATATATATATATATAATGAATATTTTTGTGTAAAGGCCTTTCCTCAATATACCATAGAAAAAACATTTCGGATAAATTTTAGTAAAACCTTTTTTTTTAATATATTGATATTCAATAAATAACTTTTTTTTGTGCTTTTAAAGATTTTTTTTTTTGTTATTTAAGATTTTGATATTTTTATGACTAATTTATATTCATTAAAAATTAAAAATCTATGAAATTAATTTTTTGAAAACTATTATATATAATCAATACTTTTGTGCAAACGCCTTTTCATTAATAAATGTTTTTTGGCAAAAAGAAAAGAAAGAGAGAGAGAGAGAGAGAGAGAAATTGTTTTAATAAAAACAATGATTTTTAAAACAAATAATATATATATATTGTAATATAATTTATATTTTTCCTATGCAAAACATGTTTTCATTTTAAAATTAACTTCTAATGTGCCATCATATGACAAACTTGCTACTATTAAAATAAATAACATGTCCTTATTAAAAGAAAAAAAACAAAAGTTTTTTTTTTTTTTTTTTTATATAATAAGATCTCTAAAAATTGTTTTCGCTAAATAACAAATCAATTTAAAAACGTTGATATTTTTGTCGCATATTTCAGATGCCGAAATTTGTAATTTCCGAAAATTCCTTCAATACTAATGATAATAATTTTGTTATATTGTTACGTTTCCTCCTTTTGATATAAATATAAGTAAAATAACTTTTCCAGCTGACAATTTTCAATGTTCTCTAAACTTTTCATAAAAACTAATTTTAAAACATGTCATAGTAAATTATATTTAACTGCTCATAAGCTGTTTTATTTTATCATATATTTTCTATGTTTTGAATTGCATAACACTGTTCAGAGAATATATTAATCATATATATATATTATCCACTTTTTATTTACGCTGCGTTTAATTTATTTAACTTTATAAACGTACCTCTTAGAATAATCTTTTCATGTTTTTCATTATCAATGACACCAGTTTTGACTCTATGAAAATATCAAAATTTATTTTATCTCACTTCTACAAAAGCACAAAATAATATATGGATGTATGATATGCATTTGATATGGAGAGAAAAAAAAAAAAAACACTTATTCAAGACTTTATAAAGAGAGATGAAAATGGTATATTTACTTTTAATAATGTTGTACAGATTTGATAATTGATAGTTTTAATTGGTTACGGTAACGATAAAACAGAAAAAAAAAAAAAAAGATTAATAAATGAATAATAGATGTAACGCATTGTCATTTGTGACGAATGTAAACTAAGCTTCAATTTCACATACGAGCTTCGATATTACACTTCCGTTTCTACTAACCTTTAATTTCGTCAATTTTTATTTTTAAAAATTGTCTGTCAGTATGTGTGTGCATGACAAACAATTTTGGCATCTCTAGATTTTAAACTGATGCAAAAAACTTTATGAAATCTTACATAAATATCTGTCCAATAATTTTGCTGCATACTGGTCGATAAATGGACTTGCTATGTTGAAATTTCCATTATTTATGGAAAATCTATACCTTAGCTTCAACAACACAAAAAGTAAAAATTAACTAAACTTTATACGTAATACAGCTAATTTAATATATATATATATATACACATATGCGAGTGTTTGTTGACTTACTTTCTTTGAATACTGGACGATAAATGGCACTGCAATTGCACAATTTTTGCCACACTGTAAATAGAAGCGTCTTAAATTCAGACAGAAATGTGTCTGAAATGTCAATTCAGACATGTCTGAAACACTTACGCATGCAAAATTTCAGACGCATGTGCTGTCTTAAATTAAGACACGTAAGTGTCTTTTTAGTTCCCCATCATACTATAGGTATGGGGAACTTAGGTAATCGTGAAAATTTTCGACCTCGGTTTTTTGACTTTTCTACACGTTTTCAGGTGTGAGGAATCCGAAAATGACAAAATTTCTATGGTGTCTGTCTGTAGGTTGTCTGTTAGTCTGTTAGTGGGTCAGTCCGTTAGTTTGTTAGTTTGTGTACACGATATCTCAAGAACAAATTGTCGCAGAGAGGTCAGATCAGTTTTAAAATATTACTTTCGACACTGGCAAGAACCCTATTTATTTGCAACATTCGAATTTAAAAACTTCGTAAGTTATTAGAAATTTACGATTTTCTTAACATGGGAGAATAGGACAAAAATTCACTTAAACGTCCATTAAATGAAAACTTTTTACTGTAAAAATGTCAGACCAGTTTTAAAATATCAGTTTTGATGCCGGAGTGAACATCAGTAACTATAAATATGCTACTTTGAAAATTTCGCAAGTTACTGGAAATTTACATGGCAGTATAGGGCAAAATTTCACATAAACGTCAATTTTGAGAGATATTTTCATCGTAAAGATGTCAGACTACTTTTGAAATATTATTTAGGACACTGGCATGAATATTAATGACTATGAATTTTCCAATATAAAGATTTCGTAAGTTATTGGAAATTTACGAATTTCTTAACATCTCAGAATATAGCAAAATTTCACATAAACGTCAATCTTGAGGGATATTTTCAGCGTAAAGATGTCAAACCACTTTCGAAATATTATTTAGGATACTGGCATGAATATCATAGACTATGATTTTTCCAATTAAAAAAAATTCGTAGGTTATTTGGAATTTACGATTTACTTAACATGTCAGAATAAGGCAAAATTGATCATAAACTTCCATTTTGAGGATCCTAAATACATTAGACAACTTCAAAATTAAGTTTATGATATTTGTTTCAACATGATTGAATACAAATATTCTACTAGGAAATTTTCGTAATTTACGATTTTATCAACATAGCGAAATCGTAAATTTTTCACATAAATATGAATTTTGAGGTTTATTGCATTGGAAATAGTAGCATGAAAACTAAACAACAGAATTGACCCTGATAAAATAAATTAATAAATTAGAATAAGATAATTATATCCAAGTGAACGGTGGATAGCCTATTAGGCGTGGATTTCATTCTGTCACTGTATCAAGCTTTGGTCAAATTCATTTCTTTTAACATGATTATAATATGTCTCGCACTAGAAATTTCTGAGAACATAAATATGATGGGGAACTGAGCAGAGTCCACCTATGCCAACTAGTTTATAAATGAGCTCAGATAAGTGTCTGAATAAGGTCGATTTGTCTGAAATTAAGACATATAACATTTTCAGACACATAAAATTTCAAACATTTTACAATTTATGCACTTAAATATTCAGACATTACAAATTTCAGACACTTAGAAATTCAGACATTTGTATTACTTTAACAAATTTTCCATATGGAATCTACTTTAAGCAGCATGTATATCCTGTTTTAACATTTTTTTAAACAAATAAATTTGACATTATTTTATGTAATATAAGTAGTTAACTTATTTAAAATACTTAGACACGGATCTTATTCTGTTAAAAATTAAAAAACAAAGTTAATTTTTATTTAAAATTCTCACATGTAATAAATTAAAAAAACATTAAGATAAACGAAGCATGCAACTTGTAGCTAAGAAAGCGAATTCGTAGCTAAACAATCTTAAACAATTTGTGCATAATTGATTTTTTTTTTTTTTTTTTTTTTTTTTGGTGTTTTAAAAATTATTTTATGTTTCCCTACACTTCAAAATGTAAAAGAGCTTTTTTTTTTTTTTTTTTTGTTTCATGTATATAGTTTGTTTTCTTGCAAATACCAGTTTAAAAAAAAAAAATCGTCTAAAATCCATAGGCTACTATTTTTTCATATTTATTACGCATTTTACAAAAAAAAAAAAAAAAAAAAAAAAAAAACTCTAAACTTCTACCAATGAAATTTAAGATAATATGTATTAAGCTTTACTTCTTATTAACAGTTTTATTACAAAGACATAAAACTTAAATTTGTTTTACGGATACTAGAATATATTTCGTTATACAAGCAGAGTACAGCGTGAGCACCGATGGCTTGATTGAGAAGACACTCGACTTTGAACCCATAGGTTGTCAGTTCGATTCCCGCCGGGGCAACGGGGGCTATTATTGTAAAAATTATTAATATATATGGTCTATGGTCTAGGCGATTCTAAAATCTATTTCTCACAGGTAAACAGTATAAAACGCATCTTTTTTATTTATGAAAAATATTCACTTCAGACAGGATCAAAGATAGCGGAATTTCAGACGTTTCGAGTGTGAAACGATGTGCCTTTTAAGACACTTTTTAGCATCTTAAAATTAAACACCCGTTTCAGATACAATTTTGTCTGAATTTCAGACACTTGTATTTACAGTGCATCTACAATGAAATTATATCTCAGCTTCTACATTATATAAATGCACAGAACTTGATATATAATATGATTATTATGAAAAGCTAGGTTGAATCGATTGGGGCACATATCGGCTAACAGGTTTGGAGTTGCTATTCTAAAAATGTCCGTCAGAAAATTGCAGCGAAATGTTGGTACTAAACAGTAATAATTAAAAAGTCATAAGCAAACACTAAAAAAAAAAAAAAAAAAAAAAAAAATCCTCAATAATTGTTTCGAGTCGACCATGCTACCAAAAACCATAAAGCAAGTTCTCACAGTATAACTTCTTATCGGGCGAAGGAAAAAAAAAAGCAATATTTAAGCTTGAAAGTAAGAACACACAAAAATGAAAGCGAAATAAATTCATGAAGTGATAACTCGTCGCTCCTTGCCGCTTTCATGCCGCATTCGTGCCTACCTTTTTAGGTTAAAGAGAGGTTTCATCACGACACAATTTTATGAGTTTTTGCATTTTAAAGTGTTTTCTTAAAAAGGTTTTATTTAAATATTTCTTTGTATTAAAAAGCATACTGCAAAAACTATTTTCTTATGATTTATGAGCCTTTTGGGGATCGAATAGTGAAAATAACTTAAGACAAATAAAGCATGATTCTTACATAAAATAAACTGGTGCGGCACTCACGCTAGTTTCTTTTACCCTATTATTATACTTTAAGGTGTAAAATAAAAGTACTGCATTTGAACATTTTGTATATGTGTATACTTTAATACTGTTAAAAAACAGTTTTAGAAGCTTTTTTACTTGACACAAAATTCTTTGTACGCGGGGAATACCTTCTTCCCTAAACTTCCGCAAAAATAATGTACTAATTTCATAAAAAAAAAAAAGAAAAAAAATATGAAATTAGAAAAAATAAAATAAAAGAAAGAAATTCAGAAAATTAGGACTATCTGTTAATATGTGATTTTATGTTGTGCTGATAAAAGATGCACAGATTTTTTATTTGTCGATATTTTTAATACTAATAAAGTGACTATTCAACTGTGTGTGAATTCAGCTATATTACAGATATTTTTCTCAGTAATCTATGAATATCATTCAAACACTGAAAACAGTCTTAACTATGAACAATACCTGGTTGAAAGTGAATACAGTAAATATCAAATATAAAGCTTACTAGATGGTGGGAGTTATAAATTGCATTTTTAGCTTTTATTCTCTTGGACTTGAGAAACTTTGTATATGCTTCCACGCATGTATCGATATTAAATATATTAAATTTTCTCAAAAACATATTTAAATTAAAAAATTTCAAAATTTCAAAATTTTAATTGTTAAAAAAAATTAAAATGTTCCACTATAAGTAGTTTTTACTTTTTTCACCCCTAGATTTTACATTATTATGGTTTAACAGTATATTCTAAGGATATTTCGGTTTTACTTTCTTGATTAAATGATAAGGTAACTTTTACTTTCTTCTGTATTCGATGGAAGGATATATTGGATTCGTAATAATTTGAGAATTGCGGATTTCGATAGATTTAAACACATTTTAAGTGGTTCAGGCTATGGCATGATCTTTTATGTGTGTGTATGTATGAGACTAATGTTTTGTGGCAACTGTAACTCAGAAGCTACTGGACATTAATCCATGTTATTTTATATATAGTTAAATTTATATGAAATCAAGGTTTATTACAGTGTTATTTACCTTGACATAAATTAGTGCCCGTCAACATTTGCTACAAGTCCCTCAACAGGTAGCTCTGCTACACCTCGATATCTTTCATTTATAGAACGACTATATATCAGGATCTGTTGTGTATAATCAAACAAAACTTCATATGTGAGAGAGTCATTATGAAATATTATACTGATTCAATATGCGTGCATATTGACTGGTAGAGGCACGGCTGTGAAGTTTTGCCAAACTTTGCAACTTTTTTATTCAATAACCACAACTAAATTTTAAATGCAACGTTTTGCTAATCACTTAGAAGATTAATCGTATATAATGTATATGAAATATCACTTCTCAAAATTATTGGTGACAACTGAATAAATGAAAGTAGCAAAATCTTACAACACTGTGGTTGTGCTGCAATCTTACCAGTGAGCGAGAAGTCTATATCTCATATTCTATTGTATATAATTGCGCAAAACCTATTATATAAGAAGGCCATTATAAAACTATGCTGATTGAATTTGGATGCATATAATCCTATAGGTAGCGCTGTTTTTTTTTTGTTTATTACCCCGTTAATAAAAAAGGCTAAATCTCAGCTTCCGTGAATCATAAACGCACCAAATTTAATATGTGAGATAACGTTATGAAAAGGAATTTGAATTTAATTTGAGTATATATCGGCTGAAAGGTGTCGCTGCAATTACCCATCTTCTATTATTTTCCACATGGCCACCTCTCAGCATCCATTTATTAAAATTGAACCAAACACAGTATGTAAAAACCTTTATTATGAAAAACTGTGATTAAATTTTGTATATGTTAAATAGTAAATGGTGCTACTATATAGAATGATGTAGAAGAAAGTTTTATGATGGCCACAATAAACTAGTTTGAAAAATGTATGTTTTGAAGTTAAAACTTTGTAGGAAATTTCAATTATTAAATATCTTTCTTGAGTGGAGGAGATGGAATTACATTTTGCGAAAGAAGATGATCCTTTTCTTCACTTTTTTCACTTGAACTTGAAAGTTCATCACAAAACCTATTTAATATTCATCTGTTTTAAAATAATATGTAAGCGGAGAAAAGAAGTTATAAGACTTCATACTCCTGAATTTATATACGTGATGACGTTCAAGGTGGAGAAGTGAATTTTGCATCGTAACATTATTTAGATAATAAATTTTAAATGCACTGGCCTCTAAATGGCTGGCTCTCACTCTTGAGTGCAAAGAGAAAGTCTTAGACCTAACAAAGATTAAAAATTTAAAAGCTATAATTTGTCATTCCTGCTAAGAAATATTCATAGATATTTATAAAGTAATTGTGACTTCAATTCCTTTCAAAAAATCTGGTAAGATCAATTATTTGTTTTATTATATAAAGTAATTTTGGGAAACAAAATTATTGATAAAAAACAAATCAAAATTTATAAAAATTACAAGCAAAATAATAATAACAATTATCAGAAAATTATATCCATAATGTAGATTTGAATAAATATAGACATTTAATTTGTAGAAATTGTTACTTGAATAATGATTTTCTGAACAACTGCTATTTAAATGATACGTGCCTAAAGGGTTGGTTTTTCTATATCAGGGTGGGTATCCCGCTTAGAAAGATTCCACTTTAACACTAAATTATTTATCTAAATGGAAAATAAAAATTTATCTAACAAACGTTTTCTCAACGAAAAATACCAATCCATTATTTGTTTATATTTCTCTGCTAATAAAATAAATCCAGTTCTTTTGTAGAATTCTAGTATGATGTACACAATATTCACTAACGTAATTCACTTCTTTATTTTAAATAACAGGCTTTAAAAGTGGATTTTATTGTATATGATTTAATAAAATAAATAAATTGCAGTACAGACATCTTACGTATAAGAACTTAATCTTATTGCAAGAGATTTTAAAAATAATAATAATAAAAATAAGCTGATGTTTGTCTTATACATGGAAGAAAACAAACATGAATGTCGTTGTTAAATTACTTTATTTTTCTGATTTTAATGATTGTTTTTCAATATAATGATGAAGGAATAAGCTTATTCACATAAAAAGAAGGATTTACGGAATTGTTAAAAAATCATACCGTACAGAAATATTCCATTGTAATTATAAAATGTTCTTATTGTTTTTTAATTATTTTAATTATTTTTTTTATTTATTTTTTAATGTAGTTGTTATTTATAACGTAAGATTAAAAAAAAAAAAAAAATGTTTTTGCTAATTTAACAAATAGCTTGAGTTAAAAAATAAAATACAACAAATTAATATAATATTTAATGAAAATAAATTCTTTAAAATTTAAAAGGATAAATTTATTTTTTATATAATTTGAAATAAATTATTACTCGATTGCAATTTTTTGCTTCCTCTTACCCAGACATATGGTAGAGGAAGGTGTTTTTTTAAGGGGGAATGCATGTGTCGAATTAAAAAAAAATTATTTTTTGTTACTTGTACATGTTTTTAGTCCCCCTGAATTCGAAAAACATCTTTTTATTGATTGCTCTGTGTGTGTGTGTGTGTGTGTGTGTGCCTGTTATCACCGTATTGCAAGAATTATTTTATTTCACAAATTATAGCAAAACGATCAAACTCGGCATACTAAATCTATATCGTAAAGGGATGCGACGCTAAACTTTACTTTGAGATAAAGCAAATGGTTTATGTACAGACACATATCAAGAGTATTCAAATTCATTACGTATGGGGGCGAAATTTCAGGTAAGTACAGTTTAAGATCTATAGGCTGCACTAAAGCAAATGAAAATATATATATATATATATATATATATATATATATGTGTGTGTGTGTGTGTGTATAAAAGCATGTTTCATGTAGAATATGGTACCCTTCGTTTACAGGGCTACACAAAAGAACTAAAATATAGAGGGACAATACTTGAAAATTGATGAAAAGGCATTTAAGTTTGCGATGTGTTTTATTATTATAGTATATTAAGTACACAATGCGGTGGGTACATAACATATTTTTTGAAAATGTACAGATCTACCAACAACTGAGCAAAAACACTCTTTTTCATTGAATGTAATTAGTGAAAGTGATTTATTATAATGTTTTACCAGCAAAACTGCTCAGGAATTAAAATAATTCTTCATAGTCATACGACAATTAAAGTAAATTTATGCTCAATATTTAGCGTTTTCTTTACGTATATTTATACGTTTTGAGGTTCCTTGAATGCTTAAGTCAAATTTCTAACGTTTGATCTGTGTCTATGTCTCTTATCAGAGTACCGTAAAAATAAATAAATATTTTTCAGGCAATTCAAAAATTGTGTGTCGAAGTTCACATGAAAAAGTTGTTACATGAAAAGTTTGAAAAGTTTTAAGGAATGGTGCGGGGGAAAGCTGTCTGAGTAATCTGAAATAAACTTTAAATTTAATAATAGCTTTGAATTTACATATAAATGTAGGTACAATATCCAAACAAGGGCTTGAGGGAGTGGGGCGGTAGCCTCCGTTCATACAGATTTATTTGTGAAGTAAACCTGTTCTGAAACTTAATTTTAAATGTTTTTAACTTAGGCTTATGTAACACTACTCGTTATATTATTCCTTAATAACCAATCTGTCTTTAGTATTTTATTTCAGGGTAAGAGAAAATCGTGTGTTTGCCACACCATTTTATTTTTTAATGTTACAAAATTTTACGTAAAAATAACTGACCCGTTGGTAGTCGCATAATGGTCAGTTCGTAAAGTAAAATGCATATTTTATTCATTGTAATAATGTATATCAAACAAACTTCAAAAAAGAAAGAAAAAGAAAGAAAGAAACGAAAAGAAATACAATTATTTATAAGTAAAAGTATCATTCTGTTGCTTGAGAAACACTAAAGACCTTATCATGTGATTAAAAACGGTTAGTTACTGTTCAATTTTACTTTTTATTAATTATTATTCTTTTTTCCCTAGAGCATGTATTTAAATGGATTACATGTAAATATAAAACCTTTTAATGTTAAATCTCGAAAAATAGAAACTCTGTGATGCTAGAAAATGTACTGTTTTTCGTGAGTGGTGGTAGTGAGATTTATATGGTAAAATCTGCATCCGCTCTTGAAATATTATATCTAAACATGCTACACGTAACTTCTCACAGCTTGCACAGAGTAGCTAAAAAAAATTCGATATCTCTATTCTCCTATAAATAAAATAATATCTTGTGTTTAATTTTATGCGTAAAATTTTATGAATCCTCTTGTGAGGGAACGTTATATCAAGAGATGTACCATGACCTTCCTTTTCTAACATAGTCTACTCTGATAAGGCACTTAGATGAATGCTGAGTATTTTATTCTCAGAATTTTGATTCCATAAAAACGTTGTTACTTTTTAACACAGTGCAGGATCTGCAGGATCTTCTTCACCGTAAATGATCCGAAATAACTTCATCATCATCCACTTCCATGATATTTCGCTTTGAAAAAGAATATTCTTTATAGAAACTCGCTTTTCTTTTATAAGTTCAGATATTACAAATTCTTAGTTTCGAGTGTCTTCTTTTATATGACGCAATATTGTTCTGAATCTTTGAAATGGATATTTTTTTATTTTTAGTGGATATTTTGTAGGCTTTTAGTGCACACTTGCATGCATATTTTGTCTTTTTTTTTTTTTTTTTTTTTTTAAGTGCATGTAAGACTCTGTCTATTTTTGAATATTATTTACGAGTTTCTTATTCGAGAAACACGCTAAAACTTATATTGGTATAGTTTTGAATCACAAGTGAATCTGAAAAATGACAACAATTAATTAAGCAGACATATGCGCCAATGGCTGTTTGGTGGTTAATTCAACAAAAAATTGCAAAGCAAAGTTTAACATAAATCGAGAATTTTTAGTAAAGAATTTTTAATTGAGTGAGAAAACAATATGAAAGAATGTGGAGAGGTTGAAGCTATAGTCTTGGGTAAAGAGGGAAACCAGATTTATTAATTTATGAGAGACAATAAAACATTAGGACTAAACCAGAATGTTGTTTCAGACTTCTAGCAAGAGGAACATCAATTAGTTTTTATTTTTGTAGCTCATTATAAAAGTTATATTCATGTATTAATTTATTTCCGTTCCTATAAAATATAAAAAATGTCTTTTTATTTAAAGTGAACTATATATTCCTTATTTGAATATCTTAAAAAAAAAAAAAAAAAAACAGTTAATATTAACTACATTGATGTTAAATGATTTAGATTTATGCACAGACTTTTTGTAGTCAGGAATATATAAATGTATTAACACTCTTTTTTTTTTCATAGAAATTCTTTAAAGAAAGACAGATGTCTCAGCAAAGAGATAAGCATTGTATATATGAATTCAATCCGAGGAATAATCGGAATTTCCACTTGTGCACGCGTCTCTGAAGTTAACGTTTCTTGAAGAATCTTGCATAGCAATTTCTATTCTTAAAGCGCTCATTGAAAAGAAATATTTAATAAATTGTCCTAAATATACATAATATTTTTAATTTGTAAATATTACGCATTTATTTAAATTTTGCCTTTATGAATTTAATTAAATTTCAAATTTTGATATATTTCTCTTGTATATATTGCAGTTTTAAAAAATATAAACACAGAAAAACAGCAAAGGAAAAAGAATTATATTTCATTTCACAATAGATCTAAACAGTATTTTTTTCTCTAAACGCTCTCAAAATTTTTATTGTGATCTAATTATTTAAGTCCTCAATGCAAATTTTCAAATTCTTTATTAATGTAATTTTTTTCCCTTTCAAACATTTAATTAAGCTTTTCATATTAAAGAGATTCACGTTCGTCGGCCTATTCGTTCCGAGTTTTCTAGTGTTTTCTCCGAAATTCCCGTGATTACAGGCTATAAACCCCTTAAAAAGACTCCCGCAGAGGACACTTCAACTCAACTCAAGAACCCACGCGGTGTAGAATTTAAGTGAGCTTAAATTCTACACTACCACTACCAACTTACGAGAAGGAGAATAGTTTGCTTTTAACAAGCACTTTATTATTTGTTTATCGTTTCCTTCTTTTGTTAATATTTTTTCTCTGTGAAAATATTTTATAATTTATGCTTGCCTTTTTATTCCTTTTGGCATTTTCGCCCATATTTATTTTAGGTCTCTTTTGAGTATTGTTATGAATGTTGTTTTCAATTATAACTAGATTTTCAGCCTATTAGTAAAAAGATTTTATATGGCAATTTTAATGAACATATATTTATGTATTTTACTTTAGTTTTAACATCCTGATTTCTGTATATAATAAAAACGTTTTATGTATAGATTTTTATAATAAAAACAGTAATAGTTGAAAAATAATATTAATTGTGCAAGTCATTATTTTTTGAATTAAAAAAAAAAGCAAAGCATTTATATGTAAACAGTTTTTTTTTTTTTTTAAACTGATTTCATGCTAGTTTAGATTGGAATGGATTTCACGGAGTTTTAAAATAATTTCTTCCTTTTTTTTTAAAGAACGAAAGAAAAACTTATCTTTTTTTTTTTTTTTGGTTTGAAAATGTGTGTGCAATGAAGCCGAAAGTTATTTTAAAAGAAAAAATACTTTAATTGTTCTCAATATCATTGCTTAAATTTAAAAGTCAATTAAAATTTATTTATTGTTTCTTATTTATAAAAAATGTATGTTTTTTTTTTTTTTTTTTTTTTTTATGATGCAAGACTTACAAAAGATTCCTATTTTTCCCATGGAAATATGAAGGGCAATCAATTTTTTAAAAGAATACCTGTTTGTTTTTTGTATTTTCTATATCTTAAATACATGCAGCAAGACATTCTGCAGACAAATACAAACCTCTCGATTACTATATGCGTGTTTTTCTGTCATGTACAGGCCTTCCAAATGACGGTATGGCGAACACTATGGATGGAATGCTTAGAACCATACTTATACAACGGGTTTGTCCCATCAGGTATATATATATTATTGATTATCAGGTATATATATATATAATCCAATTCGCACGCTATATACTATAAAAAGTCGCAATGCAGCGTAATTTCAGTGTACTTGTACTTTTTGCATGTGAGTTCGCATTTATCCGCAAAATCATGCTTAGCACATGCAACATTCATTTACAGACATTCAGAATTTCACATGTTATACGTCAGCATTTGAATCGGCAGAGTTTTAATGCAATTGTATTGGCTGGAAGTGTCCATGATAATTTGTTTGCTTATGACACCTACCAGTACACAAGACGGAAAAAATACATGCTGTTTACAGAAGCGTTACCCAACTTATTAATACATTTTACTTACCAACTTATTAATACCCAACTTATTATATGGCAGTCGAAATTAAAACACGTGTGATTTCATCATAACGGAGCATTTTTATGTTTCTAATTTTATTTCTCTACCTAGTGGTTAACTTCTTGTGATAAGTCAGTGCATTGGCTGATGAATGTTGACTGTTTCTATGACACTTACCACTTTTAACAATAAATTTAGAATCATGTGTATATATACTAGGGTAATCCAAAAAGAAAGATACACTTGAGTAAAAGTGCCACAAAATATTAAACAGGTGAAAATAAATATTTTTTTTTTAATCGAAAATCAAAATCAAATGTTAACTTTCGGTATACTTTTTGAAATATCAGAAATATTTATCATACGGTACAATAAGGTTTATCATTGCAGAAAATTAGAAATATCGTCTAGCATGTTACAAACAATTCAATTCAGCCATTTTTTTTTACCATTGGTTCGTAAATGTAAACTGTAGAGGTCAATCTACATTTGTTAAAACAAATGGGATTCGTGCGGCGATAATTTAGGACTTTACAGTGAATGGGGACGAACTACTTATTTAAATTTTCGAACTACCTGCACCACTTTGAAATTGCAAACTACGATATTGCACATTTGTCATACACAGCGACAATTTTATGACGTATTCAAGTGGAAATCGAGCATTTGGCTCATAAAAAACGTAGTTCCTCTCGCTTCCAATTTGGAGATCGGATGTTGCTGATGCACCATAATGAATTGATCTCCAAACACACTCACAGTAAAAGTTCTACATGTTACCTTTCCTTCTGAAGCTCTTACATCTATTCCTTAACTCACGAACTTACTATAATCTACGTCTACAATTACAACCAAATGTGATTTACTTTTTTTCCTCAGCATATACGTACTGGGTGATCAAAATTAAACTTAATATATTCAGACTACTATGGAATTGTAACTAAAGTGCGGACTGAGTTGAGACTTTGGAAATAGACATTTCAAAAGATGCACTGAAAGATTCTGCGAAAAAAGAAAAAGACTCCGCAAGGTGGCAAAGTACGCTCAAATTGCTTGAAATTATATGTAATAAATAACTGGGGTCTATTTTAATATTTTCAAACATTACGACATTTAAAACTGTTATTTTCACATTTTAAAATGACAGTACAGAGACTGATAATTGTGGCACAGAAAGTGAAGAAAAAAAAAAAAATCTGGTTTGCATAAGCAAATAGATTCAGAATATATTCTGGGTATAAGAGGAGGAAATCGAGTGAGTAGAATTCTTTCAGTAACGATGGCTGTTAGTTTATCGGAAACAGTGGCAATTTTGGAACTGTTCTACAAAAATTTGGTTGACGTAAAGACAATGTGTGACCGATGGCTAGCGATCAGCTGCAGCCGGCTGTTTATCTGTTACTGTTCATCGCTTGCATACAAATAAATAAAGAACCCTCACAATGAAGAGTATACTTTGCACCAACAGACAGTCTCTAACAAATAACAAAAATGTCTGTAAAAGTTAAAGATGTTTGTATTGAAATTTGTATTTTGATGTATGGCCTCCCAAATAGGAAATTTTATTTATTTATTTATTAGGTTTGTAAAAATTTTGAACGCATTTTTTGAATTGTCTATAGAGAAATTTTCAACTCAAACCGAATTTTCGTTAAAGCTACAGAGAGCACTAAATAGGCCAAGTTCAATAACGGTCATCTTGTATATATGTGTGTGTATGTGTGCGTATATTCATGCATATATTAAAATATTTATAGATATTTAAACGTCAAAATGTGTATGTTTTTCTATGTTATCATATATGTCTTACAATCGTTTGAAACAATGATTGAAGATATTTTGCGTGGGTTTCAAACTTTTCTAAGTACGTGTATAAAATTTTCAATCACTTCATCACCAAAATAGTCATACAGTTTGTTTTACTTTTTTAGACATTAATTTGAACAAAATATTCTTAAAATAAAATGTTAAATATTTTTTCACTTTTTATTAATGCTTTTTAAAAATATGTTGCAAAATTTCTTCTAAGAATTTGATAAAAATATTCAAGTAATAAAATAAATCTTAAAAATATTTATTAGAAAAACTGAAAAAAGTTTATGAAATATTAATATGATCCTAAACAAAGAAAAAAAAAATAAACCAAAATAGAAAATTTCTACGTGTTTGCACTCGTTATTTTTTCATAGGTATTTTCTTAAATTAGGTTGAAGGAAATGAGAAAAAAAAAAAGGTTTAGAAAGTTCGGAGTGTAACTAAGTTTCTCTTTTCTTTAAATAAAATAGTTACGGAAACAAGTATTTCTATTTCATATTTATAATTTTACATATATATATATATTTTGTTAATTTTTTTATTGCATGCTTAATTACTTTAATCAAAATAAATTAAGAACATATCATATACGAAGAATTTTTACATAAACATTGTTTGTATCATAGCTATAAATAGAGAATTTTATGTTTTATATCTTATTTAATTTATAAAGAAGAGTAATCATGAATCATAAAAAAAAAAAAAAAAAAAAAAAAAAAAAAAGAATGTGTACTAAACAGTTTAATTTAAATTGAATTCATTTAAATATTCAATATGATATATATTACTGCAAAAAAATACTTATATATATATATATATATATATATACATATAATCAATTAAAAATAAATATATGCAACTTAATTTGATTATGACTTTCCTATTAAAAAATCAAAAATATATCTAATACAACATCTTGCGTAAAATTAAAAACCTTTAACACATTTAACTATATATATATATATATATATATATATATATATATATATAAATCTAAAATTTTGACTTGGTAATTTTGGCTGATCATTATGTTTTTTGGTGTGCTTAAACCGAAACTGAGCCAGTTTTTCTCTGTCACGTACGGATTTTTGCTAATACAGGGGGACTACATTATAAAAAAAAAAATTGCATAAATCTTTACAGCAGAGTGTTCTGGCAAGAATAGTCGCCAGCACATTTTGCTGTAAAAGGTACTGTAAATTTTTACGGTGTAGACAGACTGAAAAACTTGCAGGGGATGTACGGGGACAGAGACGACTCGGAATCAAATAGGAATGCATGGTCGCAAACGCCTTAGTTACGAGCTATGGTGCAAAGAAGCAGAAAAAAAGGAAAAGAAACAGCAATATATTAATGGGACAGAAAACATTTTATTGAAACGTTGTACAACAACAGGTGTTCGAAATTACGACCAGAAGTCGTCAGGCAGGCCTGACAGAAAAAAAAGAAACCGCTCTATATACCTCCACCCCTGCCATGAACACAGAGAAAATATACTGATATCATTTTGAGTTTCCCTGATGTCTAAAACGTAAAGATAACGCAATTTTCTTTTCATTCAATGCGTTTTACTGACAAAAACCTTATGGCGCATGCGTAGGCATTTTTTACCAATTTCCCTAAATCTATCTTAACATTTTATATTTTCTATATGTATAATTTTAAGATAGGTAAAGATATAAATTCCTGCCAGGTGTCATTGAATTCCGTCTAACGATTCTCGCATGATACCCGGACAAAAAATACTGTTACAGACATACAGGCGCAACGACACACATACAGGAAACTTTCTGAAGACATTCTTGGCTCTCATGGTGTGTGAAACGTGACGATATCGAAAAATGTTTTGATTCTGACAAATTTACAGACAAAAATCTGGTTTTATTAATATAGATTTTTAAAGTAATTTAAAATATAGTAATTAATATATTCTGAAAAATCATTTATATGTATTGCCTAACGAAGCAGACAAAGCCTGCTTGTAAAAAAATAAATAAAACATTTTTTCCATAAGTAAAGGTATGATTAGCATAATTATTTGGCCCCAAACTCGTGTGTTTTAGGGATATAAAAATAAACTGTTCAATATAAACTTTTAGTATTCAGAGTATTTTTTTTAATATAATATACAATACAAATGCAAAGTTAAAACGATATACATTTATATAAAAAATGCAATCTTTTTAAGTATTTCTCTTTTTTAAATAAGTATAAAGATACTTTTGATTAATTGCTTAGAACATTGTTTAAAAAATATATTTTTGTAGTGTTTTAATTGTATGATATACATATAGATATATATAAAGAAAAACGATATAAAAACAATTTTTGACAGATTTTTTATTTCTAATTTTAAACAAAATGTAGTTTGGTGTCATCACAAAAAACACTGAAAGTTTATCGATACAGCAGGATTCGGGGCAGGATAAGGGTTAAATGGTAAATTACATTTGAAAATATTTTACAATCTATGCAGGCCATATAGTTTTTCTTTCTTGTTTATTTAGAAAAGACAGTAGAATAGAGCCAGTGAAAAAAACTGCCCCATATACTAACTTTTTAGTATAAAAAAATTCAGAATTTGTTCTAATTGTAGTGCAGGTAATTTTACAAATATAAAATTCAAAATTTACATGATGTTGAAATACAGTTTTTTTTAATAATAATGAAGAGGTGTGTTTTTAAATAGCATATAAATTATTCAGTTGAAATGTATTTTTAAAGAAATCGAAATTCCTTTTCTGTTTATATAATTTCACTACACTGTAATGACGTTGCAGAGCCGAAATGTGACACTAGGTTACAATACATTATTCGTACTGATTGTGAAGCAAATAAAATAAATAAATAAAATTGAAAGAATGGAAAAATGTTCGCGTAATTTAAAAGTTAAAATTTATTATATTTTATAGATTAATATTCTATCAGTTTTCCGAAGCATTTTTATCATCAGTTTCTTACTTTAATAAGGAAATCGAAAAGTGACATTTTTTTCCATAAAATGAAATCCATTTTTTTTCAATTGAATTTGGATATGAGGATTTAGAAATAATTTTTAATATGTCAGATTTAATAAATTTATCTTATAAAAGCTAAATAAAATTATCTTTATCTCTTTCATCTATAATTTACAGCTAATTATTTATGAAAATTAATTTAAATATTTCAGATAAAAAAAACAACCTTATTTCAAATTACACAGAGTCTAAATATATCTCAAACTTACTTCTTAAAAATGTTTGAACTTTGAAAGCTATTTAAAATGTAAATTTAATTTTTAGATAATCAGTTTAAAAAATTATGTTTATTCAATAGAGAATTAGATTTTGAAAAAAATAAGTTGAAAGTTATAAAGTTTTCTTTCATTTTTGAATGTCAGAAAAAAAGACAGATTAAATCTAATTAATAGTTCAGAGAAATCAACAGAGTTTTCTAAACTGTAAGTGTGTATCATTTTAAATATTTACTACATATTCATCAAAGAATAATATTCTTGTTCAGTATTTAAAATGAGACAATAAAATCAAATATAATAATAATAATAATAATAATAGTTTGTAAAAATAATGATCAAAATACTAATTTAATTTTTTTCCCATTTGTTTTTATTATAAAATTTAAACCGCTAGATACAGCGTTTTCGCTGCCCATCCAAGTTTTTGAAGTTGGTTACTGGGATCACATATTGAAATGCAGAGTAAGAGAAATTAGTGTGAAAGACACACCAGATTATTTACATAATTTTAAATGTTAAAAATAATAATTATTATCCTTGCCAATCGATGTTATACAAATACGGCCAAATCCTGTAACGCATACGGTAGCGTTATATATATATACGTATTTGTGTCTGTATACATATATATGGAAGCAGGATTTCAATAGTAACAAGTCTTTCCGGCTCATTCGGAAGGGGAGGTTGGTTTCTTCTATCAAGTAGCCGCAATTTAAAACGAAATGGCGGCTACAACATACTAATGAACTTGGTAGAAATATTGATTTGGACAATGTATATATGGAGTTTTAAGCAAATCGGTTCAGAAATGACTTTTTATGTGAATCTGAACTTTTCAAGTTGAAGGCACTCAGAAACAAAATAGCGGGTCAAGTTCGCAAATAAATATTTCAAATGCATTTGTTAGATAAATCTGCTGTGCAAATTTAGTCCGAATTAATTCAGAATTTCAAAAGTTATCGCGTTTAAATATTAAGTGGCCGCCACTTAGATCAAAATGGTGGAGCAAGTTACTCAGCGAACAAATCCAAGATATTTGTAAGATGTCCATTGTCCAACTTTGGTTCGAATAAATTCAGTATTTCAAAAGTTATCGCGATAATAAATTCTCAGGTGGCACAGTTCAAGTGACCGCATCTTAGAAAAAAAACTACGAAGAAACTTACTCACTGAAATCACAGGTATTTGAATGGTAAATCTATTTTTCAACTTTGGTTGGAACAGATTAAGCATTTCAAAAGATATTGTGATAACAAATTTTCAAGTGGCCGCCACTTTCAAATAATACGACGGAACAAATTGCCCAGCAAACTCATCTCAGATATTTGAAGCATAAGTTCGCTGACCAACTTTGCCTCGAATCAGTGCAGTGTTTCAAAAGTTATTGTTATGACAAATTTTGAAATGGAAGTCAAAGTGGCTGCAACTTATAAACAAAATGGCGGAGCAACTTGCCCAGCGAAATCATCCAAGATATTTGTATAGTAAGTTCACTGTCCAACTTTAGTTCAATCTTGAACAAACTTTTCTAGTAACAAACGTATTAACTTTAAAATACAACAGTTTATCTCCTGTTTTTTTTTTTTTTTTTTATTTACTCTAAGATACAGAGAGAATGATCAAACGTTAAAAACTTGACTTCAGCATTCAGGAAACCTCAACACGTGTAAATATACAAAAAAAAAAAAAAAAAAGAAGAAAGAAAAGAAGCAAGCAATGAATATTTAGCTTTTAAAAAATACATTATTTAGCATTTGGCTAAGAGGAATTAACTTCAATTCCTGAGCAGATTTCTTGTCATGGTAAAATATTATACTTAAAGCACTTTCACTAATAATAAAAATGATTGTATTGGCTTAAATATTTACAGCCCTGTATATCTACTGAAGGTTATGTACACAACACATGGTGCAAATAAATATACTCCTAAATTAATAACACACGGCGCAACCTGACATGCACTGCCATGAATTTTTAAGTATTGTTGCACTATAATCTAATACTTTTGTGTAGACCAATAAACGAACAGTGAACGATTTTCATACCATATTCTACAGGAAACATGTTTTTACGCATATAAAGAAATACATATTCGTTTCCTTTGGTTTAGTTCAGTCTATAGATTTTTAAACTTTACTTACCTGCATTTTCCCCCATAGACGTAATGTATTTGAATTCTCATATGTGTCCCTGTACACGAACCATTTGCTTGATCTCAACGAAAACTTTAGTGTAGTATCTCTATATGATACACATTTAGAATATCAAGTTTGACTTTCTGCTGTTATTTGTTCTTGAGATATTGTGATAACAGTCATACACACACACAGACAGACACACAGACACACATACACAGCAACCACTAAAAGCATTATTTTAATATTCAGGGGACCTCAAAACATGTAAATGTAACAAAAACTCGATTTAGTAAATTTGTCTCAAAAACAATAATTTCTCTACCATATATATGGGTAAGAGAAAGTAAAAAATATATCTAAATTAATGGCAGAAAGTTTTAAAGTTCACGTCAATTTTTTTAACACTTACTTTTGATTATTTAACTTTTAACATTACTTTTAGTGAAAAGATATTAAATTTCATACAAAATGAAAAAGCTATAAAAAAACCCCTTAGTTAAATATTGCTATTTTTTAAATTAATTAAGATAATTAAAGATAAAATACTTTCTGCCCAATGAAAAAAAAAATACCTAAAAGATTAGTTTTCGACTGAGTGTTACTTACATTTCTTTTAACATTTTTTATCTAAGTTTTCTTCTTTCATTTGATGTGTTTATTTAAATCTTTTACTGGACTATGTTTCAATTAAAATTTTGTCGAAGCATTTTTTTTTTTTTTTTTTTTTTTTTTTTTTAACTCCAAAATAATTGTTTTATTTCTTGGAGAAAAAAAAAAAATATTAAAATTATATTATGGGAATGGCAAAAATATATTATCTTTTCTGCACAGACAGATTTAACATCTCAAATCTCTTCTTTTGAAAATCGTTCAAAAAGTTTCCTATAAAACCAGATTTCTGTTGTATTTTATTCCAGGCAAAGCACGGTTGGTTAGGGTTACCAGCAACGGTAAATTTCCTGGAGAAGAAGAAAAGTGAAACTGTTTCATCTTTTAAAAAGTATCTCTAACCTTAAATTTCTAATGAAACCATGTTTCTCTGCTGTATTTCTCAAAGGTAAAATGCCAGTTACCATTGAACACTAATTATACTGAATATGGGGTTATTTCAGACAGAACTGGCATCTTAAAATCACACTAATTCTAAATTTGCATAAAAATCGTTCGAGTGATTTTGAAATAATAAAATATCTGCCTTTTCTAGGGCGAAATGCGGGTTATCCGTAAACGTTAGTTGGTCTGAAGAAAAGGGACACTTTTTGAGTTTATAATTCAGATTAATTTGTAAACTCAAAATATCCCCCAAATCTAAAATTTTATTAAAATAAACCACGTATTTTTTTTAAATAAACCATGTATATTTTCATACAGTCTCTGCTATATTTCGCCAAGGCGGAACAAGAGTGGTTATTGAACGCTAATTTTCATGAATATGAAAATAAGTCAGATTGGTTTCTTAAATCAAAAATTCTCCATTGCTATGTTGTTATTAAAGTCGTTTAAACCATTTCCAAAAAAAAAACGCGTCTCTGCAATACACTTCAATGGATGGAGTGTGGGTTAGCAATGAACGCTAATTTTCATTAATCCAAATCGTTAGATTCACTTCTAAGAAACCAGATTTTTGTCATATTTCGTGGCGGGCGGAATGAGGACGAACACTAATTTTTTTAAAGATTAAAAAGCCCAATGAGTTTGTCGTCTTAAAATATCTTTAACCCATTTTTTTAATAAAATCATCAGATCAATTTCCTGATACCCAAATTCAGCCATATTGTTCACCCGACGTTTGATAGGTTAGCACGGAATGCAAATTTTCCTGACGACGAGGATAAGTCTAATCGATTGTTCACCCCATAACCTCAACCTTTCCTCAAAGTCTTTATACCCATTTAGGAGTAAACAAAATTTCTGTCATATTTGCAACCGTCATTTTTGGCAGTTAAGTGCGGGGGCAAACTTTCCTGAAGATAAATATATGCCCAGTCGATTTTCCCCTTAATCTTTCATAAAACCGTTAGACCCAAATGTACATGCATATACACGGTGCGGCAGCTATTTGATAACACACGTTATAAGTGATACAATGGCCTGTATATCATCTTTAAACAACCATTTCTGTTACAGATAAACATGGCAGAACCTATTCTAACTCAGGAAAGGAAAAAGCACGCTGTTAACGTCTCCTTGGCTGCAGGATACACCGTTTCTGAAATAGCTACATTTTTGAAAGTCGCCCGATCATTCGTTTTCAGAGTTCAGAGAGAACTGAGGGTTGCCAATGCTAATATGACAACTGTTTTGCACAGGAAACATCATTGCCAGGTCTCAGACATTCCCAGGACACCTGAATTCATCAATTCTGTTCAAGCTGCCATCGAAGAGGACCGTGGAAAGTCCATAGGGATACTCAGCTGAAATCTGCGGGTCAGCGAGGTCACATTTCCACGTGTAGTTAATGAAGACCTCTGTTACAAGTCGTATGTAATGCGGAGAGAAAAACAGAGATAATCGAGTAATCAGAGCAAAGAGCCTCTTAAAGAAGCTGAGAGATCAGGAACAGACAGAAACACACTGGTTTTTTTCGGACAAGAAAAACTTCGTCCAGGACCGGAAAATCAACCAGATAAATAATCTTTGGCTGTGTTAAAGACAAGAGGAAATTCCCACTGTCATGCACACTAAATTTCCTGAGTCTGTTATGGTCTTAGGCATCGTGAGGAATGAAGGTGACGTCATGCCTCCACATTTCTTTTTACAACGTGCCAGAATCAACGCAGTTACTTATACCGATGTGTTGAACACGGTAGTGAAGCGCTGGATTATTGCTCTAGCCCGTGGCAGGCCATATGTTTTTCAGCTGGACTTTGCACCAGCCGATATGGCCCATTCAACACAAGAGTGGATGGTAAACAATTTTCATGATCACATCACTCCACGCATGTGGCCCCCTAGCTTACCTGATGTTAACTCTTTGGACTATTACGCTTGGGGCGTTGTTGAAAGGGTCTCTAATAAGTACCCACATAACACCGTTGGTGTCTCCAGACAGCTATTGTGGATGCCATGACAAATATTCTCAGTGTCCACCTCATTTCTGCCTGCGGACGGTTTCAACAGCGTGTTGAGGTTGTTATTGCAGTTGAAGTTGGATTTATTGAATGCTGTCGTGCATTAGGTCCTACTTCTTGTGTACACACCGTTCCATGTTCATTAAATGATATATCTATAGTGTTTGCTCCCTTTTTTTACGGACGATACTTTGTTCTCAAATAGCTGCCGCACCCTGTATATATATATATATATATATATATATATATATACATATATATGACAAGTCAACTGATTAACTCGTTTAATACCAGCTAAGAATATATAAAGAGAAGAGAGTGGATAATTTTCAGCTTTTAATTTTTCTGTGTAGACTAAATGACTCAAATAAATTAAAAATTTTGCAAGAAATACTTTACACGTATTCCTATTAATGTCTAGGTTGACTCCGAAACTTCGCAAGTGATCCATTTGTTCTCGTGTTCAACATCTCTTCAAGTAGCTGAAGATTGTTTAACTGTTAACTGACAATTACTACAACATATTTAAAGCTGCTAATATGAAACCTAAAAATGTAATTCCTGAAGATGCTTTGCATATGAAAGCGAAAAGCTCCGATTCTGTATATAATTTTAAAAATGTTTTTAATTAAATATAATTTTAATTAACGTACTTTTAAAGTGTTTTTATTATAAACTATCAATGACCCGTGGTATCCAACATGATCCCTTTTCGAGATAATTTATAATAACTTCTACATGTTGCACAATATTGAGGTAGTTGATAGTAATGTTTATCATGGCATCCATAATTGCTATTTTGAGAGCCACAGTAGTGCTGTTTAGTGTTTATTGGAGTTAATGCCAACCGTACCCTAGGCGTAATAGTCCAAATTGCGACAAGTCTTTTGAGTGACTTAGTCATAAAAATTTGCAGTCCTCTCTTTTTGGGATAAATGGGTAATATAGACTGTAAGGAAGTCTTGTTAAATAACGTACGGTTTGCTGTGTGGTATCACCTAAGCTAAGAGCTTCAAGATCATGTTTAACGTTTTGGTTTAAGTAACAGTTTAGATTTCGGCACCTAGATAAAGGATATATAAAAGCCTCAAAAAATATTCATCCTTCACTACATACATAACTATCATGCAATTGCATGATTAGACGTTCATAGAAGTAGAAATATCTTCGTGATTTTATACAACCACGAATCATCTTTGCGGTTCCCTTTCTGGTATTACACTGAGTTTTTATCATCCAAGTAGGGCAGAAAATTCGTAGCTATGGATGTTTTAGCTTGCTTGTTGAAGTGACACTTGAATCTCTGTTCTCCCAGGTTCACTCGTACAAAACGTTCCTCTAGTTAACACATATGAGTAGTAACATAGGTCATATGTATATCGTGTAGCATATATCACATGTTGGACTGATTTGATAAGCTGAGGCTACAAGACAACTGCTCTCAAATACTTTCTAAAGTCCTATTAGACGAAATCTTAATGTATGCGTCCTTGTAAAATCTGGGCAGAAAGAATGTCATTTTCCATGTAACATGATTTCCGTGATGCATGATTGACATGATTCACTACCATCACACCATCACCATTATCACTGGCAGCCTGAAGATCTTTCGGACTTTTGAAGATGAATAAGCGAGATACATTCAGAATGTAGTGACATGGAAATCGACGCGTCCAGCTTCTCAGGAGACAAGGTTAGAATGATTCTTCATTTCTTGGGTTAGATTTGGTTCTTGAATATTTTATTAATAACAAAAACAAACATATGTTACAATAACCTACATGGTACCCTGTCACCTGCAATGAGTGTTCTCAACGACTTTCCACTATGTACAATACCGACACCTAATAAGTATAAATTAACAATATTTTAAGTAGTATTCAGTGTCATGCATTAAAATGTTCTTTTACGAATATTCAACTTTAATTTACGAAGAATTACGATGATTCAAGGTTAATTTATATTTCGGTAAAATTATGAATAATATTAACCTTCAAAGTCATGTAAAATATCGTACAATATATTACACAATATCATGTAACATTAAGAAAGAAATGTAATTTAAATTCTCAATAAAAAATACAAAAAATACAAAAACGCACTCTTGAATAAATAAAGCAAAATTTATATGCAATTAAGCAATGGAATTCTTATTGCATCCAATGCAATTATACAAATGTTGTGGTTAAGTTTATATTATATTGTAATTAGCGATATTTGCATAAATTTTACGTGATATTACTGCTCAAAATTAGCACATTTAATTCGTTTTTATATATTTTTTAAATTAGATAATTACCGTTATTTAAAGCATTCGTTGAAAAAAAAAGCTAGTCTCCTACAGTGCTATTTTAAACAATATTTTGGTTTTAAAAGATTGCTTATGAGCAAGGATAATTTAAGACATTAATACCACAATAATTTTTACTTATTAAATACTTAATTAATTCCTCTTAGAAATAAAAATAAATACTGCAATTTTCAAACTGATAAGTTTAGGTGAACCATGATATTTATTTAAATATCATTAAAAAATATAAATCACTTGTTTCTTTGTAAATTATATTTACTCTCAAACAAATAATGCATTAATATTTCCAAATTTTTAAAAGCAATCTTTTCTTCTTCCGTGAATGTCCCCAGAGGGAAATTTCTCAGTAAATATCTGTATTTGAATTTGACTGTTAAACAGAGAAAAAACAGTAACATTTAAAATAAAGCATAACTAAATAAAATGAATAATGCATATTTTGAAATATTAATGAAATACGTTTTTATTAAAAGGCAATACTTATAGAGATAAACATTTTATTATTAAAAATCAAATCCGGTTGTTTTAAATGACACATTTAGTTCAAAAATTTTTATTATAGCGAGTACTTTGCATATCAAAACCTTTTAAATTGGGAAATTCATTCTTAATGTTTAAAAATTCTATTTAATATAAGCTATCAAAATAATATTTATTAAGAGTATTTTTAAACGAAGTAAAAAGATTTATTTTACCTTGTTGGTTTTTATTAAAGTAATTTGTTTATTTTTCTATATTAACAAAGTGTTTAGCTTAGAATTTTCAAAATCGGTTAAATTTACGAAAGCCAGAGGAATTAATTTACATTTGCTAAGACAAATCTTTTTTCCCTAAGTATTAAAAATTAGCTTTTTTTTTCTTTTGTTAGTTAGAAATATTAAAGTTCAAGTTACATAATTTTTATTGTTGATTTAAATAAATTTATAATTATTTTTGCAATGATTAACAAAACTAAAAATTGTTAATTATTTATTTTATATTATTATTGTTATTATTATATTTTATTTAGTGCCCAATAACTATTTCTTTCAGTCTAAGGAGAAATCGTTCTGTAATCCTGCCCAGCAATTGAAAAATCATGCATCACTTACATATTATGAAACACTTTCCAATTGGATATAGTTCTAGTTACAACTCATGGATAGTAGAAATGCAGAATTTAATTTAATTGTGTCTGTTTCTACGCGCGTATAAGACAGATGTGCATCATAGTAAAATTATCCAATACTGAAAAATTATGAAACAATTTCCCATATTAAAGGATATGATAAAAGCGAAAGTTAATCATCTTATATTACAGGGCGTAATTAAAGAATATTGAGAATGAGTCAGGCAATGATTGAAAGAATGTTATTCAAAATAATTAAGAGGAAAATGATAAAATAAAATCATGCATCACTCGTAAATTATGAAACACTTACTTTTACGACTGACATAAAATTAAAATAAAATCGAGGGTGAGTCAGATTATATAAAGGAAAAACAAAAAGTAAAAATCATGATTTGCCCTTAAGTTTTTAAATACTTTCCCATGTTACAGAATATAGTTATAATAAAGGTGAAAGTAATTTAGAAAGTAATTAAGTGAATGTTATATTTAAAAATGTAAAATAGTAATTATATAACATGAAATCCAAACTATGCATGATGCATAGAAATTGAAAGACTTTGCAAACTTTTGTTGCGAAAGAAATAGTTCTCGTGTGTGAAACAACTAAATTCTGTGGCAGACACATTTAGTTTTGTTCCTTTGTTTATTTGAACTGAATTTATGAAAAACAAGAGCGTAAAATCATGTATCTCACACATATTATTAACACTTTATAAATGTCAGTATTCTTTGCATTCTTTATACTCTAATGTTCTTTACCCAAGTGGTCACATAACAAACAAGCAGACAGTCAGAAAAACAGATAGATAGACTAACAGAATTCATAATTAATCCTAAGTATTGTTGGTAAGTGTCAAAAACAGTTAACACAAACGGAAACGCTATTACAGCAAAATCCAATTATAGCCCTTAATGTAATGGAACTGTAAATCTAACGCTAATCATAAAATTTTCTATACATATATAACAAATAAATAGATAACATATTTTTAGCTTATGAATAAAAAATTTCAATTGCATTAGGATTTTTGAAGTACAAATGATTTATAATATGTCTCTCATGAAACGCAACGTACTGCATTCTTTTATTTGTCCCTGTTCACAAACTTTTTAGGCTATTTATACCAGTATAAATAGAAAACATGCTACAGTAAGTTCGAATAAAATGTATAAATTTCAAGAAATTCTGAAAATATTTTATTTATGGTCGTTGGAGAACAGACAGGTAGGTAACTAGATAAGCAGATGGACAGAAAGACAGACAGAATAATTCAAAGCATAATCACTCTTAAACACACTGAAAAAAATTCTGTGACTGACATATGGAAAATAAATTTTAGCTCTAATAAAAATAGTTCCATGTCATCTTTTTAAATGCTTGTTTCTTTTGGTAGCAAATTCTAGAAACACCTACTTGAATACTAGAATACTTTCTTATATTATTGTGATCAAACTTATTTGAAAATCACTGCAAATAAATGTGAATATAAGAAGCGAGTTTCAGTAACTATAATACGAGTTGGTGACCTATTTCTAAGAAATCATATTTAATATTCGTAATATTTAAGATTCATATTACCCATAATATACATAATATTGTTTACCCATGTAGAAATAAACAGACTAGAAATCTTTGATCTTATCATCAATTCAGTTTATTTCTTTACCTTATTCGAATAGTTCGGAAATCTACATTTCTAGTTTAGGGATTCAGAAAATGACTATGCTTGAAAGTATTAAAACACTTAATAGAAATGAAAAAGAAAATCCAATAATTTCCAGTTATAAACATTAAAGTAATAACCCTATAATAATCTTGAATACATATATCATTTTAAGGAGTTGCTTGAGTTTCATAATCGCCCTCTCACATATCCAGTTTCCTTCATTTGTACTCAACAGAACCTGAGATATAGCCTTCGCTTAAAAGGAAGAAATCACAGTATAACAGTTCCCCTGTTGATCGATTAGCCCCAAAAGTTGATAGGCACATAGTTATGTCATGGTGCATCTACAAATAAATTTACATATAATTCTGTACAGTAGTTCCAGAGGAATAGTTGCCACAAAATGTTTGTCTCAGACACACATACAGACAGGCAGGCAGAAGACAAACGGAGAGATAGGCATTTTCTAGAAACGGTCAAATAGTGTTCTGGAACTCTCAAAAACGGGAAAATTTATCGAAAACCGGGTGTTGAAAATTTTTTAGAATCCAATACTTTATTCTGTTGAGTATAGACGAAAGTAAAATTATGTGTATATATATATATTAATATGGATGTGTTTTGTTTATTTTTCTTTATTTATTTTCTTTTTATTAATTATTTTTCTTTATTCCTTTTATTAACGCCGATCAGTCTTAGGCGTTTGGATTTTCCTTTGCTAAATTTCCTAAATTTGAAGAACTTGTTTCGGTCATGCCTGAATATATGATGTAGGAATTTCGAATGGACTAGGACCAATGGCATTTACTTCTCTTGATTAAGTTTCACTAGTTCAAACTTGACAAAATACAGCGTATGGAAAAGGAAAAATACTTCTTGATCTTAATTTAATTTAGACTCGATGACTTTGCCAACGAATGTTATGTGAGAAATGCCTAGCTAGTAATCAGTCAGGGTAGCTCAATGGTTTGAGCATCCGGACGTAAAGCGGAAGGCCCGGTTCGATTCCCGGCTCAGGTATTTTTCACATAGTTGGTATAAAAAATCAGCCTTCCACTCCAAAATTTTCTGAATGAACTTCTTGATCTGTTTTATTTGTTGAGACGACATAAATGAATTATTTATTTATTACTTTCTTTTATATACTACATACGAAAAAATGCATTATAATTGTCAAAATTCTCGATACTCCAGTTTTCGATAATTTTACACGTTCTGACATATCCTGAACACGATTTGACACTTTTTCAGAAAATGTCTATACGTCTGTCTGTTTGTGTATCAAAAATATCCGGGACGTTGTATCTCATGAACCAATGAACGAAATTTAACTAAATTTGGTATTCATTTACACTTTGATCTAAACTAGTGCTGATTACGTTTGAGAATGGATCGCACAACCCGTAGCACTGTCATCCAATTTTTCGTAATTTTTAATATGAAACTATTTGAGAAACTTTCGTGTAAATGTAAATTGTGAGAATTTTTTTTAAACGTTTCCATGTGATATTATAATTATATATATGTTTATAATATTGATATTCAGCCAGAATGTTTTTGTTGCATATATATAGGGCAACTTCTCACCCCGTGCTGGAAGTACCTCCTTTTGTGTGTAAAAATTTTATGCTATCTTTCAAAAGAACTCATCAGTACCTTTAAGACGAAGGCTTAGGCAACAAGTCTATTTTCAATCATGATTTTTATCTAATTGTTTATTTTTATTATTATCGGTTTAAAATTCTGGATTTAAAAAAAAGAAGTATTTTTATATTTCAATCGTAAAATCACTTTAAATTTAATCTAATATGATTTGGAAGTTCAAGGGTCGTGATGTCCTAAATTTTAAATTTTTAAATGTCCGTGCAAACTAGCATAAAGAAACAGATTTTAAGTAATTAAAATACATATATCCATATGTAAGTTTTTTTTTTTCTTTCATCGAACATAGTAAATTTTCATTCCGATTACAGTGGTAATAATATTGAAATCGGTCTGTTCATTTGGAAGCTATAATTCTACTGAAACACATAGAAAGAGACCGACAAAGTCTTTATATTCATAACTCCCTTTATTTTGGTTTATGGCTTATAAATTTGTTTACAAAACATAAATTTAAATGAAGTAAAATAACAATTTCTTATTTCATTTTTACCAGAACGAAAAAGCGCATGCCAAAAATGAATAACAGACAGCTAGACAAACCAGAGCCATAAACAAATTTTAATTTTGTTGGAGTATTTCAAAGACACGTAGCATAAGTGAAAACCTATTTAGAGCCTTTTTATTTTATTTCGTAAGTATCTGATTTTCGTTGGGCTTTTTAAACAAGTCATTTACGCTAACCATACCATATTACATAAAACAAATGTAGCTTCTCTATGTATGAATATTAGAATGCAGGCGAACCAAATTCATGAATAATTTGTAATTGTTTTAAAGGTATTAACAACATTACCAATTATAATACTAATTAAAATAATCTGGTGTGTCACTCACACGACTTTCTATTACCCTAAAAATTAATACTATAAGTACAGATTTGAGATTAATGGGTAAAATTACGAGTTCTGTTACGTTAACCTATGTTAAAGCAATTCAAATTAGGCTTCGGAACAACTTTATTTGACAATTAATTCTATGTGAGGGGGGTTACCGGCCCCCTCAGCCCCCCGTTTCATTATTGTACACACATTTATTTAGAGTTCAAATCTTTTATTAAACTCAAAAGTTCATTTAAAATTATTCAGACAACTTTCACATGCAACATTCCTTGAAACATATCAATCTTGAATAAATTTTTATAGTAACAAACGTATTAGCATCAAAATACAACATTTGGATTGCCTGAAATTATTTGTTTCTTATTATTCTAAGAGACACAGACAAAGATCAAACGTTAAAAACTTTACTTCAGTATTCAGGAAGCCACAAAACGTATAAATATACAAAAAACCAAGCGATAAATATTTAGCTTAAAAAAATACATATACTATTACATATACATTTTACATATACTAGTATCCTTTTACATATCCTTTCGCCACTCACCACTTTCAGGTGAAAGCCTAGCTTGTCTTAATATTCTTGGAATTACCGTAGTAGACTGGCGTAGTCATGCTTGCGCTACACTAGTACTAGGTGGATTGAGAGGACCGCGCACTATACCTTCAAAAGTTTCTTTTGGAGAGAAGTTAAAATATGACTTGTCAAATTTAATATTGTGACGTTGACAATACTTTTTTACCTTTAAAATCGAACTTAGTTTATCTTCTTTCCTACTTCATAATAGTACACGTCGATCCGGGGCTCTTCCTTCCGACGTTTTAACTCTCTACACCACTCTACAGTACGGGGCTCATCCTTAATGGCTTCCTCCACATCTGTTTAGGCATCCTCATATTCGTCATCAGATAAGAGTGGAGGATTTAATGGGACAAAATGCTGATTACGAGGTTCTACCGGATTGTTTCTATCACAGACATCAGAGTCCAGGATGTTTCCACTATCAGCGCTACAACTTCCTTTTTCCTGCTCATTAAACCTGACTTTTATAGACTATAATCTTATTTTCTTCTGGAATAAAGATCCTGTACCCCGTGTTTTTGACGTGTATCCTACCATGACACGCTTTTTGGCCCGTTTCTCAAATTTAGACCGTCTCATCTGGCGAGGTTTGCCCGCATAAGTAGTGCAACCAACAGCCCTTAAATGCTTAACTGATGGAACTCTACCGTAATATCCTTGAAAATGTGTGCATTCAGTCCTTTTGGGGCGAGAACGATTCCAAGTATAAAGCTTCAAGCCAAAATGTATCCGGAAGCTTACTATCATCCAGTATCGACCTAACATTGTTCAGCACGGTTTGATTAAACCGTTCCGCCAAACCGTTTTGTTCCGGCGTGTAGATATTTGACCTTTCATGTTTAATACCCTTTTCTTTAAAGAAATCAGATAGATCGTTACTTGAGTGCTCACTTCCATTGTCTGATCTTACACGTTTTAGGCGGGTATTTAGGGAGTTTTCCATCCGCAATATATGATGACGCAACCTATCACTAACTTCATGTTTCGAAACCATGGGATAAGTAGTCTTATACTGGCTAAAATCATCTATTACAGACAAAAAGTATCTCTCCCCATCATGACCAATTGTTGTGGTTGGACTCCAAACATCAGTGTGTATCATTTCTCCCCGAGCTTTAAACGTAATGTCATGTTCCCTCTTAAATGAAACTCCTCTAAATTTATTCAAAATACAGGTTTTACAGGAATAATTACTGAAGTTCAGGTGAGGAAGACCTTTTACAACATTTTTCCGCTTTATAAGTTCAATTAAACTCGGACTTATATGTCCGTATCTGCGATGTCATAAATATAATTTATCGATTTCCCTTTCAGTTTTAGTGTTTGCAGCAAATTTAAATGACCGCTTCTCAGCAACTGGTTTTGTATCAGTGATATAAAGGCCGTTTTTAAGAATGGCTGTAAAAAGATATTCATTATTTCTATCTGAAACTTTCACCTTCCCATCTTTACTATGAAATGAAGCACTATAAAGATCCATACGAGGCCCACTTAATAAGTTGCTTCTAAGGCTAGGTATATACATTGTGTCCAAGACAAGATTTCTTGGCCGAATCTCAAATTTATGGTACCTTTTCCCTTTATGGGTAATTAAGACTATCTACAGCAACAGACAACGACTCATCATTTACAGAAGTGTAATCTTAATCCTATAAGATATTTCTATTGTGAGTGAAATGATGCAACGCCGCCGTGTCAAACACAAAAATATCTTTTAGCTCATTATCATGTGACAAATTGGCCTGGACAAAGAATGATTTGGGGTTTAAATCAAAATTTGAACAACTGCTTCCCTTATTACCCATCATGAATCCACTTGATTTAGGTGCTGTATGACTCCTCGAACTGCTAGATGCATCCGTCGATTCTTCTTCGGAGCTCTTTTCATAGGTGGTCCTCTTTTCTGGGTTCTCCCCTTTCAACTTGGTACGGCAACTGCTTCTTACATGTCCCACCTGTCTGCATCTGAAACACTTAATTTCACGTTTTATAAGTCGGAATTTAGTAACTACCTTATTGCTTCATAAGTCTCAACCTTGTCTTTCTCACGGACTCTTTGGCGGCTTTCTTCCGCTACTAATTCTGTAACTATTGGAATGACTTAAAAACTCACTAGAGGGCACTAGTTGTCCAGTGCTGAAAATTAACTTTCAATTGAAGAGAGACTTGAGTTTTGTTTTAGAAGTGAATGATGTAACTCCGAGATGTGTAAACGCCTGGTTTGAGGACCGGTCATTTTTTATTATTTGGTGGTCCAAAGATTAGCGACCATTTTATGCAATATGTGCTAACGTGTTTTCGTTTACTTTTTATGTATGTGTGTTTGTGTCGTATAGTGTTTGTAAATGAAAAATAAAAAATATTTCTCTAAAAGAAAAGCAAACTTCTCTTGATGATTTCAGCCTTCGATACGTTACACTATTGTCTTAAATTTAAACTTAGTATTCTCCCATCTTAAAATATTTTGTACCACAGAATCAAAGTTATTTGGGAGGTACCAAAAAAGTTGGAAACTAACATATTTTTATGGTATTTCTTCACCAATTTCCTTGAGTTGGTCCCTTATGATACGTAACCTGGCAGCATAGACGTCCACGGATTCCTTTGGTTTAATTTTTCATGCGCAGATTTCAGAAAAGAGAGCCATATGCTGAGTTCTGTTATCAGGAGTAAAATGCTCATTGATTTTATTCCAAGCATCTTTGGCTCTAAGTCAACCATAAATTATCTGCTTAAAATTATCTCTCAAATTGAGAAAAATGTTTGTTAAAGCTTTTTGAGCTCTTGCACGGTATTCGGTTACCTCTTTTGGAACAGGCTTTGTGGTCAGGCTCAACATCTTCTGCCGTGACGATACCCACAACACCCTTTTCCATTAAGATGATTTTAATGTCAAGGGACCAGCTTACATAATTCGCGTGGTTGAGTTTTACAATGCTGTACTGTGTAAACGAAGCCATGGTGTCTTAAAAAAGTTAAGGCAAGAAAGGAAAAATGGGGGGGGGGGGACAGCATTAAACTATAGCCCCTCGTTCAAAACACACACTCTTAAATTAATCTGCGTAAAACTTTTCAGTTTTTTTTTTTTTTTTTTTTTTTTTTTTTCCTTTTGTCCAGACCACTTTTCTTAACTTTAAAAACAGAAGATTATATGTAAAACTTTAAAAAAACGATTAGAGTACAGTCACTATGCATATGCAGTCATAGCATTGTCCATAAATAGTTTCAAAATCTAATTCCAATAAAAAACAATTAAATCTTCAGTGTATATGACACTACCTAGAAAGGAATACAGCTTTTTCCATTACCATTATGTGTGTGTGTTTTCAGGTTATTCAATAGGAAGGGAGAAAAAGAAATTACTCTTAACTTCAAAACTCTACTACTTAATTATGCTTCAACATCAAAAATAATTTTAGAGATTTTTGAAAGTAACACTCCCTCATACACATTTTAAAACTTCAACCTTCTTTTAAACATTTAGCTTTTTACTAGATAAAATAAATGATAATTTAAAATTATGAACCTGAGTCATCACTACTAAAACAGTAACGGAGGCCAATAACCCGTGTTGGATTATGGGTTAACTCTAACCTAATAATCCAATAAGATAAATCAGTTAGCAGATATCCATTAACAATGGAGTGGTGTTACTGCTTTTAGTTATGTTTAATTTAAATCTAGAAAAGCTTTGAGAAGGAAAAATATCTAAAATCATTATTTAAGAAATTTGAATAATTTAGCCTTAGTCATTAACTTTAAATCTTTTAGCAATTAATTTAAGTTAATCTTTTAAATAAGATAATTTAAACACACATGGTAAAGGAAATAAAACAGAATCAAAGTTAAAAGAAAATTTAATTTATTAAAACTAAAAGAAAATTTTTTAATAAAATGATTCAATAATAAAAAGGAAAAGTTTAAATGCTTAGCCATTATGGCATTTCCACAAAACATAAGTGACTTTTGCACTAACTTACTGCTATCTATTTCCCGCCGGGAAAACTGAAAAAAAAAAAAAAAAAAAAAAAATCTGCCTCGGGATACTTTCCTTCTGCAGGCTAAGAAGAACCAAAGGAGAGGCGAAGCAAGCGATCCATCCTAGTCTGACCGAAGTATTTATGCATCTTCCAGGTACTTGTACAGTAGACTCCCGATTATCGGCGGTCGGATTATCCGCTTTGCGGGTTATCCGCGGTCGTCAAGGGCTTGAATTTAAAAGGGAATTTAAAATACAGAACAAACTTATTACAATAATATTATAGTTTTAAAAAATTAAAGAATACGCTTTTATAGAAATGTGAACTAAAAAGCACAAAATATCTATCTTAGTATTAAAATGCAGGGTAAGAGAAAATCGTGTGAGTGACACTCCATAATATTTACATACATTTAAATCTTTAATTAAAATAATTTAGAATTAAGCAAAAACCATTTTTAAAAAGTCTCCCCTGACTGGTCTCGAACGCTAGACCATTAGGTTCATAGCGCGGTGCTTTACCTCACGGCTACAGCGTTCACGTAGGGAAATTCTTTTTTCCCAGAGCAGTTACAAACATACAAACAAACATACATACAAGCATACATACAGGTGAAGCTAATAAAAGCGTGTTAAATAAAAAAAGATCGAAGAGAAAATGACCTTCAAGGCTTTTGGAGATATTACACGATTCTTGACAGCATTTATGGCATACACACTGCTTGGGAGGCAGTTAAGCAGTCCACATTGATATGGTCTTGGAGGAAAATTTTACGAAATGTGGAAAATACTTTGGTAGAGTTTATAGAGGAGGAAGAAATTCCTGCTCATGATTTTGCAAATTTAGCTAAATCTGTTACTGGAGGAGAAAAAGTCAATGAAGGAAACATTGAAGAGTAGATTAATTGTGACGCCAATAATCCAGGTATTGAACACCTTACAGATGAACAAATTGCGAGCCAAGCATTAGACCCAGTTTCAGAAGACAGTGAAGAAGAAGAGGAAGAAGGAGATAAAACGCAGCACAGGATGAGCCACGACGCAGCCGTAGCACTTGTAGATGAACCTATAAATATCTCGAGGAACAGGACGATGTATCACTTTGAGACAAAATGCTGATAAAGAAACTGCAATCGCAAATTAAGAAAAAGTGTTTTGGTACAAAAAAAAAAAAAAAAAAAAAAAAAAAAAATGCTTGACCGATTTTTTTGTTAAAAAATAGAGCAAAATGTAAGTAGAAATTTTTATTAGTATGTTAAATTGTATATGTAGGCCATGCTTAACGGTTAATTAAATAGTATTGCTCAAAAGGCTTTATGTGTTGATTTATATCCCCTTTTTGACCATTTTGCGGATTATCCGCTGATTCGATTATCCGTGGTTGTCTATTCCCCGTTCACCGCGGATAATCGGGAGTTTACTGTATTTGAATCACTGAGCTAGAGAACAACTCTCTAGCTCAGTCATTTGAATACGGATCTAATGCTCCCTCTGGGAGATTCCGCTGAAGAACCATTCATGGATTTACTGGAGTTGCGGCTTGCGTTGGAGGAGGGGATTTCAGGAGAAACTAGATTTGCTGGCAACGCTACGGAATCTGTAACATGGAGACAGGTTGAAGAGGCTAGATTGTTAAATTTTTCCGATGAAAGTCCGATTACCAATATCTGATTATCCCTTTTCTTGACAGATATGCAGATAACTCAAGCTGATTCATAAATAATATCAACTTTTTAAGCGTTAAAGTAATTTTTGAGATTACAATAGCTTATTATTTAAAATTTGGTTCATATATTTGGTATATTTTATTTGACAAGTAAATTGATTTTACATAACATAGTTGGTAAATCTCATTAATATTTAAAAAATGGAAATATTTATCAAAGTCAAAGACTAATAAATTCATAAAAATGAATTTTTTTAATACGACAGGACTATTTCATTCAGACAGCGATTTTGCGTTATTGCCATTTATTGTATTACACCTTGAATGAGCGTGGAAACATTTTTGTTTTTATATAAAATATAAAAAAGCTGAAAGTTTTTCATTGTACCTGTCCGGATTATTAGATTATATGAAAAATTGTTATACTTATTAATAAGAACAAAATATAGCCAACGCCATATTTTATAGTTCAATCGGGTAATTGTTCAAAAATATATAAAGTAAAAACCCCATTTTAACTTTTAAAGTATTAGAAGAGAAAACAAAAAGATTAAAAGAAAAAATAGTTGATGCCAACAATAAATAAATAAGTGAATATACTTCTTTTTATGCCAAATAAATAAATAAATAAAAATAAAATAATTAATTAAGTAATTAAAATTGATAAAAATTGTGCTAAAGAAATAGAATTCTTTTGCGAAATTTGAAATTTGGCACCGAATAAGCTCGGTCGTTTCTTGCCAAGGTCTTTAATTACGCAGTTGCAACAGCCATTTTAATTCATCGCCGAAATGACAAAATTTAAAAGGCCTCAAGAGGTTCCTAAGCTAAAGATTTACCAAAGGAATTTTAAGAGATGAATATAGTAACCGATTCTAGGAGA